>OX439127.1:51929134-51981634 GCA_949318235.1 Ecdyonurus torrentis
TCCCCTCTCGAGTCAGTGTTAAGTGATGATATGGGACCTTTATACATATTCATATTATGTCACTTAACCCTACTCACAGACTGGGTAGAAAACTTGTAAAGTAGGCAACTTGTTTTATAATTTCTAATGTAGACCTGGATTTTGTGATGCCATGAATTCTAGTGGTTGCCTACTTTACAATTTTTTATCCTCGGTTTGAGAGGGTACAAAAGTGTTGAGGGACATAATATGTGTATGCATGATGATCCCATCTTTTGAATTTTACATTTTTTTTTTATTTAATGTTTTGTGGCCAGGATACGTTTAAGTAAAATGTGGGTACCTGAAGCTCTTTATATGGAGGACTAAGGTGGGTAATGGGTGTTCCAAAGTGCATACGACCCCTTCTGAAGGCTTTAATGATGAAATTATTCACTGTAATAAAACATAACCATGTATTATTTGGTATATATTGATTAAAATCACAATGAGATCTTACTTTTCCTAGAGAGGCCAGAGCCCAAGTTATGGCTGTGATCAAATGGATCTTCAATAGCCATGCATTTGGAGTTCCAGAGTTTTTCAAATCTCAGTAGCTTTTCTTTCTGTCTGATGCATACAACATATTCATTGAAGTCAAAGTCTTCTGTGTAAAACCTAAGCAGTTGCAGCCACAGTTCCCCTGCAGTGCTTTTGTTGTTGCCATAATCTGGCCACACTCGAGGCTAAAACATCGATATTTGTAAATATACGGCACACCATTACTCCCAAGTAGTTTAGTTGGCAAAGAAATACTAAATTGTTAACTATGTTCCCCTTAAAACATTGCAAATGTATAAATTTTATTATTAATAGGGGAGAGTGGGGTCATACGGGTCACTTGCAAAACACATTTTGTGAATTTTAAACTGTTTGAATTGTTGTAGGATGTTCAAATTTTTATCATTTGATGTCATAAGCAGGACGTGTTTGTAAAAGTGTTTGTTGAACAATTGAGCCTCATCATTTGGGAAAAAAACAAGAAGGAATTTTTGAAGCCAAAAAAGTAAGTTTTCTTTTTTTTACATTTTTGCTAATAAAATAAAAAATAATGTTTCCCCATTCCAAATTTTTTGTGAGAACATGTCTTAATATGTTACTTACATTAAACCATAAAATTTATTTCATTGGTTTATCTACAATTTTTGATATTCATGTAAAAAGTGTACAGCCTACCATGGGGCGATGTGGGTCATTTTTACGGGGTCATGTGGGTCAGCTTCATTGTACTAGTTATGATCACTTTTAACCAATTGTAAGTTTATATTTAATTTCTTTGATTTAGAAAATGGTGAGAGCATACAGAAGAAAAGGTAAAAGTTTGGATGAAGAAGCTATTTTGCAGGCCATCATTGATATGAAAGTTGCGGAAACTTCAAAGTAAGACCAACGTCCAAGCACTATAACATTCCCAAGAAGATTAAGCAATTTCTTGTAATTTTACTGAGACAGAAAAAACAAAATAAAAAAGAATTTCTTTTGCCAATTACTGAGAAAAGTGTCACAGTTACAGGATCAGATGAAGTTCCAATTTTAAATGATCCAGAGATTACAAAATCTGCTGAACGTCCATACACAGAATTCCTCACATTCAAAAATAATTTGTCTACCTACATATTTTCAGAGTGCTAGACCTTTAAGAATAAGTAGTGCACCCCCTTAAAACATTAATAATCTTAATACTCTAAAATTTATTAAAAAAAAAAAAAAAAAAAAAAAAAAAAAAAAAAAAAAGAAGAAGCTAAATCTTGTATAAAAATTTATTCGCTTGGTGACAAATTATTTTTTACTAGGACTCATTTGCTTATTTAAACTTTAAAATTGTAATACATTATGAAATAATAAGTGTACCCTTTGAAATAAAATAAAACAAGACTCCTAAATATGTATCTAGTGCCTTTTATTGGAGTGACCCACATGACCCCAAAAATAAACCACATGACCCCACGGTTTTGCAAATTGTGAGTGAAAACATCTTTTTGTATTTTAAAAAATTAAGGGACAAAGAGTTGGAATAGATCGTTCAAACTTTTGGAGTTTGTGTAGGAATAGATGAACTAAATTACCACACTTTTTATAACATCATACATCACAAAATAAAAAATACAAAAAATAAAATGTGCAAAGTGACCCGTATGACCCCACTCTCCCCTACTATTTTGTTTTTTACTCACCAAGTTTTGCAGATCTTGATAGAACCAGGTGGATGCTGCTTCACTTTCTTTACACTGATCCTTGCAAAGCTGTAGAGACATTCATTATTACACAATTAATGTAACAACCCAATTTAATGTTTCACAATAAAAGTGTAAACAAAAGTAGGAGAAGGGTTAAAAAGGAGGGATGGATGGATGGATAATCATATTATCATTCAATATGCATTTAAGATTTCCAATAAAATCTATCTAATCTATTTCTTTCAAACTCTGCAACGGCTGATGAAAGCAATTTTTTTTTTCTTTTCCCCAGAGTACTGAGCTTAATATAAATAAATAAAATACTCATAAATGATAAATTAATAATCAGTACTGAGCTACTGATAATAAAAAGTTAATTATCTTTGAGCTAGCACAATTTTTTTTAATCAAACCACAGGGCATCACTTAACTAGATTACAGCCCTTTCTGGCTTCTTCTATCCTTTTCTTTTAATTTTACCATATCTGGTGATATCATGATGGTTTATTTTCCTCAATGTCCTATTTAAATCGATAATATGAGAAATGTTCATTTTTCGGCTTTTGATTTTTCTATTTTGACCACAACTAGTTCTGGTCAAAATTCAAAGACCAAAACTAGATATAAATGTTTGCACCGGGTTTTGCTTTTTGCGGAATGCTCAAAACAAGTATGGATCAAAATTTCGTGACCAAAAGCCGAAAATAAACTGGCATTCCGGGTTTTGGCAAAAATCGACGAACCAAAAGCCGAAATGAGCAAAAATACCTAGTTTGGGTCAATTTCGGATTTTGATGCTAACATATATATATATATATATATATATATATATATATATATATATATATATATATATATATATATATATATATATATATATATATATATATATATATATATATATATATATATACACACACACACATACAGGGTGTTTATAAAAAATGGCCCGTTTTTAAACGCAAATTACAATATGAGTAATAATGAAACTTTTTATACATCAAATTAAAACCTATATTATGGCAATTTAAAAAATAACAAATAACAAAAGAATGAAAAATGAGAGAAATTTAAAAAAAACGGCAATTTTTTCAGGCGAGAAGAGCTGCAATAATTCACCTTTGTTAAAAATCTTGCTTTACTTCAAGTTAAAAAAAAACAGTAACTTAAGGCTTCTCCTCGTAGCACCATATTTGTAGCTCGGCACTGGTCCAGACGCACTTCCAGATCTCGCCATACGTTCTCCAGCATGTCCAGGTGTCACGGAGCGGATAGCTGCAGTGATGCGCTGCTTGAGAAACTCTGATAGTTCACACTTAATTTTAGAACACGATATCTTTCATGTATCCCCACAGAAAGAAGTCGGGTGGTGTGAGATCAGGAGACCGTGGAGCTCATGCTGTCGCTCCATCACGACCCAGCCACCTGCCTGGGAACACTTCGTTGAGATACTGTCTAACATCTCTTGCTCAGTGCGGTGGAGCACCATCTTGATGGAAAGTGACATCAAATTCCCATTCGTCCTGAGCTTGTAGTAACTGAGGCACAGCGTAATTTTGTAACATGCCCAGATAGTTGTCCCACTTAACCTCGTTTCCTGATCTCACATCACCCGACTTCTTCCTGTGGGGATACGTGAAAGATATTATGTTCAAAACTTAAGTGCGATTTATCAGAGTTTCTCAAGCAGCGCATCACTGCAGCTATCCGCTCCGTGACACCTGGACATGCTGGAGAATGTATGGCGAGATCTGGAAGTGCGTCTGGACCAGTGCCAAGCTACAAATGGTGCTCACGAGGAGAAGCCTTAAGTTAATGTTTTTTGTTTTTTTAACTTGAAGTAACGCAAGATTTTTAACAAAGGCGAATTATTGCAGCTCTTCGCGCCTTTAATTTCTCTCAATTTTCATTCTTTTATGTCTCAACAGAAGAGTAATTGACTTACAATGTTTAAGTTGTTATTTTTTATAAACACCCTGTATATATATATATATATATATATATATATATATATATATAGGATATATATATATATATAGGATATATATATATATATATATATATATATATATATATATATAAGGATATTTCAGGATAAGCCAACAACACAGATGTTTTTAGCCTGACCTAGTTATAGACCTCCACAATTTTCTATCCTGTCATACTTCTCTTGCTTCCTTCAGACTCATACCTTATTTCATACAATAAAATTGTACATATTTCAGCTGCTTGACCTATTTGCATATATATATATATATATATATATATATATATATATATATAAATATTAAATTTGCAATGTTGAATTCCAATGGATCAATGGGAAACACATTTTAAATCCATTTTTAATAATAGTAAACTTTTGAATTCCCAATCCCTCAATTTATGTGAATTTGTTGATACAAACTACTGTAATTCAGTATACGATGTCATCACTAATGTAGATGTGGATCTGACTCTTACGAGACCGTTTTACTCTCTATACGCTGCCTGCTTGCTGCCCATTCAAACCAATGTAATTGTACTTCCAAGATTTCTCCGCAACTAATACACCTAGAGATGCCAAATTTTTAACACATTATTACAAATATATTATCTAGACCTTCAAGGAGCCGATTTTCGATATCTTTTTTTGTTCTGTTTTTAACCAATTAAAAAGTTGCTATTGAGTTTATAAAAAAAGCGCTCCTTGAATGCCTTTGTTTTTTTAATAGCTCTTCAATGGTTTAAAAATAATTTCTATCCGATGCTTAATTAATTAATTAAATTGGAATTACGATGTTATATTTATTGTACTAGGGAAATGCGCCACTGTGGACAGTTACAGAAGTATGTTCTATTTTGCTTTTAGTCGAGTATTTTTCAATATTTTCTATCATCACGATATATACTTTTATTATTGCTAAGAAAGTGTACAAAGGTCAGCTTAGTAAACTCCCAAAACAGCGGATGTTATGTAAAATATTATCTCGTCTAATATCAGAGTAGTTTATAGGTGAATGAGAAAAAAAAAATGACTATACGAGTTGCTGGCTAGACATAATCAAGCTAACATTCAATAATCCGTATAATGTTGGGACCTTATAAAATTATTATAAATATATCATGATTGCGATATAGTTATGGTCATCGCAGGTCAAGAATTGCTTTCATCTTAAAGAAAATATATTTAAAGTTATTTACCCCATAATTAGAAGAAAAAAAATGAAGAAGAGAAGAAAAAAAAATTGATGAAAAGGAAGATTGTGGTAACTACAGGTTTATTAATTAATATTGAACTATCATATTATAATTAAATAAAACAATTTTTGAAAAAAAGAAGGGGGAAAAAAAGAAAGGAAGAAAGAAAAAAAAAAAAAAAAAAAAAAAAAAAAAAAAAAAAAAACGCGGAAAAAAATACACACGGTATTTTTAGATTTATACGTGCAATATATATATATATATATATATATATATATATATATATATATATATATATATATATATATATATATATATATATATATATATATATATATATATATATATATATATATATATATATATATATACACATATATATATAAAATGATAAAATAAAATAATTAAAAAAGTACAATATTACACTAAAACAACAATTTGGAAGAAAATAAATTGATATTATCGGCACACTATAAGAAAATGGATATATTATTAATTAATTAAAATATTTGGACAGTCACTTATTTTTATTTTAATGTAAATATATTATATTGCTTGCAAATAATTTATATAATTATACACCTTTCTACAATACACAATCAACGGCAATTTATTTTCTTCTTCAAATTTGTGTTTTCGTTTATATAATATTATTACTTATTATTTATATTGTATCATTTGCTTGTAGACTTTTAAAAGTTAATATATTTTTATTGTAATATGCATTATCATATTTGCATGGAAGAAGCAAATTGCATATTTCTATGGTTTTATGTGATTTTTTCCTTTTACAATATACAAAAAAAATAAATAAATGTGTTATATTATATTATAAGAATTTTTGCTGTCTATAGATTCAATATTATGTAAAAAATACTCTCTTCGTTCTTTGCAAGGCACGAGCTTGGTTTGAAACCCATTATCACTGCCTTACATACCAATCTATTGTATTTGTTTCCTGTCATTATTGGTCACTCTGATGACGTATGACCACTCGATTTCAGTCATGTAAGTTTCCTCCCTTATCTAAGATTTTGATCTTTTAGACAGTTTGTTTACATTTATATTTTCCAGAGAGTAAAACGGCCTCTTAAGAAGATGAAAAACAATAAGTCTCCAGGTCCAGATTGTATCACAAAAGAACACATTGCAGCGTTAAGCATGCAATGTTGTTCATCTTATATTGCAGACTTGTTTAATCGTTGCATTAAAAATAGAAAATTTCCTCAGAATGGAAAACGTCGCTGATATCTGTATTATACAATGGAAAAGGAAATATTTCGGATGCAAATTCATACAGGGGAATTGCTAATTGTCTTATTATGCTAAAACTGTTTGATAAGCTTATAGTCCGGAACCTTAAAGGGGGGAAAAAAAAAAACCTTGAACCGTGCATTTCATTCTAGAGTTATGAAACTTGGTACACTTGCAGATGACACCCAGCCTATGATTTTCCGGGGCTGAGCCATAGCCAACCCTTGCACCCCTGGAGACCCCTGAAATATGCTTTATTTTTTTGTGCCTCAACTAATGCTCTCAGCAAAAAAAGCTTCAAGCAAAAGTTGTAAGGCTTACTTTTTTCTATGCCCATGAATATTTTCAAAATTCTATGTTGCCACATTTAGCTACAGTGTTGCCAAATATAGGTCACCATGCGTAAAATAACCTTATTTCTGGGGTTTCGTTTAAAATATGCAGTTTATGCTTGATATTTTGTTGCAGAATGCATTTTAACTAACATTAGTGTTATATTGTAACAATTAATGGATGAAATTTAATTAATTAAATAGAAATAAAAAATAAAAATAATTTTAACTGTTTTAATAGTGCATTTGGTTATATACGTTAAAACCGTATAAATAGGCTTTCACAGACTGCTGTGCTGTAAACGTGCACGTAACACTAGAATATTTTAACTGTTCAAACATAGAAGCTAACATGTTAAGGAACAAAACTAGGGGCTGAGCCATCCTTTTTAAGGTCACCAGGGTCTTTAAGGGTAAACCCCTGAAGGGTCTCAACCCCGAGAAATTGATAATTAGATACTTTTAAAACTATTAAGACGTTAACCCCTTATTAAGGGTCAACCCTTTATGCCCTTTTCTCACGCTTAATTTAGTAAAAATCACTGAAATGGCTAAAATAATCTAACTTTTTTGTCAAATGTACCTACTTTGCGATTTTTTCAGGGTCACAGGGTTGACCCCTAAGGATGGCTCAGCCCCTAGTTTTGTTCCTTAACATGTTAGCTTCTATGTTTGAACATTTAAATTTTCTAGTGTTACGTGCACGTTTACAGCACAGCAGTCTGTGAAAGCCTATTTATACGGTTTTAACGTATATAACCAAATGCACTATTAAAACAGTTAAAATTATTTTTATTTTTTTATTTCTATTCAATTAATTAAATTTCATCCATTAATTGTTACAATATAACACTAATGTTAGTTAAAATGCATTCTGCAACAAAATATCAAGCATAAACTGCATATTTTAAACGAAACCCCAGAAATAAGGTTATTTTACGCATGGTGACCTATATTTGGCAACACTGTAGCTAAATGTGGCAACATAGAATTTTCAATTTTGAAAAAATTCATGGGCATAGAAAAAAGTAAGCCTTACAACTTTTGCTTGAAGCTTTTTTTGCTGAGAGCATTAGTTGAGACACAAAAAAATAAAGCATATTTCAGGGGTCTCCAGGGGTGCAAGGGTTGGGTATCCCGCATGGCTCAGCCCCGGAAAATCATAGGCTGGGTGTCATCTGCAAGTATACCAAGTTTCATAACTCTAGAATGAAATGCACTATTCTATCCTTTACATCCCGTACTATTACATGTACCAAAGTTTTTAATTTAACTCGGAATTGAATTGCTGATGTACAGTTTGGGTTTATGCCTGGAAAATCCACAATTCGAGCTGCTAGATATTTACATGATCATATTTTGAAAGCAGTCTCAGTTCCAGCAAGCCATACTTATGTAATTTTCATTGATTTCTTTAAAGCATTTGATATGCTCGATAGAAAACTGTTAATGCATAAGCTCATCAATACTAGAAAACTGCCTAAAGAATTATTGATTTCTATTGTCATGTTGCTTGAAGTCAATTTTGTGATTATCAATGATGGCTTAGTATTATCTGACCCAATCTTGCAGAGTAACGGAGTGCTACAAGGGGGTCTGAGTAGCCCCCTCTTGTATAACCTCCTCACACATGACATCTTGGATATCTTAGTTGACCTTATCTGTAATGATCCTGATATCTTTATCAGCATCTATACAGATAATATTGCTATTATTTGTAATAATATTTTAAAACTTCAAAAAATTCTAGACAAACTTATTGAATGGGCTAATCTGAACGGATTAAAAATTAATGCTAAGAAAACTAAAATTGTAAAATTCAGGAGAGGTGGCCCTTTAGCAAAATCAGATGTAATAACGTGTAATGGAGAAAAGATAGAGTTTGTAAATTCTTTCAATTATCTGAGGGTTATTATGCAACAAACAGGGAAATCTTTCTGTAAAAATGTTAAAGAACGCTGCCGAAATGCACTGTCATCTTCATTTGCTATTTCTAATGTAAATTCGTTATCTTTGGAAACAGCTATTAAACTGTTTCACCTAAAAATCTCTCCAGTTGCTTCATAAGGCATTGAAATTTTCTGGTCATATATGTTTATAACAGACTTTAAAAATTTAGAATCTGTTAAGTCTCGGTACCTAAAACGGGTACTTTGCTTATCAAAATTTACATCGTCAAGGCTGGTTTATGAGCTAGCAAGGGAGGAGTTATTTGTAACGGAACTACAATTGAAATTTAAACTGTTAAAAACAGATAATTACATTAGATTAAGTAAAACTGAAGATATCAGCCTGGCCTTCTATAATACCCCTGCATTTAATATTAATGGGTGGAAACTGGAAAGGCACAAACTGTACAGACAGGCATGTTATTACCCGTTATGAAGTGCATGGTTTCCATCATGTAACTGTCAGATTAAAGAATATCACGAGTGTAACGATAAATGAGTACGTTTGTTATGTGGTGGCCTATGTACTAGGTACCACTTACTTCATTGTCCATCTCGGACCCTATCATTAAGTCAATATGCAAAACTGTAGACTTATAGAGTGCAATGTAAATATATATGAATAAGTACACCTCAGTGTTTAATAAATAAAATAATTATTATTATTTAGATGTTATGATTTGGATATTATTATATGCTTATAATTAATTAGATAATTATTGAATGTTTAGATGTATGTTGTACACACATTGTGTTTAATAAATAAATAATATATAGGCCTATATATATTACAATGCAAATAGGTCAAGCAGCTTAAATGTGTACAATTTTATTGTATGAAATAAGGTACGAGTCTGAAGGAAGCAAGAGAAGTATGTCAGGATAGAAAATTGTGGAGGTCTATAACTAGGTCAGGCTAAAAACATCTGTGTTGCTGGCTTATCCTGAAAGGAACTATAGCGTCATGATATGTATGGATGTATGTACTGTACACTTAACTTGGAGCTATATCTAACATCAAAGACAATGATGCTTTTTATAGCAAAGGACAAAAATACATGGTCAGGTAAGAGCAGCATTGCCAAAACCTCTGAAACACCTGCATTTTACTTGTCTTCTCTGAGTGAGAGAATGATTGACACCTCACTTAAATATTTTGCTATTGTGTCTTGAAAGCATTTTTCACTTATTTAGTTATTGTGATATTGTTTTCATAGGTGAATAATGCAGTAAAAAAATATTTAAGTGAGGTGTCAATCATTCAAACAAATAAAATGCAGGTATTTCAGAGGTTGTTGCAATGCTGCTTTTACCTGACCATGTATTTTTGCCCTTTGCTTTAGAAAGCGGCATTGTCTTTGATGTTAGATATAGCTCCAAGTTAAGTGTGTGTACACTCCCGGACTTCATAAAGTTAACATCAAAGACAATGCCGCATCCTAAAGAATTCATTCAAGATTTTTAGAGAATTTAGTAATCAGTGTTGTAGTCGATCGATCAAATTTCGATCCGATCACGATCATTTGATCGGATCGTGATCGGATCGACCCATTTTATAAAAAAATGATCGTGATCGGATTTCGATCACATTTAGGGCTGTGATCGAACGTTTTTTCGATCCGATCATCATGTTTCATACTTTAGTTTTTACAACCATATAGGTATTTTTTTCTTTCTTTTTTTCTTCTTTTTTTTTCTTTTTTCCTTTTTTTTATTCATTATAATAAAGCAAAAAGTCAAAGTCCAAAATAGAAAAGAATTTAAAAGTACAGTACAGGCAGTACTCTGCTAGCAGCTGCTAGGTAGATATTGAGATGTTATCTACTTTAGCTAAAAGGTATCGCAAAACAAAACAAAGAAAGCAAAAATGAAAGAAATAAAAGAAAAATAGCAAATACCTGACTCTGAGCTATATAAGCTTCTAGGCTTTCTAGGAAAGAAATTATTCTATCAATAGTGTGTCTATGTCACCAAAGATTTTTTTTTTTTTTTTTTTTTTTGACAAAAAAAGTGACTTTTTAACCAATCGAAAAATTTTAAGTGCTTTTTACACTAATGATTTTTTCCACGAAATATTGATGTATTAAAAAACCGCGGTGAGGGGAAATTTTTTCTGAAATAAACACGAGGGGGTTGCTTTGATTAGTGGGGATGAAGACACACAGTACTGTACATAGGATAATTTTTGAACCTCCATCCAGACACCAGTCATTTGGTCTGTACGTTCTCGCAGGTGTCACGAGATAAGAAAGCAGGCAAAAGTGTATTTTTTATTTATTTTTACATATTCATAAACGTTAATATATTATAATTTATAATATAAATTAAAGGATAATTTGGGTGACAATTTTTTTTCGTGAAATAATAGCTTAAAAGAATTTTATCACGTAACTGGAGCTCCTAAAAAAGATAAAAGTGGGAAAGTGCTTGGTATTCAGTGTTTGTATTTATCGTGCAAAAATAAACCGAATAACGTCGTATAGCCTTTAAATCTGTTGCAGCAAATCTAATAAAACATCTAAAGGTAAGAACTAACAATTATGTAACACATTTATTTATTAAAAAAAAATTGCACGGAAATATGAATATAAAAATATTGTTAAGTATAATGTATTATTACAGTATAATTTCCTTTTTTTTTTTTTTTTTTTTTTTTTTTTCATAATTATTATAATTTACAAGTTCTTACATACCTACATTTATTATTGAAAACGATCGAAAATTTTCGATCAAATGATAGTCGATCAGATCGGATTGTGATCGGATAGTCTCGAGTATTGAAGATCGTGATCGAGATCGGATCGAGCTACATCTCAATTGATCGGATCGTGATCGGATCGAAAAAAGGGTGATCAACTACAACACTGTTAGTAATGCTGCTCTTACCTGACAATATATTTTCTACCTTTTTCTTTTAAAAACCAGCATCCCATTTGATGTTAACATTATGGTGTCTGTGAGTATGTATGTATGTATGTATGTAAATTATATTGAAGGTATATTTATTAATACTTCAAATGGTTTAATATGCTTGATTCTTTTGAAAATACAAAATAGAGGTGTGCACATGATTACCTGTTGCAGCACAGGTAACACCGGAGGTTCACACTGTTGCAGGAAGTAGATCACCATGAGAATGTATGCATAAGATGACAAACTGCCTCGAGATGCATCACAAATGTCGCATAACTTGGCAAATCTCTTAATGGTAAAACCCAGCATCTTAAATAAAATTATTGAGAATGTTAATATTTTATACCCAATCACTCCCAAGTGACTAACTTACTTTAGCTCGCTCATCTATGTCCGAGTAGAGCTTCAGCATGTGGGTGTTTTTCTGTGCCAGTGTGTTGTACAAGCTGATATCACAGTCTAGCTTGCTCTTGGGGGTAGTGAACTTGACAATGGGGACTTTGGCTGTTGTAATGGGAATCAGGTTGGTTAGCTTGCCAAATGCTTTCAGTTCTACCACAAGCTCTTCAATAAGGGAGACAAAATTGACACCCTGTCAATAAGAAAATAATAATAATGATAATGAATATTAGCTCAAAAGCAACATCAGCATTTCAACTTGCCTCTCCAGATTTGTTGTCAGTGAAAGTTAGACAAATGTCAAGATCAGACTTATGAAAGCCAAAGCCATTGCATGATGAACCAAATAGCTCTAACTTCACTGATGGGTATCGATGTTTCAAGAATTCTTGCAGATCTGCAACTAAATTTTGTCTCTCTTCTACCTCTTCATGCGTTGGTGACCAAATATCTGTTGAACAAATACACAATATATTCAATATAAGCAAGCATGAGAGTTGCTAAACAAACTTTATGGAATAATGCTTACATACAGATAAAAAATAGCAATTGGAAATTTAATTGAAACTCAGGTTAATAATGATTTTGCATGGCATGAGGTGTCACCCCTTGTTATGAAATTTAATCCAGACAATTTACACATAATTTGTAAAAAAAAAAAAAAAAAAAAAAAATGTGCCAACACAGAGATAAACACATTGTATAGCTTTTCGTACAAAACTCCAAGAAAAACAGAGTATGTGTGTGCGCCGTCATTATTATTACTATTATTATTATTATTATTATTTTTTTTTTGCCCCCTTTCCAGTTTAATGCAAGAAAATTATCTCTGAACTAGCAAGCTTTTCACCAAGCTGTAGAACTCTCTTCACTATGGTAAGGTAAGACCTTTGCTGGTTTCCTCTTTCCTTTTCTTTGAATTCTATCATAATATTTTAAGCACAAATTAGGAAAAAAAATCTGTCACGGTTGCACTCGTCTATGCTAGAACATTTCATCCCAAGTCCCAATTGACGACTATACCTATAAATTAGAAAATCTTTGGGTTTTATTATTTTCAATTCAATGTGCTCTGATCTCTCTACCTACTATTCACTATTTTGATTTTATTTTTAAAAATTATAAAATATTGTAAGTGCTTACATTTATTTTTTATTTATTACTAATTATTTTTTTTTTGGCATATATATGAGCCTTTTAAGTTATTTGCCTTTACCCAAGATTTGCTTGCACACAATATTAATTTGTTGCATAAATTCCGGTCGCATGGGAGGAAGTGGCTGCAGAGGAGGAAGGTAGTTGTCTGGGCAGCGGCTCTTGGTGTGTCCTTCTTGTTGACATATATTACAGACAATGGGTGGGAGCTGAAAATTTGTGTGATATTAGTCAAACTTTCATTTAATACATATTTCATCCATATACATACCTGCCCTGCTGTAAATATTTTGCCCTCCATTTTATATATGTGGAATTCCCTCTTGAGGCGAGCCCCCAATGCCTGTGCTAGTTTGGGGGACACTACTAACTGAGAGTAATGTCCTGGACGTACATCTGGTCCTACTGCTGTGCTGGGCCCACTGTGGCCTCCTTCATCTCCTCCAATGCTTGCACCACGTAACTTCTCTTCCAACTCAGTAACAGATATCATCTTGTTGAGCGAAGTCTCAATATGCTGTTCATTGGGTTTCATAAAGCGAGAATCGCTGTTCATCATGTCATCCATAGACTTCTCTGCAGATCGAATATTGCGTTCAACTTCTGGGATTTGCCTGTATTCCTCCAGTGGTGTTCTGATAAGGGCATAGAGGGGACCCACATCTGTTTGTGGTACTCCAAAGTACTTGTAAGTGTTTTTGAAGCAATCCACAATGAAATCATAGCTGGCAGAATTAACAATGTATCTTGATACATTTCGTTTACGATGGTATGGATCTGAAAAAAATAAAAATTATGTAAAACTATACATTTATTTTTATACCCATTACTTGAATCAATTCAATCCTCCTCACCTTCAATTGCAATTTTTTTCCCTGTCCAATGTTTTTCACTCCTCCTCACTTGTGCTTCTGAGCGAATACACACTACATTGTCTGACATGGGGTGAATTACTGTGTAATATCTGAAAAGCTCAAGCCACAATTGGCCAACACTGGCTGTGTTGCTAGGTGTCCAATCTGCAACCAAGTATAACATATTTTTCAATGGTCACATTAAATGTAAGAAAGTTAATACCTGGCAAAGCAGAACCTTCATTGATAACTGGTAACACTGGAGGTTTGCAGTGGTGCTGAAGAAAGTAGACAAGCAACAGGTTGTAGGAGTATGAGGGCAGCATGCCAGTTACATGTTCATCAATCTTGCACATCTGGTAACATAGAATTACATTAAAAATGAGAGCTATCAATGAAAATAAATCAGAATGATGAAGACTAAAAAATTTTAGGGGGTTATTTTATTTCATATTTTAAAGAGGAAAACTTTAACTTTCAAGCCATTCTGTACTTTTCTTAGGTTCAGCTAAATTAGTAATAAAATAACTGATTTTATCTACATTGGAAACCTTCTGAGATGATATTATCAAGATTAACTTTCTCTTAAAGAAAAATCTCATTCATTTTACTAATATTAATTTGGTTTGACAATTGAGATCTTGGATTTATATCAAATTTTAACTCTTGACTTTTATAATTCTTTTTAATTAAAATGCAACAGTTTTTTTTTTTTTTTTTTTTTTTTTTTTTTTTTACATGGATTAGAGTATAAGTTAGAGAAATTTTGTGAAATAAACTCAAATTTATTCGGGTTATTTTCTTTATTATTATTATCATTTAATAGTTTTTATCCAATTATGAGTTAGAATCAGGGACCGGGACCGCCTCTAATATTTGCGGTTCTTAAGTACCGTGGTTCCGAGAAATGCGGTTCTTAAAAACTGGTTCCCAGAACTGGTTCTGAAAAGGCGCTTCTCAAGAACAGGTTCCCAGAACCAGTTCTCGGAACCGCTTCAAAAAGAGCGGTTCTGAGCGGTTCCAGGAACCGGTTCCGGTTCTTGAAAAATAATAATTTCTAATAATAACTAAGAAGAAAAAAAAATTATTATATTTTTATTAATATTTTAAATATAAGTCAATAATAAATGTAACCTGTTTCTTTTTAAGGCATTCTGGGTGCGTAAAATGTAAAAATATGCATTTTTACAGCCAAAAATCACGAGTAAATAGTGATTACTGATTAGTTAGTGAAAAGTTACTTTTTATACATTATTAGAGAGGTCCTTAAAAAATTATAATTTTTGAGAACCGGTTCTCAAAAGGCGGTTCTTAAGAACCAGTTCTGCAGAAACGCTTCCAAAAAAGGGGTTCTTTGGAACCGGTGCTTGGAACCGCCTCGAAAAAAGCGGTGCTCAGAACCGGAACAAGTTCCGGTCCCTGGTTAGAATTGCATCTTACACCCATAAAATATAAATTAAACTACCCTAATTTCTGGTGTTGCAAAATTTCCAAATTATTTTCTGAAACTCGTCTCATTCAAAGGAGGTAAAATAATAATAATAATAATAATAATAAAAAAATACTTTTGCATATCATGTCTTACATGACTAAATATTGGGCCATATTTTACTCTCCCACGTACAGTATTTATCGTATTTTAGCATAGAAATCTGACTTTCAGTGCGCTGCATCTCCTTTACCTCTGGTCTAATATTGACCAAAATAATCTTTAGAATGTCTATTTTATTTGTTATTATAGTTTTTTTTTTTTTTTTTTTTTTTTTTTTTTTTTTTTTGATAACTTGCATATTTTAAAAACCACAGCCAAATTTTCCAATGGTGCCGCCATTGAACGTCAGTTTTCTCCTCCCTGCCACCACAATTTTCAGTTTAGCTTTGTGAAATTTAACACATGTATAACCTAATGTGTGATAAAGAATAAGTATTTTAATTTAAAAAATATCAAACTTCTAGAGGAAGTTATAAGTGCATACATGAGCGCGCAAGTTTTTGGGATGACGCAAGCGTTTTTTAAACGAGGTATTTTAATATTTTGTTACTAATAGTACTGTGTAAAAAATATCCAAAAAAATCAGCTTTGGTACAATTTTTTGACCTAAAACCATATCATGCCTACACTATAACACATTGATTTGGAAAAAATTGGGAATGGGAAAAATTGGGTGGCTTTGGTTGCCCAAAGTTAAGGCGCGAAAGTTCGCAAGCGAAAGTTCGCAAGCGCTTAGTTTGAACCACTCTACCAAGTTGCAGGCCAGGGATTGAAAGAAAAGATGAGGAAAAGCGGGATACAGTAAATCAATAATTACAAAGTCAATTTCTTTCATTAATTATCAGTGTTGAAAATGTCTATCATCTCTGCACCAGTAAGATATTTTACTATACAACAGATTATCTCTTCACTATTTTCAGACCAGCTCTGGTTTCCTCTTTTCCTCTATCATTTCTTTTCAATTTTATTATATTCAACCTGGATGGTATAGTTTCCTTAATTTATCCAAGAAGTAGAACTGTTTTATATTTTATTGATTTATAACTGTCACATATGTATGTATGTATGTAATCCCTCATACTTAAGTACTCAAGGGAAGGAAAATAATTGTCTCTTTAAGGCTTAACATTTTATTTTGACTTAAAGAGAATTTATTTCTATCAAAAGTCATAGGAACTAAAATACACACTTAAGGATACTTACTTTTGCCCACAAACGGAAACAAGAACCCAAAACTTTTACTCGTCCATCCAGTTTATTGTACTTTGCGAGAAATTCTGACGTTTTATGTGCTTCATGACTATTGAGACTGAGGATACAATTATAACTCTTTGTTTTATCAAAAAACAGCAATGATGGGATTTCTGCATGAAAATCACTCATGACACAGCTGAAAATGAAAGCAGATGTCAGTACTGGTGCGTATGACACGACACAAGGAATGTATATATCGATGTTGGGATGCAGAAATGCGACCGATAAGAAAAATCATGAGTAAAAACCTCATGATTTTTCTCATCGGTCGCATTTCTGCATCCCAACATCGATATGCACAAACTTACGTGACAAGCTCCGAGCTACTCAATACATTAAAAGCTGCTTTAAGCATCTGAGGTGCATGGAGTGTAGGTGCCACCACAAAATCCAGGTTCACATTTGAAGTTTTCAGCCCAAATCCGGTTATGGAAGAGCCATAAAGGCGAGCCTCGCACCCTAAAAAATTGACACGTTTAGAGCAAAAACTTGCATAAAATCAATAAGTTGTACCTGGCAGTTGTTGTTTGATGAGTTCATTGACTTGGTTTGCAATATTTTGTCTCTGCTTCTCCTCTTCTTTATTGATGCCATACATAGTAGCTACATTATGCAACAACTCACAAATTGCATTTACATGGAATTGGGTTGGGGCTGGCAGGTTCACCAACGTAGAATAAACGCCCTCTTCCTGAACATATTATAACAAATAATAAATATGCCAACCATATTAGTTAAGAATTTAATTTGAACAGACCGTTGAATTGCGGAGGTGTTTTTGATCCTTGACATGATTTTCACAGTGTTCTAAAGAATTGCAAAAATACTGGCATAGTTTACACACAAAGAGTGCATTAACATGCTTTGTAGATCTCTGAAATAAAACACAGATTAGAATTAAGGAAAGATTCACACACACACATTTTCAATTGGTAACACCTTTGTTTACCTTTTTCAATGTTGCAATGTGATTGACATCCAGCCATAGTCGCTGCAGTAAATCCAAGTTGAGCTCTTCTAATGGGCTACCAGCACGCTCTTGATTTGTGCTACTATTGCATGTTTTTTCTTCTTCTTCTTCCTCCTCCTCTTTCTGTTGTTCACTTTTAACATTTTTCGTAACCATGGTTTTCTTCCTACGCTTCTTTTTCTTCTTCTGATCAATGGCATCAAACAAGAGGGTTGCAGCTTTGGAAGAGCCACCAGCACTGCCTTCCCCCACTTTGGGGTTTTTACAATTCATTATAAGCTTTCTTTACTCCTGTGCAGCAAAAAAAAAAAAAAAAAAAAAAAAAAAAAAATGTATATTTGGTATCTTTCTATGTATTTTAGCATCTAATTCTTTACATACTTGAAAGTAAGCTGGGTTGCTGCAAGGGCCCAACCTGGAAGAAGAATAATAAGCAAATTAATTACCATTAATTGCAGTAATTGGGTTGGAAACAGGTTGACATTTTCTGTTTGACCACAAAACATAACCAATAATTCAATTCAATATGCCTCATTCTATTACATAAATTTGTTCAAGCAAAAACTTATCAGTCACTTTATCTGTACAGTTCTTATCAGTAAGTTTTATTATTTTTATGACTTACCCATGCTGATTTTGTTGAATACAGAACATAGCATATCTAATTTTGAACCATGTAAAACAAGTACCTTTTTGAAAGCATCTCTTCATATTGCTGACATTAAAAGAGAAAGACTGAAAACCTGGTGCTGGTAAGTGTTATAATGTCAGCTCTGTGTTTGTAACAATTGCATACCTTTTCATTGATTTTTATCAATTATTAAAATGTTGTTTCTTTTATATTTTTAAAATTATTTTAAAATTAACAACAATAGACAACTTGCATGCCATTTTTATGGTCTTAAAATTTTTTTTAGGAAAAATTTCCAATTGTTGGAATCGTTCTGACGAGTTTGCAGCCACTTTTTTTTTTCCAGCGGCCAATTAAAAAAAAAAAAAAAAAAAAAAAACTGTATTTTCTCCAACACAGAGCAGGCAATATCACATTTTCCTGAACCAGATTGTCAAGCCCTTTCCTTATTAAAATATCTCCTTCAATATTAACAATATCAGCATGCCGTATGTGTGTGTGTGTGTATAAATATATATGTATGTGTATATGCTCTGGCCAAAAGTTTGAAAACGATATGAAAGTGATCGGGCAAAACAGATGAGTCATCAAAGCAGGTTCCTTTTTTCCTGACTATATCGATAGTATGTGAATCTTTCCCCTCACCTCCTCCTTTAAGTTTGGCTATCTGTTGTCTAGTTTTGTTATCATGTTTTTCGATCAAACAATCACACAGAATGTGGTGATTTCTATTTTTACCTATCAAACTCACAAAATATTGTCTTGAGTTTTATTTTTATATATATCTTAAATGAAGCAAGGATTTTTTGTTTTTATTTATAAATTATTAAAAAGATTTAATTATTATAATATTAGGACAGTTTACGATGTTTATGCTACTTTATATTTAATGGATATAATATATATATTTTAATTATTTCATTATTTTATCTTTTTTTAATTAACTTATTTATTAATTATAATATTTAATTTTCAAACAATTTGATTTCATATCTAATTTCATCTTCTGTTCTTCTTTTCTCCCGCATAAACAATCATCCCTTTATTGGCGTCATTTGAATTATAGAATAAAATTTGTTTCATATAAATAATTAAGCTTACTAATTTTTTTTTATTAAGTATTACAAATATTCAATATTTATATAATTACAGTTTATGATATTTATGATACTTTATATTTAAGGGATAGGCCTATATTTAAAAAAATTAATAACTATTTCACTATTTTTTTAATTAACATATTTATTAATTATAATATTTAATTTTCAAACAATTTGATTTTGTATTTAAATTTATCATCTGTTGCTGTTTTAGTCCCCCACATAAACAATCATCCCTTTCCGTATTTTTAATTATAGAATAAAAGTTGTTTCATATAAAAAATTAGTTAATGAATTAAAGCAAACTATTTAATGACACAAATTATATATGAAAGCGATTATTTGTAGAAATTAATTAATTGATTAAAAAAAAAATCAAATAATGCAAAAAAAAAAATAATAATAATAATAATAATAATAACCCTGCAATGTTGCAGAGTATGTTTGAACTTGTTAAGAGTTTCAGTGATGCCATCTGTATGGAATTTGGTCTGGACAAGTGTGCTGTGGTGCATGTAAAGAAGGGTGAGGTCCAAGAGCCTGAGGGGGGTCTTCAGCTTATGGGGGGTATGAGTATTCAAGACTTAGGCGTTGAAGATAGTTATAAGTACTTAGGACTTCAGCAGCTTCTAGGTATTGGTGATGTGGAGGTTAGGAAGCAAGTCGAGAAGAAAGTATTATCCAGAGTGTTGAAGATCTGTCGATCCATGTTGAGCTCAAGGAACAAGATAACGGCTATCAACTCTTGGGCGGTTCCGGTTGCAACATACACGTTTGGAGTTATCAAGTGGTCTGACACGTCATTGCAAGCATTTGACAGGAAGATACGCACAACGCTCACCAAGCACGGAATTCATCACCCTCGCAGTTCCATCAAGAGGCTTTATTTGTCTCGATGTTCAGGTGGAAGGGGGCTGCTGAGTGTTGAGGTGATGTGTCGCTCTAAGGAGAAGAAGTTGAGGCAGTATTTTGTGTCACGTGAGAGATGCATAGAGCTGTCTGCGAGCAAGATCATGGGTACACACCGCTGCAGAATGCTGAGAGAATGGAAGTGTGGAAATCCAAGCCTCTTCATGGGAGGTTTGTTGCTGCTTTAACAAGTGAGCACATCGACGTTAAGTCCTCGACAGAGTGGATAAGAACGGCTGGTCTCTTTGCAGAGACTGAGGGGTTCTTGTTTGCCATCCTGAACCAGGTGGTGCGCACAAAGAATTATGAGCGGTATATTCTCAAAGCTAGAATCGATGATTGTTGCCGTCTCTGCAAGACTACGAGTGAGTCTATCCAGCATATCACAGGTGGATGCCCTGTACTTGCGCCCAAGGAGTACTTGGAGCGGCACAATGCAGTGGCATAAGTGTTGCACCAAGCGCTGGCCAAGAGATTCGGTCTGGTGGAGAAGGAGCTTCCATATTATAACTGCAAGCCTGAGCAAGTGCTGCGTAACCGGGACACTAAGCTATTGTGGGACTCCGTTATTGTAACAGACAGAGCAGTAGAGGCAAACAGGCCAGATTTGGTTCTGTTTGACAGACAAGCTCAAACAGCAATAATCATTGATGTTGCTGTTCCTTTGGACAATCATGTAGTTACTACAGTTGCTGAGAAGAAGAGGAAGTATCAGCCGCTTTCCATTGAGTTGAAGGATATGTATCGGCTGAGAAGTGTTGAAATTGTCCCCGTTGTGGTTTCTGTGAATGGTCTGGTTAGCAAAGATTGGTTAAAAGTAAGAGAAAAGTTAAACCTCGAGCACAGGCATTTACGTGTCATGCAGAAAGTTGCAGTTCTTGGCATAGCTAATATCGTGCGCAAAGTGCTTAGTTTGTGACCCCTCTGTATACCATCTGCAGTTTCTAACATAATTGGTACTGGATTATTCTCACCTTCACCTTGAATCAAGTAGGATTCCGGTGTTGGTGTTACAGAAGAAGAAAGAAAAGAACTCATAATAATAATAATAATAAAATAAAAATATAGGCCTATCTATAGAATATAGTATTTTTACCAAGTTTGATATTTTATTATAATATAAACCTTGCAGTTAACAAACAAACAAAAAAAAAAAAAAAAAAAAAAAAAAAAAAAAAAAAAAAAGAGACAGAACATTTTACAATATCAGATAGCAGGCATGCATAACAAAACTAAAATATTTTGTAGTCATCAGAAATATTGAAAAGCTAAAAAGGCGTATGCAGCAAACAAGCAAGAGAGAAGCACGTCTGCTTGCTTGCTGTAGTGAAAAATAATCGTAATCGCTATACGAATAAAAGGAAAAAGGAAATTTGCTTGTTTACATGATTTGTGTTGCGGGTTGCATTTCACATCGTTCTCAAACTTTTGGCCAAAGCTGTACATGAGCCCGTTTACGTAAAAAAAAAAATAATAATAATAATAATAACATGGGGGTCATGAATTTTCTTGAAAATTATATTATGTTGTTTGGGATGATTAAGAAATGATACAGACACTTTATAAACCTATAAACACAGGAAAAGGAAGTGCCGGAAGCGGAAATCACATGACCGTAAAAGTGGGAGAAAAGTCGGTGCCAGCAGCAAGCTAGCCTGAGCTACCTCCCACTTTTACCATCACATGGTTTTCTCTTCCAGACACTTCCTTTTCCGCATTTTTAGTAAATAGAAACACTCAAAGTGACCGCTTATGTTTACTCAAAATGCGGAAAAGGAAGTGGCCGGAAGAGGAAACCATGTGACGGTAAAAGTGGGAGAAAAGTTGGTGTCAGCAGCAAGCTAGGCCTGAGCTACCTCCCACTTTTACCGTCACGTGGTTTCCTCTTCAGGCCACTTCCTTTTCCGCTTTTTGAGTAAACATAGTGTGTTTATGTTTACTCAAAAAGCGGAAAAGGAAATGGCCGGAAGAGGAGGAAACCAGGTGACAGTAAAAGTGGGAGAAAAGTTGGTGCCAGCAGCAAGCTAGGCCTGAGGTACCTCCCACTTTTACCATCACGTGGTTTCCTCTTCCGGCACTTCCTTTTCCGCATTTTGAGTAAACATAAGCAATCATAATCAATATGAGTTTTATCATCATCAAATCAAAACTCAAATTTTTAGAGCGCGAAGTTTAAACTGAAAAATGGGTAAAATGAATTAAATATGAAAAATACGTAGCAGTTGTTTAGCAGGCTGATATACGTGCGTGTTTGCGTGTGCATAAGCATTGTACACATATAAAATACATATATACATATAAACTTTATGATTTTAATAAACTTATCAATAGGATGAGCTATGGCAATGGTAATTTTTGAGATGCTGATGCATATTGTCGGGTTAGAGCACAAACTGTGTATCTACAAAAGCAGCAAAGTTGAAATTGTTATCTTTTTGTACATCATGCAGATACATGGTTCGTGCTCTAACCCAATGTTGTGTAGTACACATGATTGCGTTCATACAGGATGATTTATTTTACAATTCAAAATAAGCACTTGAATTGTCATATAAAAACAACATTACATGTTTAACTGTTTATAAATGGTAAAATATATTACGTACCACAATCTTGTGTAAATAGTATACTGAATGCAAAAGAAAATGCTGCCTTACATTATAGGCTTATAAGAATATCGTATACTGCAGCTTTTACATTTGGATTCAGTACATAGCAACCTTTGAATGGACTCTCAGGTACAGTAATTATTCACTGTAATATTTTGAAGAATTGAATTTTCAAAGAAATGCCAATACAGTATATTTTACTATTGGAGGCTCATTGATAGTCCACTGTTTGAAGTTGTAAGGTGTAAAATATAGGTTTTAACAAATTAACAGTATAAAATTGTTACTCCTCCACACTATTATTCAGTTAAATGAAGTATTTATTTTATTTATATGCAAAGAACAATCAAGTATTGTGATAATCAACTAACACCACGGAAAACGACTTATTTTGCTGTAATGCAAATATGCGTACAGTACACAAATATATGTACATAAATAAAATAAATATGTATGTATGTATGTATATGAACCAAAATGAATTCATAAACTTGCAATACATTATCCTTATGGGAAAATAGGAAAACCGTCAACATAGTGATAAAAAATAAGAAACATAAAAGTCTCCTCCTCTTCACTTCTCCCTACCTCTTAGGTAAAATCGCTCACTGGACATGATGAATGCTGATTTATGCTATATAATATTTTGTTCAAACCTTTTTCTTTCTATTTGAATGCTAATCTAAAAATAAATAAAGAATTTAAGAACTTATATTATGAAATAAAAAATTACAGGATGAAATCATTTTTCATTCATAATATATATATGTACATGAATAGTAATGAACTAATAAATCTCTGGAACATTACAATTATATTTAGTAATTAAAACAAATAATGCAGTTGAAATATTGTCATAGTCTTTATATAATATGTTATAAATGTGATAGTTATAAGAATTGTTATTAAAATATTATATAATGCCTATATATATTATGCCAGTTACTTGATATTTTTAGTTGCACTCAGTATTTTTTTTTCTAACAAATTTACCCAATCTCCAACATGAAATTTCAATTCCTTATCAAATAACCTTGTTAGATGATGAGAAGCAAGACTGCCCAATTTTATAACATTTTATAATATCAATATGTTGAACAAAAATGTATCATTAGTAAAGATGAATGTATTAGAGTAGAGAACAAGTTTTTGGTTGTTTACTTGACCGTGATGAGCGTTGACTAGGTCAAGAAATAAGACAGGATGTGTTTGATATCAAAGATAAGGTATGAGAGGAACGGACCGCTGGAATAACAGACAAGAGAATGGGCATACAGTGTTGCTTTTCTTTCTATTGTTGTGCAACTTTATGAATTCATTTTGGTACATGTACATACTTTTTGGGACGTTATACCGGTATGTAGGCAAGAAAAGTTGTCTCTGCTTATCCAGATAAAGACCATGATCACATAATTTATTTCCCACTTTTAGTATGTATGTACCGCAAGGAAATGAAAAACCTGCACAACTATAGACTGAAAAGCATCACTAAAATTGCAGGTTATTCATTTCATTTCGGTACATATAAAAACGAGCATACACATATCCACAATGTTTCTACATACGAACATCTCATAATATGTACATACATACGTATGTATGTACTGTACCTTATCGGTGCAATGCAGCACATTATAACATTACATATTTATATATAATACATATGTATAATTGTCAACGAGTACGTATGTATGTTATACATACATTCACACATTTTGACATAAAAATTTGACATTCCAACGCAATTAAATGAAGACGCCTTCAACAAAAAAGAAGCAGCAAGATATATGTATACGTAACATGAAATCTGCAGAACATAAACTTAAAAATTTCAGCACGAGTTGCACACGAAGCCCACAATTTCAAAACAATACTTCTCAGCTCTATGCATAATCATATACATACATATGTATACAAAAATACTAGGAACTTTACATACATACGCCAATGATAACAACATTATCAAAACAAAGAAAATGCGAACCCTGATAATTATGAAAAATCAGTCACTTCAACTCTTACATCGTGCCTTAACGGTTTTGTTCACGTATGTCTATGTCTTTTCAGTTTACCTGCCACTCCAGTTATCCACGAAAGCTCATACCGCTTTAAAAGACTTAATAAACATTATGGTCGACGTTCCAGCGATATTCGTCTCACCGTCATACGTGCAGTCTGCGTGGTCGCCGTGGTCTGCGTGCAGTTTTCATCTGGTTTTCATTTACTTCCTTGAAACACCACCTACTGTTTATGGCTCTGCCAGTCTGCCCCGAGTTATTGTAACTAAAAGGCTGCGTTCGTAAACATGCGTAAACAGATCCGTCCACCTCCGGGAGATGGCTCAGATCTCAGCTCTGGGATCAAGATACTACATACTACATACAAGATAAGGACCACGCCCCTTTTGAACTAAAACACCAGATGGCGCGTCAATAGTTTTTTAGCTCCAGGCTCCAGCACTTCCTGAGCACTTCACCCAAGATCCAAGATAATACATACAAAAGATGGGACCAGGATGGGACACCAACTTGTTCCATATGTTGATCTCGGCCCGATTGTGATTGGTCAATTTGATCAATTTGACCTTCAACTGGGGCGCTGATTGGCTTACCCGCTTCATTTTGAATGTTTTGAATTTCACGGCGGACTCGCGGACTGCGCAAGCAGTGCGCAAGGACTGCAGTGCAGCCTGAGTGCAGCTGTGCAGCAGGACCGCAGCACACCACACACCACTGACACCAGCACCAGACCTGCACCAGATACCAAGCGCAGCACGCAGCAGGACGGCAGGACCATCCAGGACCATCACATGAGTCAAAACTGGACGAGTGTGCAGTGAGTGTGTCGAGTCGAGTGCCAATAATCTTGCTTCATTTGTCTTGATCAGGTCTTGATACTCTTGATCCGTCCCGGATCCGTCCATGCTGGATCCGTCTGTGCACTGTTTATTATGATGCAGCGTTTGTCGAAGTAGAAATAAAAGCGAGACAGCGAAATTTTTTCGCATGCGGTCTCCGGTCTCTCGCTTTGTAACTATTTTGTATATGTTCCTAAATCTCGCCAATCTCACCTACAACTCACCCTGCGGTTCCTGTTATTAATTGTGATACTTATCTGAACTTATATATGTGATCCAGATATTGTTGATCCATTTACAATCCAGATAATGCAGATGCAGATCATTAATATTGCTTTGTGTCTGCAAAAACTGGTCACGGATTGTTTGATCCAAAATCTCTTACATTCTTAATCCGGATTAGGAAAGTATAAGTGGATTTTGACAGCACTATATGACAAGACATGGTAAAGCAAAAAGTTGTCATATTCATGTTTGGAAGCCCTGTTATTTTTTGAGCAAAGGCACGTACAGATCAAAATGGCAAAAACCACAGAACACATTAAGGATTGTATATAGATGGCTTGTATCTCAAAATCTGAAAAGAAAACTTCGAAATTTTATGATGCCATTTGAAAGTTAATAGTAACAGCTATACCTATCATAAAATTTTCAGAACCCGTGACCATCAGATAAGAGAGAAATTAATTATTGAAATTAACATGGGCTCTTATGGAACTAAAACTTCAAAAAATCATAATTTAAAATCTAGCATGGTGACCCCCCAAAATTTTTACATTTTTGAAGACCTAATCCTAATGTATCAATGTGCAAAATTTCAGATTTTTCTATCTTTACAATTTTTTAGTCAAATCCCGCAGTAGCTGATTTCCCGCCTTAAATGGAATGCCGCATTTTTGGTGGCAGGGTGTATATTGTGACCTAATTTTTACTTTCTTTAAATATACCAAGCTCGCTTCCTCTTGCCTCTTTATATGCACATCCTTGACATAATTTTAATGGATTGTCTATAATTTCTTACTGTCTCCTGTGGAGCACATGTTGCACAAATCAAATGAAGAAATTTCAAAGTGTACATTGCCTAAACCCTCTACAATAGTATGTCAAAACTTGAAAGAAAAAAAAAAAAAAAAGTATGTGCCGCATGGCTATAAATTACTCTGTTAATGGTAACTGCATGAAAGACTACTTTTACTGTTTGTTTTCCCCTGTGTAAGGTACATGCTTTCATAGAAGGCACCACAGAATCAATTGTTTCTAATACTATTGCTCACTATTATTGTTATTATTTTTGCATTCTGAAAGTGATTCATTTTTTGATCATCATACTTTCCTTTGATTTATATACCTTTTGAGCTGTGAAGTATTTTAAAATTGTTTTTGAAGTTACAAATGAGGCAACAAATACAGAAAATCGCCTGTCTCATGAAACGTGTATATGGTTCTACGGTATGCCCTATTGCATGTCTAATTAGGGTGTGCAGTATTCACTCGCACAATAATAGGGCCTTATTCTAATATTAAAGGATAATATGAATACGGCATTATTTTCCTCTACTACCTAATGTAAGATGTGTTTTTATGAAAATATGAAGAATCAAATAAAAAGCTTTTAGTAACTTTAATCACATTAAAAATTATGTACAGATGCAGGCACAGGAAATGCCATTTTTACATAAAAAAATACTATTAAATATAATATACAGATACATGTAAATATATTACGGATAGATATTGAATCCTTGGGGGGTGGGGATATGTTTATGTTAAGAAAAATGTTTCTCAAGGATTCTTGATTTTATATACAACATAAAAGCTATAGTTCAGATAATAAATTGAAACTGCAATGATAATATGAAAATATCATAAAAAGTTTCTGAGAATATAATTAATTTAATGCAATTTATCTTTAATTTTTAATTTATTTTAATCTTTAATTTATATTTTAATGTCAACATACACTGTAATTGCACTGTCTGAACCTTAAGGAATAATGAAATAAAACATCCACATTTACAAGTGCACTTCAGGGATTTAAAAAGTACAGTATGAAATTCCATAGTTTGGAATATTAAGTTGTTCTTTTTTTTTTTTTTTTTTTTTTTTAATTTAGTTACAATATGACAGGAAAAAATGAAAATGAGGAAAGGGAGGTGAGCATTAGCTGACAGGAATGCTTTGTCAGGGAGAAAATAATTTCCAACTCAGGCCAAAATTGAACACACAGAGCGTAATGCATGTAATGCAATGTATGTACTAGCAGCTCATATTAATTAGAGGATGAGCATAGTGGGGGATTGGCTTGCATTTGATTTAGACAATGTAAATATACAGCTCACGACCATTCTCATTTTCAGCACCTCATATCTAGCCATGGACAGTTTGTTACAAAACGCTATCCACAGTTAGAGATGGAAACTAAAAATGACTGAAAGTCTCCTGTATTATGCCATCTAAATCAAATGCACAACCACCCATTATGCTCACCACCTTATTAAAACAAGCATATGCAATAAGAGTGGCTAGTACATACATACTGTGAGTTACACACAATGAGCTTAATTTGGACTTGGATTAGAAATTGTTTTCTTTCATGTTGGTTCACATATATCATGAGTAGACCATTATTGAAAGTAGATCACATCGGAGTTCCAACAATGTATTTTAAATGAGAGCATTCAATGCTGCTGTGAACACAAATTTAAAATACTTGATGCAATATCGAGCAATTAATGTTCAACAACAATCTATTTGCTGTACTTTGAACCTTACCCCTATTAGTTAATGCTCACCTTCCAATCCCCATTTCTTCCAATCTATATCTATATTTTTTGTTATTATTTCTATTTTACATCTTTCATAATTAAAAGATTTAATAGAACAATACAGATTAGGAAAAATTGGGAAATGGGAGATAGTATGAGCTTACACTAACAGGGATGCCGTGGCAGAGAAAATATTCTAACCCAGGCCGATTTTTTTTTTAAATGCGTATGTAAGTGGCTCAGATTATTGCTCTGTAGAAAGCGAGAATATGAGCCACTTTTAAATTTCTTTCGGCTTGGGTTAGAATAATTTCTCAAGACAGCATCCCTGTTAATGTAAGCTCATACTATCTCCCATTCCCAAATTTTTCCTAATCTAGCTATCTATGTGTTTTTCCATCAAATCTTTTTCCTAATATTTATTATTTTACATCTTTAATTTATCAACTATCAAGAATTCATGTTTGCCTTAATTGATATTAGTTAAAATGATGTACAAATCAGCTGCAATTTGGAAAATATGAATATTAGGTATGAAATATTTTGTGCCTTCAGATATTACTTAAGCAAAAACTTAACATGACCATTACTATATTTACATTTAATTTATTAACTTATATATTTATGGATTTATGTAGCTATATTTTAATGTTAAATATTATATATAGGGATATAATATTAAACATAATATAATATATTACATTGAGGGTGCTCCGCTATAATGGCCTAAGACCATTTGATATTGAAAAATAGTTTTTGCTTCAAATGATCTGAATTGGCAAAATCCAAAATTTGGGGTTGATCCAACATTTTTTTTTTTAATTTTTAAGGTCAAGTGGACATCGTAGCAGAGCACCCTTGATATATACATATGTTGTTGCAAGCAATATGTGTATCTCGTTTTTGGTCACGTGAAGCAAAATGTGTAAGTTGAGCGCCATCTACATAACGTTCGAAAACGACTTACACATTTTGCTTAGCTTGACAAAAAACGAGATACACATTACTATGCCTGACAAATAATGAGATAGACATTTTGCTTCGCCTGACAAAAAATGAGTTACACATATTGCTCGCAACAACATCGAATATATATATATAATATATATATATATATATATATATATATATATATATATATATATATATATATACATATACATATATATATATATATATATATATATATATATATATATATATATATATATATATATATAGGCCTATATATATATAATTTGCAAAATTATCAGTCAGGTCCAAAGCAGCCTTTAAATTATAGGTTAATATTAAACACCTCAATTTTGTAAAATACAGCCTCTTTGCTATTTTTCACATTCCCAAGACTGAAATTTTATACTGTACAAACAACAACACACATAGGAAAATAAAGAGTAATTGACACTTATTCAATATTAAAATAGATAAATTTAAAATATAACATTTAACTATAATATATAAGCTGGTCTGGTCTGTTTATCTGTCCAATAAGAAGAAACCACACTTTTGTTTGAGTCATAAAAAATACACATTTTTCCAATTAAGCGGTCCATGTGTTTGATATAATCACAGATAGATTGGTGTAATATGATGATGATTACGCCAATGGCAGTACTAGTTTAAATATTGATAACTGTCCACGTGAGGCAAACAGTTATCAGAATTGTCACAACAGTAGCTTGAAGCATGTCAGCACTGCTTTCAATTTGTCCTTTAGGTGGCCCTGCAAAATTACACGGGAATAAATAAAAATTCCAAACTGTGCTGAAATCGAAAGTAGAATAGTTTTTTTATAGCTATTTCTTTCACACAAAATTGTAAGGTGTCTAATTTTAATAATTATAACATTATAATCTTACACATTGCAAAGTTCTAGTGAAGACAAGTATACTATAGTTAGGCTAACCATATTATTTAGATGCAAAATCGGGACACTTTGACCGAAGGAGAGAGGCAACTTGGGACGTGGGGGTGGGGTCCCTGCCGGAGGTTAAAAATTTTCTTAAAAGGGGGCGTGGTCCCCGATTTTTAAGTGTATTTTGATCGATTTTCAAATGGCCATTATTGAAAATAAAAATCTAAAAATTAATTTTTCTATAGAAAACAATTTAAGAGCTACGTCCACTTTTTTTTTTTTTTTTTTTTTTTTTTGGCACCATAAATTTTAAATATATATTTTTTTTTTGCTTCAAAAACGATTTTTTTTGTCATTAAAATTTGCTCCAAAAATTGTAATTTCTATAAATAATAGCATTAATTTTTTTTTATTGTATTACCAACTATTTACCCAGCAAATAATTGCGGTTTAGCAAAGAAAAAAAATGGAAATTTTCTTTAAGAGAAGAAAAACAATTGCAGAATGGCAACTTCTGCTATTAATTAAATAATTATTAATAAATCACGACATTTTTATATTAAAATAAATCATATGTGTGTGTGTGTTTTATAGATTTTTTAATTTTATTTTTTCTCTTGCTTTGTATTTTTCCCTTCATGAGAAATCGGGACATTTCAATTTTTAGCCGGGACAAGGGGTCAAAATTGGAATTGTCCCGGGAAAATCGGGACGTATGGTCAGCCCAACTATAGCACTCTTGTATGTTAATTAGAACATTAGAACATTCCAATTAATTAAATAAATTAGAGAAGCTTCGCGAGTTTTACTAATTTTCAATTCAACGTTCTCTAATCTATCTCCTACTATTTTCTATTTTGATTTTAATTTTTAATTTTTTATTACTATCATATATATAGGCCTAACTTATTTTAAAATAAATAAATAGCAAAAAAAATAAAATAAAATAAAATAAAAAAGAAAAGGAGAGAGAGAGAGAGAGAGAGAGAGAGAGAGAGAGAGAGAGAGAGAGAGATTAAATGGGTAGTTTTAATGCATTTTTTTCATCAATATTTATAAAGTGAGATATACCAATAAAATAAAACATCGCGGTTAGGAATGATAAATTTGAAAGAAAGGATAGGAGAAACACCAGCAAGGGCCTTACCATAGTGAAGAGAATCCCATAGTTCAGTGAAAACCTTGCCAGTACAGTGTTAGTTTTTATATGTGCTAGAAAGATCTTCACCAAACTATGGGACTCTCTTCAATATGGTTCTGCTCTTGCTGGTTTCTCCTATCCTTTTTTTTAAATTTTATGATATTTACGAAGTGATTTATATTTAAAAATTGATAGTGTAAAATAAGACTACACACACAACAGTGATGTGCGTAAGTAATTTTCTTCTTTGATATGTCATTGAAATACATTTGAAAGCTCTGTTGTATAAACATTTTTATTACTATAACTCTGTGCCACGTGAGACCTCTACGTCTACATAAAACTTCTACTGTAGCAAGGCCCTTGCTGGCATTTCTATCACTTTCTTTATTATATTGATCCAATATGTTTTTTCCGAATATTGATAGCGTAAAATAAAATAATGAATCATTGGCAGCAGATTATACCTGTGATTGGTCTCCAAGGTTTAGTAGGCTCTGGTGGTCGCTTACTAGAATACCAAGAAGATGTTGGTCTTGGCCGTGAAGGTGGTAACCTTGATGGGCTAACAGTAGCTTGGGTGCCAAAACAAGAGCCCACTGAAAAACAGTAATTTCTTTTAACACAAAATTGCACCAAATCAATAAAGGCTGTGTGCATTACATATGGAGCTAGTTTATATTGTTACCCTACATAGCAGCTCTACTTTTCTTCATGCATTTTTTATATTCTTTGAATTTAATTATAGATAAGCTTATATAATAAATTATTTAAAATGTATATAGGTCTATATAATTGTAGTATGGGCTAATAAATTTATAACTCTGTAATACGTTTTAATCAGACAATCAATACTTAATACTCAATCATAATGATTTTGAGCGTTAAACTCGGATATGCTCAGGGTGGACCTGTACGGCCACCTTGTGTCGTACTGTAACTACTAATGACAAATGGAGTTTCAGCTATGTACCTGGCTGACCTCAGAAAATCAATGCATGGTTACATGCAAGATAAAACCCATTGCTTGACAACACAAACCTCCTTGCTGACCTTTTGAAAAAAAAAAAAAAAAAAAAAAAAAAATCAGCACTGCTTGGTATTTATAAGGGTCCACTGCATACTGTAGACGAAACCTTTAATGACTAACCATAACCATGAAATAAAAATTAATTGAAAGGAACAGTGGGGAATGCTACATAGATGAGCTATATTATATTTAAAATAAACTCACCTTCTCCTCGTTTGGTCAATTTCATTCCCAAGTGCAAAGGACTCATGCGTCGCTGGCAGTGTTCTCCTGCTTCTTTAATATATATTTCATCACTGGTCTTTATAGAGCCAACAAAACATTCATAGCTGTTACCTACATCTCGTCTTTGTGTGTAAGTGTACATCAAGCCTTCTTCTTCCCACTGCCCAAGACATCTGTATTCCCTCTCTGTACAGAAAAACTACATATATTAGCAAAATGTTACATATTTTTTTAACAACTTTTTACATTCCATAAATTGAAGTAATTAAAATTCTAATTTCATCTTATTAATTAACTGCAGATCACACAAAAGATAACAAAGGGACTTTTTAATAATAATAAGCTAGCATGCAGCAACAAACAAGAAAGCCTTATTGGTGCTATACAAATTAAGTGCTTCAATCTTAGGAAACAATATTCCACATGGTTGTGCTTTGTTCGTGTTTGCCTGAAAGTTGGCCAATGGTGTGTGAGTATGTGCATAAATTTGTTCCATTTTCCAAACACATAAAATTAAATTAAAAGATCAATTGAAAGGAAAGCCATAGCCAGACTAAGAGTTACAGGAATATTTAAAGTATTTTGTGATGAATATCCATCACTTCTGTTAGATTTAGGTAGTATGATGTTATGCTAAAAAACGCCACTGCAATTATTGAAAATTAAAAAAAATTGATAAAAACACACATACATTTAAAAAAAAAAAAGTTATAAGGGTTATCATATATATATGGGTTATATCAGCTCAATCATCAACCTATATTTTTTATTGTAAATCAATCATGCAACTTCTCATATGTTTAGGATTATTTTATATGATCATTTTTATTATTCTATGGAGGTTATATATCATTTTAAAAAATTCTTATAAAATGTCTATGGCTTAAAAAAAGTAAAAGTATGTCTAAGTATTTCTCCATTATCTTTGGAGTAGTTTTCTAAAAAAAAAAAAAAAAAAAAAAAAAAAAAAATCATAAAAAAAGTGCTTTCCTCACAAGCTAAATGGGACTCTTGGCTTTCTCCGTGTGATAAACCCATAAGCTCCATTGCAATAAGGTTATTGTATCATTTTTATACTGATAAAGTTACTACAGAGAAACCATGGAAATTATAAAAAATTGTACTGCTGCTTCTCATGTGATTATAATAATGCAGAAAAAAAAATAAATAAATAAATAAAAATAATAATAAAAAAATAATAATAATCCCCCCCCCCCCACCACCACCAATAGCTTCAAAAATACACTTAAACTTTATCTTTACAATGATGCTCAAAATTCCAAATTCTATTTCATATTCTCTGCCTATAGCAAATATGTCATTAAAATTATTAATTTAATTAGCATCTGGAGTATACAAATTATTAGTTTGCTACTTGAAAAATAAGGTATTAAAAGAAAGGTTTTATGTGCAATTTTCAATCAAACAATGTGAGAAATCTAAAAGGTAGGGTAAAAGGCAGCAGTGAATTAAGTGTAATTTAATTGTAGGATTGATAATTGTTGGGGGGGGGGGGGGGGGTGAGTAAGTGTTTATTAACATATATATGTTCAATGAAAAAAGGAGTGATCACGTAAAACACATAAATTAAGTACAATTTTGGAATTAAATATAGGCTACATTAACTTTGGTGTTATAGTGGAATGAATCTAAAGTGCCTAAGCCTTACGCAACTAAAGACTAGTTAATAATCTATGTGTTAAAATGCCAAAGAGGCAAGCTTATAATATATTTTACCATTTGAATCCAGCGCTTGTTTTTCTTATACTAATAAATAACATATCAAATTTAGCACAAGTTCTTGAATGGTAAAATATATTATCAAAGTCATGTGTACAAGGCTTAGTTCTTTATTTCGCTAAGCAGCTTGATTCATTCCACTCCATTATAGCTTAAATTTTATGAATCACTCATTTTATTCCTCGTCTATTACTTAAGCTGTATTGCTTAATTTTATGAAGGACAAGGCCTAGAAAATAAAATTGAAGAGATTTGCGAGTCCTGCATCAGTTTCTAGGTGCCACTATAAATTATAATGTGAGCTTGAATAACTATAATAATATATACATTTATTATTGTTATATGGTGCATAAGTTGTGCTCCAAAATTTATCTCTCTACCTTCTCTTTTTGCTGGATTAATGTTGCGAAATATTGGAGACTCACTGCTGCTTGGCCTAATAGAAACAACGACAGGCCTTGATGAGGCAGGAGTAGGAGCAAGGGTTACAGGATATGTTTTCCACTGAAAATCATTTTGTGGGTATTTCAAAGTAGTAGGTCGGTTTCGACTATGAATCTTTGGAAAGGCCCATGGATCATACTCTTCTTCAGAATGTGTTGTTTCAGGTGCATGTCTTGCATATTCAGAATTATATCCATACACTGGCTGTTCAACATTTGGATAAATGGCAGCATTATGTCGTGAATCATACCCTACAGGCCATCTGGTGAAACCTGAATTATCATAATGTACAAGAGGGGAATCTGCATAATTATCTCGCTTGGGATACCCAGATACTGAATCACTTGGATTATTAGAAGTTGGATTCTCAATGTTCAAATTGTATGGTAGCTTCTCATCAGTAGGTACATGCACATGTCTTTGCTCAGCATTGTATGGGGCAATCCAAAAACTATGATCTGATTGATGAGATGTAGTTGATGAGGAAGGTATAGGAGTTGTTATCGGCCTTGGATTGGAAATGTGGTAAATTCTTGTTCCTATTTGATGGTGTTGCAACTGTCTTCGCCACCTAGAAAACCTGCCTGGATGTCTCTTTTGACTTCCTGAAATCGTGTTTGTTAGCAGAAAAATAATGTTACGGTTAGTACAATTAGTTGTCGAGAGTGGCAGAAAAGTCAGCATGCAGAGGACTCAAGAAATTTAGTTATTTTTCAGTATGTACAAAAATATATACAATTAACATAGGAACTTAATTAAAAATTGTATTTACCTTCATAAACTTGTGATTGATCAGAACAATCAGATACTGTGTAAAACATGATCTCAGGGTTGTTACAATCAGAGTACAGCTTGGCACACAAGCCAGTATCATCTGGAACCATGCCTGTATACTCTCCAGCAATAGGACAAGGAGATTCTTTTATAATGTCTGTTTCTGGAACAATAGAATACCCTTCATTACACTTTATTTTTTTATTTTTTTATTTAGCGCAAGCTATAATGATTTGCATCCCTAGTCCCAATTTACTATTTAATAAATTAGAGAATTTTCGCGTTTTATTAATTTTCAATTCAACGTGTGCTCTAATCTCTACCAACTATTTACTAATTAATTTTTTTTTAAACGTAATTAATACCAACCGCGATGGTTTTTTCCTATATATTATATTTATCGCAATGTCGATCTTTTTGTTTTAATATTTAAGCTTTTGTAAATAAGATTCTTTCATTTATATATTGTATTCTCGGCCCTTTTTACTTGCCAACGCCAATAAGAGCACGTACTAAATTAATTAAATTAAAAATATGCCAAAGCGCATATATTTTTATCCTATCTTTCCTATTTCTATCATCTTTTTTACTTTTCCTACCCCGGTGTCAATATATTAAACGATGTAACTATATAGCTTAATCACGATACAGGCGGCCGGCAGGCGCATTGCTCTCGCGAACTTTCTGGAGTTGGGGAACTCTAGGAAGTGAGGGAGGGCACATGTGGCTTGCTGGCAGCCAGTCTTGCATCCCTCTTAGTGCACAATATTATATTACAGTGTGAGGATGAGAGGTTTTAAATAGCAAGCCGGGTTTGCGCGCGCGATTGTTCAACCAATCAGCGCGAGCAGCTGCGGGGGCATCGCGTATAAAAACGCGGCTGCTACTTGCTTCCTCAGCCCAGTCAGTTAGCAGATGTGGTGTGAGCCATCTCTAGCTGTACAGAGCTCTCTGCCGAGCCTTACTGATGAGTCCTAGGTAAAGGACGAAACCGGTCTAAGGCCAAGAGTAAGTCTGATACTGTTTTATAATGTTGTGCCTTTGATGTAGTGTGAGAACGTGAGATGTTAGGTATATCGTATTTTACATTGACACTATACCCCTCATCCCTTTTAACGTCTATTTTTATTTAGCGCAAGCTATAATGATTTGCATCCCTAGTCCCAATTTACTATTTAAATTAGAGAATTTTCGCGTTTTATTAATTTTCAATTCAACGTGCTCTAATCTCTACCAACTATTTTCTATTTTTTTTTTTTTTTTTAAACGTAATTAATACCAACCGCGATGGTTTTTTCCTATATATTACACACTAGTTGGAGACAGTTACTAGGGTTACAATATAAATTTGTTCCCAACTTGAGTAGGATAAAAGTAATGGTGAAGCCCTTGCTGGTTTTCTCCCATCTTTTTATTTCAAACTTATCACTTTAGCACTCACTAAACGTATAATTTAGGTTTATTTTCCTTAATATTTCTATACAATTAAAATGATAACAACTAATTGTATATTGTATAGTTAAAGCACTCTATCATAAATTAAATACTTACTTCCTTGAGTAATCCAGGAATTTTGTTGAAAATTTGCATCCGAGCACAAAGTTGCATTGTAGTAATCACTAGAGTAGGTTCCTAAAACATTTTTTAATGACTAATTTAATGCATCTTTCAAAAGATACAAGAGGTAATTTTTAAAAGGGGATGGGGAGGAGGGTGGAAATGAAATCAGAACATTAAATATTTACTTTTCAGAGAAAACGGGGAACACAAAAAAAAAAAAAAAAAAAAAAAAAAAAAAGCTTGGGGGGGGGGGGGTATTTTATTGCATATTTTAAAGAGTATTTTGTCCTGAATTCAATGTTGTTGCAAGTAATATGTGTAATGTGTAACCCAGTTTTTGTCATGCAAAACAAAATGTCTATCTCGTTATTTGTCAAGCATAGTAATATGTGTATTTTGTTTTTTGTCACGCGAAGCAATATGTGTAAGTTGAGCGCCATCTCCATTACGTTCAGAAACGAGGAAACGACTTACACATTTTGCTTAGCTTGCCAAAAATGAGATACACATATTGCAACGCGTGACAAATAACGCGGTAGACATTTTGCTTCGCGTGACAAAAAACGAGTTACACATATTGCTCGCAACAACATCAATATGTGAATGTTTAATTTTTTAGTTCATTTAGTATTTTTAATTAAAATTTGAAAGTCATGAAATAACACAGGCTGCAGCTATTTCCTATGCCCACATCATGCATAAGTTGCAGCCTGTGACGTCTTTTTGCGACTTTTAATTAAAAATACTTAACGAACTCATAAATTAGTAATTCACGTATGTATATCAATTCAGGACAATGTACTCTTTTAGAATATGAAAATAAAATTCCCCTTAATATTTCCATAGTCTTCCTCATTATCAACTTACATATCTTGCATGCCATGGTCAAACCTCATTAAACACACATGCTCCTCTCACACAGACCATTGCATGCATTATATTTTAGTAGCACAAGACATGGAAAGTAATAAAAATTTATATATATATATATATATATATATATATATATATATATATATATATATATATATATATATATATATATATAGCAACTCTGTCATGTCTATATAGTTGACGGCGACTATTGTATTGTATAGTTGCAGCATACAACACAACAATATATATATATATATACATATACACACACACACACACACATATCATGACGCCATAATCCCTTTCGGGGTAGGCCAGGACGAATCCTTTCTAGTAAGAGGGCTTGCATTGATCTGTGGCTTACCAGACCACAGGCTCTACCCTTAATACCACACTCCTCTGGGCTCCTAATACCAGACCTGTGCAGCTCGGACCACCAAATCTTACGACGGCAGCACTCGCCACTATGGACGAGAGGTGGTCAAACTGCCTGGCCAACCCACGCATTGCAGCGGAAACGTACTCATTGAAACTTCACCGTTCTAACCACCGCTGTTACAAGCTAGCCTTTCAAGGCCAACCCGGCTTGGTAAGGAACGCCGAACCTCCAGCATGCCAAACGAGCACGCTATAACCACTACACCACATATAATATATAATGTATTTTATAAATAATATTATATATATATATATATATATATATACATATATATAAATCTTGTTGGGAAAAAAATACCTATCTCGTTTTTTGTCAGTGGAAGCAAAAGGCCTATCTCGTATTTTGTCACTGGAAGCAAAAGGTCTATCTTGAGAGCCATCTACACAACGTTCGGGAACGAGATATAGGCCTTTTGCTTCCACTGACAAAATACGAGATAGGCCTTTTGCTTCCACTGACAAAATAAGAGATAGGCCTTTTGCTTCCACTGACAAAAAACGAGATAGGCCTTTTTTTGCAACAAGATCGATATGTATATAATATATGTGTGTGTGTGTATATATATATTCGATCTTGTCGCGAAAAAAAGGCCTATCTCGTTTTTTGTCAGTGGAAGCAAAAGGCCTATCTTGTATTTTGTCAGTGGAAGCAAAAGGTCTATCTCGAGCGCCATCTCCCACGGGAAAAAATCTGTTCATGTCAGTAAACTTTTTAACTGACATGAACAGATATAGACTAACATTTAAGCTTTACAGGTTAACTGATACCAGATTACTCTTACTGACATTAGCTTATGTAACCTATGATCAGTAAATTTTCAGTTTGATAACTATTTTTAAGTGTTAATGAACTTAACTGAACTAAGATAGTATCCACTGATCACTTAAAATTAACAAATATTGAATAAAATTAGCTTTGCTTATATAAACTTATTTAAGCTGGTTTTTGCTGACCACTTTATATTAAATAATATCAAGTGTTATTAGTTGAATGATATGATAGCTGAAATTTAATGTTTCGAACTTAACGTTAGCTGACAAGATTTTAACAGTTACTTTTCACTGAGTTTTACTGTTTTTACCTTTACTGTTGGTAAGTGATTTTCACTGTCAATGAAACTGATGCTAACTGTGTGAAATATTTTTTTACACTTAACCGACAGTAGTTGAATTTAAGTGATATCACTTAACTGTGAGAAATTGAAAGTTACTATCCATAGCTTACATAGATCAAGTGATATTAACTGATTTCTACTGTTGAAATAGCTGTTATCAAATTAATTATTTTAATAATATAGGAAGTGATTATTATAACTGATATCAACTGTTATTTACTGTAAGTCACTGCAAATGCATAAAATATTATTCGCTAAGTTTTATTAACTGTTTGCAACTGATAAGAACGATTATTTACTGAAAGTTACTGCAATGCAAAAAATATTTTATATTTATATAAATATTATTAACTAATTGCGACTGATAGGAACTATTATTTACTAAAAGTTACTGCAGACTGCAATACATATAAAAAAAATTGATACTGAGCTATAGTATAATATGCCTTCATCTATATTTACTCGTATTTATATATTGTTGCAATAATTTTTTATATATAATATTATATATAATGTTGTTGGGGAAAAAAAAAAGAGTTTAGTATGCTAATGGATCTTACCGGTGAATTGCGCTAAGCAATCGCAGGTCGGGAAATGGGAAATGCTAATAAAGGGTCTTTACATTTCTTTTTGTGGGCAAACGTTTTTGGCATTTTGTGAGATATGCGAGGTCACAAAATTTTAAATGATGTATAATAAATTTGATAAATTCATTTAAATAAATTGTAATATGATAATTAATATATACGTAAATTAAATAAATATATATGTGCAATTCTCTTGATCGACAGTAATTCTGACCGCAGAATTGTGACTTTGTTACTATAACTGCAAACCTTTTTATTAGGTACAGTACAGTATATAATTATTACTTTTTGTATTATTGCAAGAATTTAAATATTAATTACACTAAAGTCACGCAGTCCGGAGAAATAAAGAAATATTACATTTGTGATCATTATTTAAAAGTTATTCATTACAATATCCCACGAGGAAATAATATCAGCTCAGGCCAGTTTAGATCAGCAAACATCAGCTAAGATCAGCAAACATCAGCTAAGATCAGTTGTTTCATCCGTTAACAAAGGACAGCTCAGTTCAGTTGATATCAGCTAAAATCAGTTTGTCGATCAGTTAACATTAGCTACCATGCATTATAATATAGAACAGTTCAGTTCAGTTGATATCAGCTCCGATCAGTTTGTCGCAATCAGTTAACATTATAGTTACTATACACTATAACATAGGACAGCTCAGTTCAGGTATGATAAGCTAACCTCAGCTTTACCATTCATTGTCATAGGTCAGTTGAGGTCACTCTCTATTTACAAAATTTGTGAAATATAAATATTTCATTTGCCGGATTATTTGTCAGCGCCTCGTTAGCTCAGTTGGTAAGGTAGGTAGGTTAAGATAGGTAGGTAGGTTTAGATTGGTAGGTCCCAGGTTCAAATCCAGGCAGGGTATGTGTAGAGAATGGGAGTGTAAAAAGTTCTCATATACTTTTTTTTTTTTTTTTTTTTTTTTTAAACACAGCTAATATTAGTTGATTACAGTTAAGATTAGTTGTGATATAAGCTGCAACTAGCAACTGTCATTGGAACAGTTGCATACAGTTTATTGCAGGTATTTACAGCTAATATCAGTAAACAATAAATGGACAATATTATGGTGTCATACTGTAGTTGATAACAGCTAGAATCAGTTTGGTACAGCTATGTTCACTTGGGTTATTATTTTTATATTATATATGCTACAGTGAGTGTCAGTTTATTAGCTGTTTTTAACTTACTGACATTAACTGTAAAAGGTGCCAAAAATTAGCTCAGATCAGTGAGATTCAGTTCAGCTCACATTAGTTCATAACGTCTAATATCAGTTGAAATAAGTAGGTTAATTTTAGTTAACAAACAGTTAAAAATTAGCTGATTTTTTCCTGTGGGCTACATAACGTTCACGAACGAGATAGGCCTTTTGCTTCCACTGACAAAAAATGAGATAGGCCTTTTTTTCGCAACAAGATCGAATATATATATATATGTATATATATATATATATATATATATATATATATATATATATATATATATATATGTATATATATATATATACATACATATATATATTATGTGTGTGTGTATGTATTTATGTATGTATGCATGTGTTTGTGTACACACACACATTCTTATTTTAATATATAATCCTGGGTCCTATTTTATTTTCCTTTTCTTGCCCTCATGTAACTGAATGTGAGCCACATTGCTATACAAACTACATCCACAATGCAACTACAGTAGTTAAATACCGTAAGGAATTTGTTTCTTTATAAGTTTTCCAACCAATATTACCTATTTGAAATTCTAAAACATTCATGTCTCTTCGCTTCATCCAGATACAGCTATATTGCTCCTCACCACTACAACAAAAAGAAATCACAACCATTATACATTTCTCAATATTATGCTACATTTGATTCTTTCAAAAGTGGTCAAGTGGTCCAGAGGTAAAAAAATAAATAAATAAATAAAATAAAAATAACACCATCCAACATCTAAACGTATGGTAATCTTCCCCTCCTTGGTTATTATTTAGTGAATCTTACCACTGATTTCTACTATAGGTCAAGAAACGTTCCTCCTCTCTGCCAGTGTCGGAGCCAATACATTTGATTGTCGATGTTTTGAAATTGGTGTGATCCTTGTATGTGAATGTGCTGCCAGTAATATCAACATGTTCCCAATCGCCTTGTGACCATGACGGAAAACTACAGCAAAATATTTATTTTTTAGAAATATTATTTACAGTTTGCTGTATAAACAGCCAGCATATTATAAATTTATTACACATTTTGTAATTAATAAGGAAAGATTAAAAACATTTTAGTTTGAATTATAATTATCGAAGAAAATAATAGGAGAAACCAACAAGCGCCTTACTACGATAAGGTCTGTAGCCTGGTGAAAACCTTTAAGGCCCAGTTTACAACCTGTGCCATCAAGATTTTCACCAAGCTACAGACCTCATCGTGGTAAGGCGCTTGTTGGTTTCTCCTATTCTTTTCTTTGATTATTTATTACACATTTTAAAAGACAACTTTTCTCGCAACCCATTACTAAAGCTATACAAGGGTGCTCCGCTATAATGTTCTACGTCAGCTTGACCTTGAAAAATAAAAAATCGGATCGACCCCAAATTTTAGATTTTTCTATTTCAGGTCATTTGCAGCAAAAAATAATAATAATAATAATAAAAAAAGGTCAAATGGACTTGGGACATTATAGCGGAGGACCCTTGTACATAGTCTCTATTGACTTTTTTCAATGGCATTTAAAACGCGCGCGCACACTCACACAGTACACATTACTGCTGTCAAAAAGCATTTGACTTCGTGTTCGCAATCCAAATGTGTAGAACAGTTGTAAAGAATAAACATTCATAATTTTCATGAGAATATGCATCACATAATAAGATATTGATTTATTAAATACTTCAGCAATAAAATATACAATTAAAATATAATTATAAGCAGCCTAAAACTGAAGATTTGCTCACTTCCAATCAACAATGTATACATACATTGTATTGTATATATACAATCAATCCTCCATTATTTAGTAAATTGTTTTATTGTATATATACATCAATCTAGCATAATATATCGATGAGTTTATATCATAATGTTCAATTAGAGATTTTCTTTTTTTGAAGTTAAATCGCAATATCTTTGCTGTGCATCTTTTTTTAGAAAAATTAAATTTAGTATAATACTGCTGTAACAGTCATTTGATGGACATTGACAGTACTAATATGCTGTGATTCAGAATGTCAAAAAGTCTAAATCAGGATCCGCTTGAGCTAAAGAGTTGAAATTTCACTTGTGTATTGGCAAAGGGGTTTGCAAGAAAAATCAACAACATCTTACCAACTTTGCCCATTAAATATGAAATTTTTATCACAAGCGGTTTTATATAAAAATTGGGCTGAAATTCAATAGTATTGAACTTTTTTTTATAAAATTAGTTCCATTTTTTCTAATTAATAATTAGCGACAAGACTATGAACCTAAAAATTCTGAAGTACTATTATTAATAAATTTCATTGAATTTTTTTTACTATAGTTGCAATTAAATGAGGAGCAATGCATTTTTAATTGAGTTTGTGTACTGCGGATTGCCTAAAATCAACAGAGCATTCATCTCTCCCAGCAGAAAAAAAAGTAAAAAAAATAATAGAAAAATTCAACAGGGTGTAACATTTACAAAATTTAATATTTTTAAATGGAATGTATTATTGATAATAATATTAAATAATTTCTTACAAAATTTCAGCTTTCTAGCGCCAGCAGATCCTGATTTAGACTTTTTGCCATTTATTGGCACAGGGGTGGTTTTCAAGAAAATTTTCAAATATAAAATAACATCAATCAACAACATCTCCCAAAACTTTCTCCATTAAATATGAAATTTTTACCAAAGGCGGTTTTATATGAAAATCAGGCTAAATATCTATTCTGTTCTATATTTTACTTATTAATAATTAGCGACAAGAATGAACACGAATGCGTATACTGTCCATCAAATGACTGTTACGGCAGTATATTAAATTTAATTATTTTAAAATGGATATTTTTATGCGATTTTGAACGTCAAAAAATAAAAATCTCTGATTGAAAATTACGGTATGAACTCATCGATATTAATGTTAAATTAATTGATATTAAAATTAGCAATATTTTATATATATATATATATATATATATATATATATATATATATATATATATATATATATATATATATATATATAATATATATATATATAATATTATAAATTTAATATTAATAAATATATAATAATATAGGCCTAATATATACCTTGGTATATAAAATTTAGATTTATTGTTAGGCGGGTTGCCTACTTCATGTTTTGTCAGATACTAAAAAAAAGTAGAGTTGCGTAGAAGTTTTTTTTTTTTTCTTTTAAAGAAATTGTTGCGAAAGCAATAAAAGACAAAATATACAGTTTAAGCTTCAGACAGATCGTACAGCGAATTGCGATATACACTGTGAGTTACAGTTTTCCATAGCAAACGCAGATTTTTGAAAGAAAAAAAAAATGAAGATAAGAAGAAGAAAAATAGTTTGAACCTTTTTTCCCTCATTGATTTAATGTAGATATAATATATCAGTTTAAGTTGACATGGTCATAAAAATTCAACGATAAAAAGGAGCTCTGAGTCACTAATTAATTTTGTTTTTTTATATAGATATTTTATATTATTATATATTATTATTAAATATGATATATACATATATATATACATGTATATACATATATGTATAATATATATATATATATATATATATATATATATATATATATATATATATATATATATATTATATATATGAAATATATATACAGGGTGTTTTTTTAAAAGCGCGCATTTTAAAACGCAAATTAAAATATGAAAAAATAAAATAAAATAAACTTTTTATATATCATTTTGTAGCCAAGGGTTAGACATTTTAAAAACTGTTCTTAGAAATAAAATTGAGTGACCGGTTTTCTTGCACCTAGCGTCAACGTAAAAATGTGCTATTTTTTTTCCAAACGTCTTTTTTTCTGCAAAAATGATCAGAAATTTGCTTTTTTAACTATCCTTTATTGACAATTAATGGGGTCTGTTGTCATAAAAAAGATATCTATAGCACTCTAAACATGTTCTGTGATAAAAATGGAAGGATGGGGCCACATTGTTATCATGGTTAAGGTAAAAACATTTGAGTTAAACATTGCTAAATTTGCCAACATTTTCTCTAATTCGAGTTTTTTTTTTAATGATTTTACGAAATTTTTAGTTTCTCTATAATGGCTTTGCACTCACAGTTTTCTTTCAATTCTGAGTATTGTTTGGTTTAATTAAACAAAAAATTCAATATGAAGGCTTCAATAAATTCAAGATGCAAAGAATTAATGAATTCAGCAAAAACCAAATGAAATGTGCGGATTTGCATATGGACCAACTTTTAAAGAAAGAGATGCAAATTGAAAATTTCCTTTCTTTAAAATAAAAAGTTTAAGGTTTTAAGTTTTAATTATCAAACCAAACCAGTTTGTAAGAATTGACAGAAAATGGAAGTTACAAACGATGTTATAAAAATTCGTACAAATTCGTACAAAATCAGTAAAAAAAAAAAAAGAAAAGCTTTAATTTAAGAGAATTTTTTAAAGCAAATTTAGCCATGTTTAACACAAAAGTTTTCACCTCAACCCTAATACCAATGTGGCCCCATCCTTCCATTTTTATCACAGAACATGTTTAGAGTGCTATAGGTATCTTTTTTATGACAACAGACTCCATTAATTGTCAATAAAGGATAGTTAAAAAAGCAAAGTTCTGATCATTTTGTAGAAAAAAAGCCGTTTGAAAAAAAAAAAAAAAAAAAAAAAAAAAAAAGCACATTTTTACGTTGACGCTCGGTGCAAGAAAACCAGTCACTTAATTTTATTTCTAAGAACAGTTTTGAAAATGTCTAACCCTTGCCTACAAAATGATATATAAAAAGTTTATTTTATTTTATTTCTTCATATTTTAATTTGTGTTTTAAAATGAGCGCTTTTAAAAAAACACCCCTGTACGTTCTAAACATTCTGCGTAGTGATCTATATATCATGTTATCCAAAATTGATATATGTATTTGTATAGTATATATATATATATATATATATATATATATATATATATATATATATATATATAATATATATATTTAAATGGGTTTTAAGATGGTCCCGCAATGCTAAAAACCTGCAAAAGAATCTAAACCGGACCCTCTGACCCCATAAGTGCACAACCTTTGTGTTTCATTCTGTGTAATTTTGTAATAACTCTCATAAAGTCGTATTTTATTCCTAACTTTGCATAACTACTTTTACAAAGTTTCAATATAAATAATAATACACATTTTTTAAATAATTTAGTGCTGGGTGTGGCGCGTATAATTACGAAATTTAGCATATAATATATTAAATTAAATACAGTAAATATATTATTATATAATTGATCTGTTTCAAAAGGTGATATTTTTAAGCAACAAGATAAACTAACACGATAATATTAAACACAATCAAATTTCTCAGCTATATGTTATCCAAAATTTATATATAATATATGTGCACATTGTATACTATAATATATAAATTTTGGATAACACATAGCTATGAAATTTGATTGTGTTTAATATTATCGTGTTAGTTTATCTTGTTGCTTAAAAATATCATCTTTTGAAACAGATCAAATATATAATAATATAAATATTTACTGTATTTAATTTAATATATTATGCTAAATTTCGTAAGTATACGCGCAACACCCAGCACTAAATTATGTAAAAAATGTGTGTTGTTTTAATATTTATATTGAAACTTGGAAGAAGTACCTATGCAAAGTTAGGAATAAAATACGACTTTAAGAGAGTTATTAGTTATTACAAAATTACACGGAATGAAACACAAAAGTTGTGCACTTATGGAGTCAGAGGTTCCGGTTTAGATTATTTTGCAGGTTTTTAGCATTGCGGGACCGTCTTAAAACCCATTAAAAAAAATCCTGCTGTTTTTAAAAGGTAGAAATTTAAATGACACGTACATTATTGTTTATATTTTTACATGATAATTACTAATTAGTAGTTATTTTTTCCAGATATTTTTTTATTATTATAAAAAATAATATATATTATATTATTTTTAATAATTACATTAATTATATTTATAAATTATAATAAAAATGTCTCGACGAAAACTTTTATTAGAAAGAAAGAAGCATTGAAATGTTTACAGCGTGTTTAGACAACATGCGCAGTCTTACCGACATGAGCTTGCCTCGACCATGGGTGGCCACCGCGATCCAGGTACGGAATTTAACACAAGGGTCTCAAAGCCATCAGTGGAGGATCGAAGATCGGAGGTACACGTTGAGTCACTTGAAAAAGCCATGTATATGTTACCTGTGGCGGCATCTTGTTGGTACAACTAAAACAAAGCAGTTTGTGGTCAATCGAGTGGCCTCCTGCTACACACATCGCATTCCGAACCGCCCTAAAAGAATTTTTAGTGACCACGCCTAAATGAACTAATGTTTAAAGCCATCACATGAATATATATATATATATATATATATATATATATATATATATATATATATATATATATATATATATATATATATATATATATGAAAAGTATTATTTAGTATAATAGCTTTTAGCTTTTTAAAACTTTTTAAGAATTTAGCTGCGTGCACCAACCAGAATAAATGTTAAGACTATAAAATGCATAAATAATTATGCGTGTATTGATGGTACTTACAGCACAGCGATACTGAGCACGGCGCTCAGCACCCACTCGCGTATCTCGCAGCGCAAGATACCTCTCACGGCCGGGGCCAGGGCCAGCCCAATGACCCAAGCATTGAAAAGTAATATCTGGAAATTAAGTAATAAGTAAAGTAGCTATATATATTTCAAATATCCAAAATTAAAATTGCGCACTTTAGCGTCAGGCTGAATTCCCAGCATATAACACTAATTTTTTTACTTTTTTTTTTTTCGTACGACAATAAACTTTTTGTTATACGGTTTTATTGTTTTCACTGGGTTTTAACATTATTAAAATAATCTATGAATACAATAAAGTAAAAGTAATTTAAAAATAATTTAGTTGCTCTCTAATTATAGGTATTATAATGGCATATTTACTTTGTGCTAATCAAATTGATCAATGCTCTTTTCTAAATTTAGCAAACGATTTTTTGCCGTGCATAATAGCGTCGATAGGCACATTTCAAATCCAATCATTGAGTGCAACCAACCTACATTGAAAATAATTGATTCAAATCGTACCATGGTTTTCAAAGGAACAACGTCGAAAGTGCAAGTTAAGCCCAGAAGCAGAAGGACAATTATCTAGTTCAGACACAGGATCTGGACATTCGGGTTTATTTTCTGAACCTTCGTTTAAGTTGTACGTAAATGTGAAGTGACCGTTGATTGGACAAAACTCCTTGCGAATATCATCTCCTCCCAGCTCGTTGGTTTCTGCAACAAAGTGGCGCGTAAAATAAAAATTTTATACACAAACATTTTATTATTTGCAAAACGAGGAGGAATTTTTGCAAGCATATATAATTATAGAGAAGGCATGTTGAAATAGTACATGTGAATTTGTCGATTATAAATGCGTTTCTGATCAAGTATCGCTATGTTGTCACTTTCTTTCCTTACGAAGACCAAGAGGTGTGTCTGTTTTTATAATTAAGAGCACGTGTTTTAAGTTTCATAAAAAAATTATATATATTAATATTAGGAGCAATGCAAATCAGCTCTTTATCAAATAGGGTGAATCCGCATGATATCATATTTAATGCGCTTGGAGGCCATACTGGAGTAGTGAACAACATTGCTCAGCATTGGTTTTTGGCTATTTTCTTAGAGAAATCGGTTAATTTTTTTGTTATTATCATTTTTCTCACATAGTTGAGATACTAATTTAACCTATTGACAACATCAATCAATGCTCTCAAAAATATTGCATAGTTTTTTAACTGGCAAAATGAGTTATTTTCCTATGCTGCCAATGTTATTGAGTAATCCAACATGATGTTGCCATTAATGAATGCATATAGACCCTATAATTTCAATAAATACAACAACTTTAGCATATATTGCACGGTTCGCAAATACATGGGCTGTTTATAATATAGCTATATAATCTATCAGGAGCGATTATATACTCTTTGAGTCTGCTGTGTATATTATGAAAAAATAAATAAGTGAAAATACAAACGTTATAATACATATAAAACAAAATTTATTTTACAGAGTTTCAAAATTTTATAATAAGGGTGACCAGCAATTGCTATGGCTATGCTATTCTAATGAAATTCTTATGTTACAATTGTATCTATTTATTTATATTTATATGGACATTTTTACAATTATTATTATATTAACTATTTTATTAAAGAAGCTAATAAGGTTGAATGATACAGAAACGGAACATAAAACATGATAAAAAAAGGAATATAATTACACAACTAAATTTATTCGCACACAGTATTAGGCTTGGTTATTAGGTTTCAAGATTAATAATAATGATAACCTGAAAGAGCTCAATTTTTAATTGATTGAGGCATTTTTATTATTATTGATATAATTTTGTTTTAAAGTTGGGAAAGATGTGATAAAAATCTTATGCCAATACTTAAAACATATTGGTACATTCATGTACAGTTTCAAAATAATTATTTAACAGGTAAGATCTATAATTTTTTTAAATTAAAAAACTTAGGATCTCATTGAATGTACACAATATAATTCAAAAATTTGAATACAGGTATATTCATAAATTTGTTAGAAATATTTCATAAATTGGAGTTAATATTAAAAAAATAATAATAATAAAAAATCCCAGCATAATTATACAATCAATGTTATTAAAAAATCAATTCAGAGAATCAAAAGTTTTAAAACATTTCATAGTATAAACGGGGTCACCATAAAAAATTGTTGTTTTGAAAGACAAATTTGAGAATAGAGAAAGGAAGAATATAAGTAAATATCCATAATATAAATATAAAGCTCCGAAGCCTGAAGTAATTTGTTTGTTAGTATTCGTAATCAAGCAAAAGTTATATAAGCTTATGATACGATACGAGATATGGATTATTGATGCTTGGTGAAGTTGACTAGGAACATGAAATCCAAATTTATATAAGTTATATAATATACAATACAAGTTTATGGGGTGTAATTGCATCATCGTAATTCGCAACATCTTTTTATTTTTCCTTGTTGCTATACCGCGCAATGCACCACACCCCCAAACAAACCTACTGTATAATGTGCTCCTTTCCTAATGGAGCCAATATCATCATCATTTTTCATCCTGCTCTAATTGTTAGTTGAGGGGCAAAATAATTTTTGAGAGCATTTTTGCAGCAAATACATTCATTAGAGGCGTGTCAGATATATTTTCGACACTCTTTGCAAAGCCAGTTCTTGAACTGGTTGACTCAACAAAAGCTGAGTGAAAACTGATACATGAAATTCAAGCTAGGAAAAATAAGGTGGCACTCAAGGATGTCCGCACATCTTACGTTACTTATTTAGAGATGTATGTTATAATATATTAATTATAATCACGCACTATACATTCACACTATATATATATAAATATATATATATATATATATATATATATATATATATATATATATATATATATATATATATATATATATATATATATATATATATATATATATATATGTGTGTGTGTGTGTGTGTGTGTGTGTTCTACTTCCCTTTTATCAAGGCTAAAGATTTTAGAATTTCAAATAACAATGTCATTATACACTAAAATATAACAATTCATTTATGTTATGTTATAGTTATTATGGAATTCTAGAGTATAAAGAAATTACATTTCACAATATTTTGTATTTTTAATTTTCTTTAATACAATTAAAAATTATTTAATTTAGCTGCTTTATAGTTTACATGGCTACGTGCCTTATTTTATTATTTGCATATTATATGTAAATAATTTTACTGGCATTTTACATTCCTTGAGTTTCCAAAAGTAAAATAAATTCGAATGCTAATTTAATTTATTTAAATTAATTGTTCTGTTTTAATTATATATTCAGGCTTTTAGCATTACGTAATCCTGGACCCTGAAGGTAAACTTAATATAAAATATAAGTATAGTATATTATTATACAAACTTAACACTGTATATTGTACATAGTTCGTATAATATATTACGTATGTTAGATTTATAGATCTGCGTAGTACTATTATAATGATAATACACATATAAATACAGTGGTGTGTTAGTCATGCATAAATGTTTGTATATTTCTTTGTATTTTTAATGGCAGTAAAAAAAATGTCAAATATAATAATAATGCGCGCAGAGCGTGTGTAATGTACCGAAATGAAATGAATAACCTGCAATTTTAGTGATGCTTTTCAGTCTATAGTTGTGCAAGCTTTTCATTTCCTTGCGGTACGTATGTACATGCTTGTTCGTGTAAAATTGTGCATGTTCGAAATGTTTTGTGAACTGTTGTCGCAGGTCGCAGGTCTATAGATAACGCTAAATTAACGACAAAATTTAAGCAATGTTTTTGAATATTTAATTATACAAAAGAGTCGTTGAAATGTCAGTCATAAATACGAGCTGATCCCCTATTTAAATATTAAAGTAATATACAAGAACATTTTAACCAGGCGTAGCAAATAAACAAAATAAAATTTAGTGGCAGTTAAAAAAAGTCAGATTTGTAGCCTGACTTTTTTTCCCGTCAACTTTTTGACTGCAGGAAAGGCACAACCAATCGCATTATTTTCACTTCATAATTGTTTAGTTCTTAAAAGATCATTTATCCAATTTGACTATATATTTTATATAGTAATAA
>OX439127.1:51984134-52023645 GCA_949318235.1 Ecdyonurus torrentis
ATAGTCTCCGAAAACGTTAAACATTGTGGTAAATAACATAGCTATGTAATTTTTAAAAAGACTGTGAATTGAGTGTTTTTAATTATTATGTACAAAGTGACTATTATTTTATTATTGTTATTTAAAATAGTGATATCAGCGAGTGTAAAGCCCAGTGTCTTCACAGAATTGGTAAGACAGTAATTTTATTTCACCAAGAAGTTTTCTTATCATCATGAAACCTTGCTCGAAATTCAACATTCGAAACACACACACACACACACACAATTATATATATATATATATATATATATATATATATATATATATATATATATATATATATATATATATATATATATATATATATATATATATATATATAAACATTATTATACGGAGTTTTAGTACCATGTTACACGTAAGCCCAAAAGTTAAATAATAAAGTTGGGTGTGTGGTGAGCCACATCCAGAATCCAGACACTCTGTATGGAGCAGTATAGCCCATACATCCGTGGTGTATGGTGTCTAGTCTACCATGCCCGCTGCAACCCTTGTTTGTATTGCATTCACCACACGACTCGACTTCACGTCAATACATATTTTATATATAGTTCTTTAATCTTTAATATAATAAAAATGTAGTGCAATAATCACGTTTTCAATAAATAACCAGAATTATTAATTCGTATATTATTCTGTTATAGTTTACCCTCTCCCGTACTAATTTTTGTGGCAGTTTTGTCCGCATACTCCAGCAGGACACACAAATTCACTGTTTGCACATAAAATTTGATTTTAATTGCTGGCCCCCTTTTTATTTATATATTCATGAAACGTGTAAGTCGTTCTTTGCAAGAGACTATACATTTTGATGTATGGAAACCCGACACAAAAACTTGTTCTTCGCAGAGATAGTCGCTAAGTACGATAGTTTTAATGAGATTTGCATCCATGCAACTTGCGCGACTTCAGAACTAAATTCAGGCGCGTAATAAGCAACAGAGCTATATAATAAAGCTTGAAATTTTGGTTCTTTTATTTAATTGCTATATCTATTATAATGATCAAAATAATTGATTTATACTTTTCCTTGCATGCGTATAATAAATTACAGTGTGATACGAATGCAAATATTTAGCGGAAAATAAATAAAACATAATAAATAGTAACGAATATATTATTACAAAATTACTCAAATAAATTACAATAACAAATAATAAAAACGAAAATAGTTGAAATATTTTTCTGTATTTCTTATGCATTAATATTTTGTAACGTTCACGGACTATAATAAATACCTAATAACTTATAAAATATTTATATTTTGTCACGGAATTATAATTTAATAGTCGTGTTATATGTGACTATTATTGAAAAATCCTTCAAAAATGGCTAAAAATAGTTAGTGCGTAAAAAGTGAAAACCTATCGATCGATCGTTTTCCTAAAACTGGTCATTAAAAACATAAATAAATATTTCACTTTTTAAGTAAAAAATAGAAATAATAATAACTGTTTCCTGTGAGAAGAAAATGACTGCTTCTGTTTACCTAAAATGCGGAAAAGGAAGTGCCGGAAGAGGAAACCACGTGACGGTAAAAGTGGGAGGTAGCTCAGGAGTGCGTATAACAAACGGAAAAAAAAGTGCCGGAAAAGGAAACCATGTGACGGTAAAAGTGGAAGAAAAGTTGGTGCCAGCTGCCAGCAGCATACTAGGCCTGAGCCACCTAACTTTTACCGTCACGTGTCACGTGACTTCCGGCACTTCCTTTTCCGCATTTTAAGGAAACATAAGGACTGCTGCTGTTTACTCAAAATGCAGAAAAATAAGTGACCCGCAGAGGAAACCACGTGATGGTAAAAGTGGGAGGTAGCTCCAGGTAGCTCAAGGTTAGCTTGCTGCTGGCATCAACTTTTCTCCCACTTTTACCGTCACATGGTTTCCTTTTCCGGCACTTCCTTTTCCGTATTTGAGAGTAAACATACGCACTCAAGCAGTCCAGGTCTAGCTTGCTGCTGGAACCAACTTTTCTCCCTTTACCGTCACGTGGTTTCCTTTTCCGTTTTTTTACAGTAAACATGCGCACTCAGTTGGTATACCTTATCAGGCCCAAAAAAAAAAAAAAAATCAAACCCATACATTGCTCACAATTATTGTTAAACCATTTTCAAATGCCGCAAAATTAAATAACAATGTAATTCAAATGAGTAAATTGCTCTCAATTTTCTCTAACAGTATGGACATGTGTAAACGTTAAATAATAATAATAAAAGAATGTTCGAGGACAATGTACTTTTTATGTTCCAGTTTTTTAAAATGCTTTCATATATATATATATATATATATATATATATATATATATATATATATATATATATATATATATATATATATATATATATATATATACAATTTTGAGCTAATTTACGCGTACGAATAAAAGGAGAACCTTTTCAGTGAAGCTTGCCAGGACACGTGTCTCCATACTTATTGCGTACACAATAATTTTACTCACGTACTTGAGCAAGAGTCCAAAACTTGTACGAGAGTAACATTTTAAAACCTGCTGTCTGCAATTGACAAAACATCAAAAAAATTCATTCAGCAATGATTTAATTGACTACTATAGTTTCCAATACATCTTGAACTTGTATTGCTAAACCTCACTTTATTTCTGTAAACAAGTTGTATGCGGCAAAGCTATTTAATAATGCTGCCTGCGGAAAAGAGAACAATAGCAAAGGGTGTGTGTGTGTATAACGATCAAGAAACACAAAAAGTTGGGAGGTGTGTATTAGCCGTGGCATTCCAGAATTACTATTTCTCGGTAATATTTCAACAAAATTGTGGAAAATAATTCTTTGAGAAAATGCACAATATAATTCCTCGGCTGCTATATTTATATCCTGTTTATATAGCACAACATACAGATCCCCCTTCTTAATTATAAATAAACAAAAAATAAACAAATAATGTTTTACTCTAATTCAAATCAATCACTGCATATATATATATATATATATATATATATATATATATATATATATATATATATATATATATATATATATATATATATATATATGCAGGGTGCCCATAAAGCCTTTGAGAAAAGAAAACGGGAATAAAACAAAGAAGACTATAAACTCGAACTTTTTAAACTTTTCTAAACTCATAACTTTTTAGATTCCTCGGTTCTATCATTTATGATATTGAAACAGAATTAAAATTGGTCGTATGGTTTGCTCACGAACATTAAAAACCAAAAATGCATTTTTTTTCGGTGATTGCCCGATTTGTTTTAATTTTTTCAAGTTTTCCTTTTTCTATTAAAGACACTTTTTGTTCAGTTTAGGCTCAAAATTCTCAGTCACTCTGTCTAAGATGCACATATAGCACATTTTCGTATGGCAGAGCGAAATGGTGTCTAGTCAAAGTTTGCATCATTTCATTGGATTAAAAAAAAAAGTTTAAATTTTTATTTTGCATAGGTGTTAATAAAGGGAGAGGGAGAGGGAGAGAGAGCGAAACGAAGAAAAACACTAAGGATAGTTATTTTATTTTTTAAATTTCTTTAAGGCGGTGGGGGACTGACTTGGACCGGAAATCACTGAAAGAAGAACTATATTTTCCCAATAATTTTTTGTACATGATTTAATTCCAATAAAACAAACACTATAATTTTCAAATAAAATCAAGTAAATTTAAATTTATTTTTTTTATACAGACAAAAATTTTAATGATATGTTTTAAAAAAGTTATGATATGTAAAATGATGTGTTAATGATATGTAAAAAAGTTTCTAATTTGACTGAACTTTCCCGCTCAAATTTAAATTTCCACATTTACATGTTATCTTTAAAGTGTAATAACTTAACTATGTGATCGTGTTTTCACATGTTTGGCATAACTAAATCTTTAAGTCACATTTCTTCTTTACTTTGGGTTATTATTATTATTCGCAACCGTCCTAGTTTGCGAGATATCAGTCGGTCACCTACCCTCTTAAATGCAGATTTATTCAAAAAGCAACATTTGAAAGCTGAAAACATTATTACAAAAAATTTGAAGACTGCATAGTAGTGAAAACATTTGCAGGTTGTTATTGTCAATGTTTACAGCTTTTAAATGATATAGTTTTGTATTATTCTACATTTAAATCATAATAATAAAAAAAGTAAATTTTTTCGTCTCTCTCTCTCTATAAAGACACCCGTTTTGCAAAAATATCCTATGAAATGATGGAATTAAACGTTGACTAGACAGTAGACACCATTCTTAGCTGCCATACGGGAAAGGGCACTATGTGCATCTCAGACAGAGTAACTGAGAATTTTGAGCCTAACTGAACAAAAAGTGTCTGTAAAAGTGGCAGGATAGAAAAGGAAACTTGAAAAACTAAAGAAAAATCCTTATGGCATCAGTCACCGAAAAAAATGACTTTTAGGTTTGTTAATGTTTCTAACCCAAAAATGTGGCTAATTTTAATTATATTTTCAATTTCATTATTATTAGATTCCAGGCTTTTATTAGATATCTAAGAAGTAACTTTTGGGTTTAATGTTCTATGTTTTATTTACGGTTACTTTTTTCAAAGACTTTATCGACACCCTATGTACTGTATAATAAAAATAATTTAATATTTCAAAATTAAATTTAGGAAATGTATAGGTACTATTAACATATATAAGTGGTAATTATAGTTACCACATTCAACCCATTTCATCTTCTACATTACATTGCGGGTGACCTGGCACCATCTAAATTAATTAATTAATTGGATAGTAAAAGTAGTAATAATTGGATAGGACGTCACACTATATGCACCAAAAATATTAATCCGCCTTTAAAAATAATAATACACTAGTAACAATAATATTATTATTTTACTTAAATAATTATTAGTACTTATAGGCCTTCAGCTGCTCCTAGGTATTACTGATACACAGGTAAGGAAGCAGGTCGAGACTTTCCAGAGTGTTGAAGGTTTGTCGGTCCATGTTGACCTCAAGGAATATATCATGACGGCTATCAACCCTTGGGCGATTTCAGTTGCATTGTACACGCTTGAAACTATCAAAACGTCGGACACTTCTTTGCAAGCATTGACAGGAAGATACGCACAACGTTCACAAAGCACATAATTCATCGCCCTCGCAGTTCCATCGAGAGGATTTATTTGTCTCGATGCTCAGGTGGTAGGGAACTGCTGAGTGTTGAAGTGATGTGTCAGTCTAAGGAGAAGAAATTTAGACAATATTTTGTGTCTCGTGAGAGTGAAATGTACAGAGCTGTCTGCCAGCAAGATCGTATATATAGTGACACGCCGCTTCAGATGCAAGAAAGAAAATGTGGAATACAACATCAAGATGCACTCTGAGAGAATAAAAGAATGGAAATCCAAGCCTATTCATGGGAGGTTTGTTGCTGCCTTACTAGTGAGCACATTGACTCTAATTAAGTCCTCAACAGTAGATGAGAACAGCTGTTTTAATTTTGTTTATTTGTTTATTTATTTATTTTTGGCGGAGACTGAGGGGTTCATATTTGCCATTCAGGACCAGGTAGCATGCACAAAGAATTATGAGTGGTATATTATCAAAGCTAGGATTGATTATCGTTGCCTGCCGTCTCTGCAAGACTACGAGTGAGTCAATTCAGTATATTACAGGTGGATGCCCCTTGCTTGAACCCAAGCCTAGAATTAAGTACTTGTAAACGCACAATTCAGTGACTTAAAGTGCTATACACTATAAGCGCTGGCCAAGAGATTCGGTCTGGTGGAGGAGGTTCAATACTACAGCTTCTAGTCTGAGCGTGCTGCGTAATCAGAGGGCGCCAAGCTACTGTGGGACTCTGTTATTGTTACAGAAAGAGCGGTGGAGGCAAACAGGCTAGTTTTGGTCCTGTTTAACATTTAGACAGCGATAATTACTGATGTTGCTATTCCTTTGGAAAATCATGTTATATTTTTACTGTTGCTGACAAGAAGAGTAAGAACCAGCCGCTTTCCATTGAGTTAAAGAACATGTATCGGCTAAGAAGTGTTGAAATTGTTCCTCTTGTGTGTCTGTAATGGCCTACTTAGTAAAGACTGGTTGGTTGGCAGCAAGAGACAAACTGAACCTCTAGGATATAGGCATTAACGTACCATGTATAAAGCTGCAGTTTTTGGCACAGCTATCATCGTACGCAAAGTTCTTTTAGTTTGTTAGCCCTCTATTTACCACCTGCAGTTTCTATCAAAAAGTTGGTACACAGGATTATCACTTCACCTTGAATCGAGTAAGATTCCGGTATTGGTGCACGGAACGAAAAATCTCCCAACTCCAGGTATAAAGCTAGTATAACTATCCTGTGTTTTGCAATAGGTACAATTCTTACCTGTATCTAGCAGGTCGCTATACTAACCTCGCGCCTACCTGGTGTAAGGACTAAGGAGGAATAAACTAAAGGTAAGGAGGTGTATAGACTCCCAAGCGGGCGGAATTGTATCCTCACAAAAAGTATAGAGGCAAGCACTATAATACTTAGATTTAGTTTTTAACCGCAAAATGACGAAAAAGGCGTTAAATAAAATTACAAATATTTTTTTGAAAGATATATAAATTGATTTTGTGGCTTTCGTTAATTGTTCAACGCCAAATATTAAATAATTATTTTATTAATAAGCATCAATAATAATTTTTTTAGGCAAATAAATATAGCGCTTTAATTAATATTACATTAGTAATTTTGAATTACTATTGATAATGATAAATACATAATAAATTATAACGGGGACTTGGGATCATAACATTGTGTGGCTGTTGCTGCAGATCTCGGGTGGTCGATGAAAATTTTTTAATTAAAGACATAAATTATTTACTGAGCCTAGCTATTTTGAGGTCTATCCTTAGATGCGATTACTTCCTTTTTCTTTTTTGGATAAAAAATTTACAATTCATTAATTTTTTATGATACATTTGTTAAGTTAAAAAATAAAAGCAATGTTATAAAGCTGATAATTTTAATTAAATTGTTTATTTCTTTGCCTCCGACAATGTCACAAAGAATAGCCATTTTAGTGAAAATCGGCTGCTTTTGGTGGTGGCCATTTTTTCTCGCCAAACTAGGGGTGCGTACCGTATTTACTTGCGAGCGCTGAAAATGCTGACAAAACGTACCGTATCACCTCTGTCAGCGCTTCACAGCGTTTACCGAAGAGACCCGAACGGACAGCAGCTGATGCTGAGAGCCTCTGCGCGCTGCTGAAAGTAAATAGGTGAGGCGCCTCACAGAGGTCTGGCGTACCGTATTTGCTAGCGCAAAGTATCCAAATTGCTCAGAATTCGTACCGTATTGCCACAGCACTGCACAGCGCTCTCATCGAAATACGGTACGCAGTTACGCCATAGAGTTATTATAGATAGAGAGGAGAGGGTCCAGAGCTCTGCGGTCCTAGCTCTGAGTTGCGCTTTGTCGCCATCGTATAGCTCTACTCTTGAGTGTGTTCGCAAAATCACACATCAGCTGTTTCAGCTACTTGCGCAGAAACGAGTTTCTCACCTCACTCTGCTTCTACGCATATTATTTTTTGAACGGGCCACTGCTTACCACAAGTGACCGCTTGGAGCAGCACTGTAAAAAGAGCTCCATAAGTTGAGTGTCTTTGTGAGAGTAACTTCTTTGGCGGCACAGAGAGCTCAATGTTATTAACATAGGGCTTACCTCTCTATCTATATAATCTCTTTGAGTTACGCACCCTAGATCGGAGCACGCGGCAGATGTACAGCCCACGCTGGCAGTCAGGTGCCGCTCCCCTTAGCTCTCAGGTGACATAAAAACTATACTGACGCTAGGTACCGCTCCTCTCACATCGCAGGTGGCATAACATCCAGCGCTAGGGATTTGGCGTCACTTATGCTAGAGACACAGGTTACTCAGTAATATAAATAATAAATAAATAAATAACTGTCTTTATTAAAAAAAAAAAAAAAAAAAAATGCATAGAAAAAAAAATACAAATTTTTTAAAGGGCGATCTTGCGATACTCAGATCTTGCGCGCATGTATACTAGGGCGCGGGCTTATTTGCGTTAGTATACTTATGTACTTAGATTTAACACATCATTTTTTTTTTCCGTGTGCTACAGAATACGAAAGAAAAGAACATCTTATTAAAAATAAACATAACGCGGTCTATAATTTAGCACCTTTTTGCCAGGGATCAGCTTTGGTTCCTGGAACAGCTCAGAACTGCTTTTTTAAGCGTTTACGAGAATCGGTTCTTAAGATCCACCATTTGAGAAAAAGTTCTGATAAAAGTTTCTTGAGAACCGGTTCTCTCTTTCTCTTTTTTTAACCATCTCTTTGATGATATAAAAAAAGGTACATTATATGACCTCGTCGCGAGCCCTTCAACAATTGTACTAATCCCTCGTGATTTTGCGTTAATGAGGAACACTAATGATTTTTGGGACAGTATTTGAGCACATTTTTAGAAAGAGCATAACTAGTAGATTCTATTGACATCAATATTTACCTTTATTACTTAAATTTCAGCGATTAATTAATTATTTAAAAGTGGCGGCCACGCCCCCAAGAAGCCTGTGCCGTTAGTCATTTGTTTGAATTTGCAGCGGAGTCTGATCTTCTCCTGCAAATTTGGATACGAGAATTTAAAAATTCGCGTAAAATTTAAAATCTCGTATCCAAATTTGCAGAAGAAGATTAGACTCCGCTGCAAATTCAAACAAATGACTAACGGCACAGGCTTCTTGGGGGCGTATAGTCGCCACTTTTAAATCATTAATTAATCGCTGAAATTTAAGTAATAAAGGTAAATATTGACGTCAATAGAATCAACTAATTATACTCTTTCTAAAAATGTGCTCAAATACTGTCCCAAAAATCATTAGTCTTCCTCAATGCGTTCCCTTTCGAAATCCATATTTTAATTTTTTACGCATGCAGGATGCATTATAAAAAAAGTTGCATTTATAATCGATCCTTATATCTGAATTATATATTAAACTTATACTATTAAAATTTTAATGACTTATGTTATTTTCTTTTACTATAAATAATAATAATTATTGTATTCCAGGGACCAGGGGAACCGGTTTTGGTTCCTGGGCCCGTTCAGACCTGCCATTTTTGATGCGGTTCCTAGAACTGGTTCTAAAAAACCACCTTTTTGGTTTCTAAGAAATGCAAGTATTAGAGGCTGTTCCAATCCCGGCTATTTATTGCTTTGAAAAATACTCAGCGCAACATGGATAACCATAAAAAATATCAGTAACAAAGAAAATAGTGGTGTGTGTATTATTATACACACACACACACACATTATTATATTGTATAGTTTGTTCGACTTACTGTATAATAAGATCTCCTTGAGCATGTGTGGCAGTTTGGGTAAAGCGTGTTCACCTGGACAAGTGGCAACAGCGGCTTCCTCTCTAGTGTAACACTTATCCAAACCCTCGGTGCGCACCTGGAGAACGTTCTTAGAGCGTAAGTTTAAGTGAAAACAACGAATACAGTTGCCGCCACCAGAGCTGAAACAGAAAAAAAAAAAAAAAAATGCTGTATCGTTACTGCGACAACAAAATGATGTTACATTGCAATTGAATTTAAACAACACAGATTCTCCAACTCATTTTATGTCAAATACGTAGCCTGCATTACATGGTATTATTTTTATAATGCTGTGCACAACGACTAATGATGAACAAATTGTTGAAAAAATGTGCTGAGAAAATGTTGTTGTATTGTTCTAGCGTGTGTGTGTGTGTGAGAGAGAGAGAGAGAGAGAGAGAGAGAGAGAGAGCACTTAAAATTTCTGCACTACTTTACGTAGTTCACAAATGCTGAGTAATGCAAAATGACATATATATTTCATAATTTTCAGCCTTTCAATAACTTGATTGTTAGAGCTGCAAAATACACATCATTAAAGCTAAATAATAATTTATAAAAATAGTAAATAAATGAAATAGTTGCACTTTAGAAATGGCGGGTCATTCTTAGTGCATATTTTGCTCACATTGTATAAATGTGCAGTTCAAAGCGATTATACCAATGGGAAATATTTTACAAACTATGTGGTTCTTAAAATGTTAAAGGCTGTAGAAGGCTGTAGGATTATTGTTATTTAAACGGAAAGTGTAATAGTAATAATTAATAAACATTATAAAATATGTAGTACATTTTAAAACTACAACAACTACACGTTTGAGCGTCAATATTGTAAGACAGAAATGCACGTATGTAATGCAGAAAAAAAAAAAATCCTCCGAGGTACCGCACGGAAATAAAAAACTTGCACACATATATAGACTGAATTACTATTCTAAAGTGTGCAAGTTATTCATTTCATTTCGGTACGTACTCCCTATGAATAAACAAAATAACAATAAACACACTATGTGTGGGTGTATATACATACATATATATATATATATATATATATATATATATATATAACACATATACATATCATACATACACAACACACACAGTTATACACTGGCCCGAAAAAACCTGACCGCTTGCATTAATTCAATTTATTAAAAAATGCTAAAAAACACATATAATAATAAATAAAAATTATTATCAAAATAAATCTCGTGCATATAATATCCTCAATAAAAGACTTTGTTATAACACTAATAAAAATATTTCAGGGAATTTGTGGAATTAACCTATTATTATGAAAATTATATATTTTCAATATGCATTTCTTAAAAAATAATGTAAACATTATCATAACAAAATGAACTTTATTGTTATTTAACTTGAAAATTGTAATGACTGTACTATAAAACAGTTGCGTTAAATTGAGAGGTTTGTAGCCTGTTTTCGCCCAGTAAAAAGCCTTTCATTATTATTATTAATATAAAGTTTCCTCATAACAGTATACCATTTGTAGAGATGAATAGATGAATGCTGCAGTCAGATTTATTCGGGGCCAGTGTAGTATAAAACAGTGATTGAGAAAGGGGAGTATTTTACTAAATATTTATCTCTATTTCTCTTTCCGTGCTGTCTCGGTTGAGTGAGTTTTGTAAGGTTGATGTGGAAAGAAGAAGTAAAAAAAAACAAAAAACTAACAACTAAAAATATTTAAACAAGCGGTTAGGTGCTGAGTCACCTGCATTATCCCAGCTTTGGGGACCACACATGCCTAAAGTTTCTTACATGAAACATGTTGTCACGTACCGAAACGAAATGAATAACTTTCAATTTTAGTAATTCATTTCAGTGTATATAGTTGTGAAATTTTATGATTTCGTTGCGGTACATTAGTGAATAGTGATGATTTATTTATTTACTTTAAAGTAAGACTGCATCTAGGCCCTTAAAACTTGAAAAAATGACGATTATTTAATGATTAATACTATTATTATTTTTTAGAATAAAGTTTCGTCACGCCTAAAGGAAATACAAAATGCATAATATGATATAACAGAAATCAGACTATATGAAAAATTTATATAACAGTGACAAATTCTTATTATTTCTAAAAAAATTTAAATGCGTTACTTTTCAAGATTTAGGCATATAACAAATTTGATAACTTTTGTTGAACAAAAAAGGTCAGGTCGGAGAGGAGGCATAAAAAATACACTCCTAATAAATAATGCTACCGTTACATAAATTTCAAGAAAAATTTTAAGTCAGATTTATTTGTTGTGACACCGTTTATGCAGCGTTTAGTTGCGTAACCAGGAGGGAGAGAAAAAAATAATATCGCAACAAAACCATAAAACAAAACTTGTAAGGTATTTGTCCAAGGAAAAAAAAAAAAAAGATTCCGAACACTCATTCCCTACGATGTTAGTCCATGGTCGTATTACACGACACTAAAAGTGCATGTAATTTTTTTATTTATTATTATTATTTTGTATAGATATAGGTCGTTTTTTTATAGCAACATTTTACAGTAAAATAATTTCTAATATAATAAACAGGGTGCCCATAAAAAAATCCTCAAGGTCGCTTTAGGTAAATAAACATTTTGAAAACCAAAAATTATATATTTTGACAAATATATTTCAGGGTTTACAAAACACACACACACTGTTACAGTAAAATAATTTCTAATATAATAAACAGGGTGCCCATAAAAAAATCCTCAAGGTCGCTTTAGGTAAATAAACATTTTAAAAAACCAAAAATTATATATTTTGGACAAAATATTTCAGGGTTTACAAAACACACACACACACTGCACGCACGCACGCACGCACGCACGCGCGCACGCACGCACGCACGCACGCACGCACGCACGCACGCACGCACGCACGCACGCACGCACGCACGCACGCACGCACGCACGCACGCACGCACGCACGCACGCACGCACGCACGCACGCACGCACGCACGCACGCACGCACGCACGCACGCACGCACGCACGCACGCACGCACGCACGCACGCACGCACGCACGCACGCACGCATAATAATCTCGGACCCGGACCCATGTGAAGATTTTGATTGGGTCCGGAGCCGCATCTCGGACCCGAAAATAAAATGACGGGTCCGGACCCCGGTACGCGGACCAGAAAAAAAATTAAAGGGTCCGGACCTGGCTCTGCGGACCCGACAATTTTTTTTTCAGGTCCCGGACCCGGGTCCGCGGACCTGATAATTTTTGTGACGGGTCTTAAAAATAATATATAAATATATTGAAAATTAATTACTTTCCCAAAGAAAATGGCCAAAAAGCATACTTATGATGAGCAAGGTTATTCATAGATCCAATATTATGTACTATAAGTATGACGTCTTGCGTACAGCCCGATACAGTCTGTTATACAAAGAAACATCCATAAATATATAACGAACTCGGAACTAATATAGGGAGTTTCACAATGATAATACTAGAAATATAAATAAAGATGTTACAACCAATTATTATCCAATACTACTGGAGGGAAGTCCTTATTATCAAAATACATAATTGCTTTTATTTTATACTCATTATTTTTTACTCAATTTGGATTAGAGATATAAAATTTAAAATTATTTTCACGTGCTTGTCGTTGTGACAACCAATGCAGGGATATCGCAAAGCAACAGAAGTAATTTATTTTAAATTGTTTATCTTGAAGTAACAGGAGTCTTTCATTATCAAATATAAATACTAAGTTAATTTCAACATAAATGCAAGTCAGCAAGTGCGGCATGATATGATTTGTTGAAACCAAGAGATGCCGCCTGCACTGTATGCAGATTATACTTATGGCATCCCGAGTATCAAGTACCGTAGACTTAAACTTGAGATATCTTCATGATTCACACAGCGAACGTTAATCCACCAGATATTATGTTTACAAAGACATGCATTAATGTATCTTGAAATACTAAGATTTTATAACGTTTCATTGAGCGTAGAAAAAGAAAAAAAAAATGTTAAGTCCTAATGAGTTTTAGTTATTATTTCTGAAAAAACTGTTTTTAAATTCAAGTAAATTTTAAGATTTTTTTTTTTTTTTTTTTTTTTACTTTGGAAGTATAGCTTTATTTTATTATTTTTTTAAGTTATGGTAAGCGATTAAAATTAAATGTGTTTTCGATTAACATGGCAGTAGATATAAACAAACAAACCCACAATTTTGAAACTTATAAAACACGAAGCCACTCAAAGCTTTCGCGACGTTGCCAGCTAGTCAGTGGATAGCGGTACTTTATATCCTAGAATATTGTTGGGCACAATTTTGCGGGCTGCAAGCGTGTTGGTTCATTTTTTTTATGAGTTTCAAAATTGGTGGGGCAGAAAATTGTGGGCTGTAAGATCAACTCGGTTTTATTTCATGCTATTATAGCAAATAATAAAATCTATTCTTACGACTTTAGTATTTACGCCTTCGCCCAGCAAAAACGCAGTGAATAATTAAATTTGGTATCATTTATTTCATTAAGATAAACTGTTTTTAATTTTAGAAACATTTATTATACAACCACTGCAGCAAATTAAGCCAAATTTGTGACATAAGAAACATTGAACATCAAAACCGTGCGTTCCGTGCGGGCATATTGCCCTATATGTGCTTCTGCGGAATTGCATGATCCGCTCATGGAACAAACACAGAAAGCGGCACTTCACATACCATTGCACTAATTGTAAGAGGTTGCTCTGCATAATAAGTTATCAGTTGCAAACTTTATCTGATATAATTATATTGCTTTTATTTATTATTATTTTTTTTTTAGTTGTATAATAGTGGGCCAGACATTTTATCTGGCCAAAACCTCGCCTTTTTTGTCAATTTTGTTCTCACGTTTTTGAATAAAGACACGTATTTAAATTAATACTTACGTGTCCATAAGGATAACGTTATTGCCAATACGCCTATGACAGTGGCCCCAGATGGGAATAGAAACTTCAGTGATGTTTACTTTGGAATATTGCACTTGTGAACCGGCGCTCACCGTCGACTGCATCACGAATTCACCTTGCAGCTCTGTAGGGAAGTAGCATGCTGCATTGCCTGAAACATTAAAATTATAATTGTTAGTAGAAAAATAATGATTTAGTGCAGTGTATGCATCGAAATGCGTATAAATAACAGGAACAGGTTCCGGGTCTTGGAACCGCCAAGAACCGGTCTTAAGAAACTGTTTTTAAAAATGGTTTTGATGATCTTTTTTTTTTTTTTTTTTTTTTTTTTTTTTTATTAAGGCGGTGGGGGACCGACTTGGACCGGAAATCGCTAAAAGAAAAACTATTTTTTCCCAATAACTTTTAGTACATGATTTAATTGCAATAAAACAAACACTATAATTTTCAAATAAAATCAAGTAAATTTAAAATATATTTTTTTATATCAAAAAAATTTTTATTGATATTTTTAATTGTAAAAAAGTTTCTAATTTGACTAAAATTTCCCGCTCAAATTTAAATTTCCACATTTACATGTTATCTTTAAAGTGTAATAACTTAAATATTTGATCGTGTTTTCACATGTTTGACATAACTAAATTTTTAAGTAGCATTTCTTCTTTACTTTGTGTTATTTATTATTATTCGCAACCGTCCTAGTTTGCGAGATATCAGTCGGTAACCTACCCCCTTAACAGTTGCTCTTCTTTGATTGCTTATGTTTACTCAAAATGCGGAAAAGGAAGTGCTGGAAGAAGAAACCACGTGATGGTAAAAGTGGGAGGTAGCTCAGACCAAGCTTGCTGCTGGCACCAACTTTTCTCCCACTTGTACTGTCACGTGGTTTCCTCTTCCGCGGCCACTTCCTTTTTTCCGTATTTTGAGTAAACATAAGCAATCTTTGTAAAACTTATGACAAAGTGCAGGAATACTAAAATTTAAAAACTTTGAGCAATTTGCACAACGAAAGAAAAAACAAATTTCTAATTGCGGACGTTAGAGCGCTGTACAAATCTCACGATAGCGGTTCAGAATCAGGAAAAATTTGAGATATACACAACGGCCAAAGTATGAATTGTTACTGGAACCAGTTCTTGGATCACCATTCTTCTTCTCATTACCATTCACAGTTCTTGAGATGAGTATAAGCTTTGCAATTATTAAATTTTTATCTTTTTAATTTAAGTTAGTTAATTAAACTTATTTAAGTTGTATTGTAACGTTATGTGTTTCTATTATACTATATAAAAGTGGAGTTTATAAACATATCAACAACAAAGTAGTTGGGTTAAATTGGGTGATTGTGGTCCTGATTTCACCCAATAATGAAAACCCGTTAATTATTATTAATATAACTTTTGTTCGAACGCTTTCAAGAACCGGAAAAAGCCTATTTCATTTCTCATTATTTTTCGTCTCAACAGAAGAGTAATTGACGTAAAAAGTTTCATTTTTCATTAATCGTCATATTGTAATTTGCGTTTAAAAACGGGCTTTTTTTTATAAACACCCTGTGTATGTATATATATATATATATATATATATATATATATATATCAGGGGCGGCCCTAGCATGTTTTTGAATTTCAAATTAAAATTGTAGCAAAAGTTATAAGCCGATTTTTATGATATTTTAGGATATGATAGTCAGAAAGTCAAATTTATCGCTAATATTTTTTTTTTGTAGAAATTTGGAAATAAAAGGCCCTTAAAGGACCCTTAAACTGAAAAAATGGGTCCATTTTTTACTTTGCACTCCAAAAGTGCAACTCGGAAATAAAATTTCTCAACAAAACTTTGTTTGGGTATTGGTGAGATATGGTGGACGCTAATTACAGACACGGCGTTGCTTTTTTCTTATTTTGGTCTCATTGGGACCCAATCAAAATTGACCAAAATTAAAATTTAGCAAAAAAATTAAAATTGGAATAGAAATTTGAAATTTTCCAATTTAATATTTTTTGAGTCTGCAATTTCAAAAATCATATTTTCAAAATCCTAGAAGGGCCCAAAAGGGCCCTTTGGGGCCCTAACTTTGTTGCAAATAAAGATATTGCAAAAAAAATTGCACCATTGAATTTCTAATGCTCAAGAACATAGGAATCGACTATTTACTTGCCTTCGTAGCTTTAAACCGAATTAATGGTTTTTAGGGCCCAGTTACTAAGGCATGCACTAAGGCATGCACTAGCAAAGGGGCCCAAATCCATTAATTCGGTTTAAAGCTACGAAGGCAAGTAAATAGTCGATTCCTATGTTCTTGAGCATTAGAAATTCAATGGTGCAATTTTTTTTGCAATATCTTTATTTGCAACAAAGTTAGGGCCCCAAAGGGCCCTTTTGGGCCCTTCTAGGATTTTGAAAATATGATTTTTGAAATTGCAGACTCAAAAAATATTAAATTGGAAAATTTCAAATTTCTATTCCAATTTTAATTTTTTTGCTAAATTTTAATTTTGGTCAATTTTGATTGGGTCCCAATGGGACCAAAATAAGAAAAAAGCAACGCCGTGTCTGTAATTAGCGTCCACCATATCTCACCAATACCCAAACAAAGTTTTGTTGAGAAATTTTATTTCCGAGTTGCACTTTTGGAGTGCAAAGTAAAAAATGGACCCATTTTTTCAGTTTAAGGGTCCTTTAAGGGCCTTTTATTTCCAAATTTCTACAAAAAAAAATATTAGCGATAAATTTGACTTTCTGACTATCATATCCTAAAATATCATAAAAATCGGCTGATAACTTTTGCTACAATTTTAATTTGAAATTCAAAAACATGCTAGGGCCGCCCCTGATATATATATATATATATATATATATATATATATATATTATAATGTTTTTGAGAACGTGTGGTGATGGGCAATCAACGTTTGTCTCTAAAGAGAGCATTGGTTGCTGCAATTTGCCCATGCCCATATCATAAAATTAATATACGTATTTATACTATGTCCATACCATAACTTTTTCCTTTTGTAGTTGTTGTTGTCTTCTAGACGTAATTTTTTATTTATTTTTGTTACAGTCAGTGGCATAAATGCATGATCACATCAAACTTAATACATATAGATTCTTATCAATAAAGTACATCATTGTAAAGAATAAACAAACAGCTTCGACTTATATATAGCTAAAACATAGAAATAAACTATATAGGCATATAAACATATAGATAATAGAACAATAATATTTAGTCATTAAAACACTTTTAATTTAAGTTAAATACAAAAAGTTATAAGTTCATAAATACTATACATTGTAAAGGTATAACCATAATACAAATAATAATAATAATAAATCAATTAATCACAGCGTCTATATATTTTGAAAAAAAAAATCACGCTTGGTCACAGATTTTTAAACTAAACAGTGTCCAAAATGAATATAATTATATGGCAAAACTTAAATTGAAATTTGTCTAATAATATATTATGAGTAACATGTGGAGTACACGGTCATTACTTTTGTAAATAAATATCATTATATTATATTAATATTTATGATACTTGATACACGATATAAGGACTGGTGACAACTGACAATTACACAAAAGTAAAACAGAGTCTTCCATGGGTTAAATTAAATATCTTGAGGAGTTTGTATACAGGCTATCGTAATGAAACAACCACCACGAGTTAGAAAAACTTGCAAAGATTTTCGCCATCTTAATCTCAGGAACTACCTTTTATTTTTATACTTCACCCCTGTGATGTGGTATATGTGGTTCTTATCACTAAATTGGCAAAAACCTTGAAGAATTTTCCTTACTCAGTTAGTTTGATTAACCTAGGATAGCACGAAAACTCATCGAAATATTCAATTTTATTTAATTTCACCTAACTTTGAAACAGTCTGTGTACCCACCCTCATCTGTCCTACAACATATACGCACAAAGTAAATACGATGTCCTCACTTCCGCACAGATCAATTGTGAGAAAAATTATCTTTCTTAATCTTTAATAAATTTTGTCACAAGTTCCCTTACAAAAAATAATAATAATAAGGATAAAAGGCGTCACACCCCATGCACAATCATGCATTTGACCAATTTCAGTGTTAAAATCAGTTTTAAAATTAAAACAGGGCTAAAATTAATGCATAATTTGTTATTTACAATTATTTCTTGTTACTTAAAAAGCTTCTAAACTTGTCCAAGAATTCATAAAATTCTAGTATTTTAATAAGTCTGGCTGAAAATTAGGACCAACGAAAATTTATGACTGTTTTGATATTCAAATTGAAGTAAAAGTGTTGAATTTAGCTCCTAGAGAATATTATCTAAAATTTGTCTTCTCATGCCATTACTTTCAGCCTTTCCATCACAAAACCGAAATAATAATAATGAAAAAAAGGAAATTAATGTGATTGATCTTTCCTGAAAAGTTGGTGGATTATTATAAAATTGGGTGGTAACAATACCAAAGATACAAGATTTCCCTACGCCATACCCCATTCCTTGACAAAACGCGCGGAAGAAAAAAAATATATTAACGTATAAGATATAACAATATAAAATGTAATAGATATACTGTAGAATGACAACAATGACATTATTATAAAGTCAAATAAGATACTACGTGATGTTTAAATTTGAAGGCTACTTTTTTGAAGCGTCATTTTATGTTTCTTCAGTTATATTCTTTTTTTTTTTCTTTTTTTTTTTTGTGCCACAGGAAAAGAAAAAAATATACGCAGGAAAAAAAATATATAAAGCAAGGATAAAATATTTATAGGCTTTTTGAAAAAGTCTAACTTTAATAGCTAGCGCCACAATTTTACATTGAACTTGCATTAGTGAAGAATTCTAGAAGTTCAAATTTCAACCTCATGCAAAGGCTAATGTTGTATAACGTAAGAGGTATGCAAGGAAAAAATGGTTCCACTGCTTTGAACATGCACCAGCAAGTCGCGTGGAGAGGAATGCTACATGGCAGTTATTATTATTATTTCTCTCTCTCTCTCTCTCTCTCTCTCTCTCTCTCTCTCTCTCTCTCTCTCTCTCTCTCTCTCTGCACCACATCTATCATTAAAAAAAATCAATTCTGCGATTCTGCGGTTTGGACTCATATGTTACTACCTTGAAGTGCAACGACGTAATGTAGGTACTACAACAAAATCTTACAAATAAATTATATATATATATTATATATATATATATATATATATATATATATATATATATATATATATATATATATATATATATATATAAATATATTATATGTATTGTATCTAATTATATTTTATTTCATAAAATAAAACTACATTTTTGTTGTTGTTGTCATTGTAAAATGTCATTGTGTAAATAAAATTAGCCTCTCAAATTGTTTGTAGTCTTCCTCATTGTAAGTTATTAATTTTTGTATAAGTTTTAGCAATAAATAATGAAGCAAATAGGGGAAAAAAGATGGAACAGGCTCAATTTTGGAAAATTAGTCCAAAAGAGATAGCTGGACTCGTTTCCTATATAAACATGCACCGACAAAATTTTCCATAATTTGAAAAGTGAGGTTTAACGATTTTTTTTTCCATAAATTTTCTGGGTAGTTTGGGTTAAGTCTTTGAATGTTTTTGAAAAACTGTTTAATTTAAAATAAACCGTTCTTTAATCTCATACGCGAGGTACACAAGTATGCATACACATAGTATGTATTGTAAACTATATATATTTTAGTGAGTGCCAGAGGGTATTTTATCGATATAAATTTTTTATGCTCTTTCAAGTGACCCTGCATGACTGCCCAGGAAACAATGTGTCACCTCGTAAATGCTCACAATAATTACTAAAATAATGACAACAATCTATATATTGACATTTTAATTGGGGGTATAATATACAACATTCGTCGACAAAGAATTAAGTCACAAAATTAATGATTAAGTATTTTGTCTGCAAGCTCAAAAATATCCCTGAACTTCTCCTAAAAATAGGGGCCCATCTTTAACCCATCAGCACTGGAAAAAAATTATTTACTAAAATTAAGGCAATAACTATAGATATAATTATATTATATACTATGTATATTCATACTAAAACATCATTACTTTGCACCAGAATACACAATTTTGGATCCGAGTTATAGCTATTTCATTAAATATCATGTTAACTCGTTGAACATTGTAAAAGTTAGGGCCTTACCTGAGTTTAACAGGTAACCGGAAATTACGGATATTGTGAATTAAAAGAATAGGGGTGGGTATACCTATGGGTCTCTAACAAAGGAGACTCTAATCCTAGTGGGCTACTTGTATTTTAGTTGCAGCCAGGACTATCTTAATAGGTTCCTGGTTGCAGCCGTGCAATCTAATATTTATATTATTATGCAGGTGTGCTATAATAAACCCGCCTAAGTCGATCTATATAGTAGTCCCGCGAGCTAAAAACAGCCAAAAACACCCAATCTCCATTTAAATATGGGAAAGTTTCTCTATATATTTCAGGACAGCGTGAATATAATTCGATCAAAACTATCAGTTTTATAAAATTACCTTAACTGTTTTATTTACCGCGTATTTCATGTTTGCACATTTATAAGTGAAGCTGTTATTAAAATAATAATAATAATAAATGAGAAGTAATAGCAAGGTCAAATAAAGTACCACATGACGACGTCATGATAACATTATGGTATATCATACCTATTTGATATATTATATTCATCAATATATCCTGTGGTAACCTAACAACAAGAGTCATTGAAAATAAAATGGTCATTTGGTCCCCGCTATTAAATTTATGATGTAATTCTAATAATCAAGATATTATACTATATTATATGAAATATTAATCTACATGCAATTATAACAAGAAACAATTAAGAATATCCATCTTGGGAATTTTATCATTTCAGTGAACACTGTATTTATTTATAATAGCAATAATAACACTGTATTTATTTATAATATAACTACGGATTATATTTATTATTTAATCATTAATAATTTTAATACAAAAATCTTTTAATTATTCATATTATGTGTGTACGCCATTTTGCGATCCAGTTCTGAATTTTAGTATGCTAAGGAATGAGGTTACAAGTCCATCACACGTAGAATATTTTACTGATTTTACTTGACCAAATAGTAAAATATATACTGTACGCAGGTAGGAGCGGGGTAAGCATTTCGACTCACTAATTGCAGAGTCGAATTCTACTGGGGGAAACAAAATTGAAAGCAAACTTTTTACTGTAAGTCTATTTCATTTTGAGATTGGTCTCATGCTTTCACTAATAATTTTGATAAATACTTCTCTAGTTTCAAAAAATTTATACACTGTCAGAATTAGACTTTAAAAAAACAAAACAATTTTTTTAAGGGGGCGCAAGAAAGTGTCCTCAAGTCAAAGTGTCCTCATCTTTAAACAGTAGGACACTTTCCTAATTTTGTAAACAAACTTTGTAAGTGTGAGGACACTTTCCTGTTGTCGCACAGACCCTCGTAAATCTGGCCACACTACACAAATTCTTTTATCTGGCGCTATAATTTAAATTTTTATTTTTTTGAATCTGCGGAGTATTCACTAAGTATAGCTGGTATATTATATCAAGATGAATATCTCCGTAAACTTTTGGGTTGTTTGGAGAAAAACCACCACCCAAAGATAGGAAAGTGCAAAAGTTCTTTTTTTATGATCCTTATGAAAAATAGTTATTTATTTTATTGCATGGAATTAATGATATGACAAAATTTCTATCTGGCGCAGTCATTTCATTTTTTTTTTTTTTTTTTTAACATATGTCAATCTTAAAAATTATGGCACTAAGATGCACAAACCAACATTTTTTTTTAATTAAATAAAGACTGCAAGTACAGTCATTTTAGTAAGAAATGAATTTTGCAGCGTTTATGGACCAAGTACGAGTCTTCGTAGAGTGAAGTTCGTGTTGGGAACATGTTAAATTTAATCCCAATGCGTTAAGATCAGGTTGAATATTTTCAACGTGACGGGCTCAAATTTGAAATCCTATGACGCGTTAAGAACATGCAAAATTGTTCTCAATGCATAGGGACAAAAATTGAAATTACACAACATGTTTCGGTACAATAATATAATTTGTTGTACAAAGTATCACAAAATAAGTTTATTAAAAAAGAATAAAACAATAACTATACAGAAATACGAGTATAAAATTTCTATATCTTTTGACTACCAAAATCTTTATTAAAAAACAAATTATTATTATTTAATTTAGTCAAAAAATCAAAAGCTAAATATTAACATATTTTCTCAACTCAAATATTTGCTAAGGAATCTTCTGTCGACGCAAAGGAGAGAGAGTGAGAGAGAGACCCTTGCACGCCTTTTTAAATTACAAGTAAAAATATTTATTTCATATACGTACTTACAAAATTAACCTATTATAACCTATTATGACTACTTTCAACTTTCCTCATACATTGGTTCAAATTTCAAGTCTACCTTATTTTATCCAGTGATAACAATATACCAATATTTTTTTTTTCTCATTTACGTTCAGTTGAATGTTTGTCTCTGTGCGGAAAACATGGCTTATAATTTTACAATATTCGTTGAAATCTGAATATTCTAAAAAAATATTTGAAATTAAATAATTGGACGCGTATTGCTTGTGCGCAAATAATAAGTGATGTATAACTGTTTTATAAACGGCTCTTAATATACGTTTAATCGTAAGTGATCCCTTAAAAAAAAAAAAATACCGATAGTATATAATATATAAATTTTATATTATCTGATTGTATATTATTTGGTAATTTTTTTTTTTTTTTTTTTAATTAAGAAAATTTTGCATTAAAAATAAAGACATTTTATATTGCTTTAATTATGTTTTTATTATTATTATCCTTATATATTTTGTGATACTTTGTGCAAATAATTATATTATTGTATCGAAATGCGTTGCGTAATTTCAATTTTTGTCACAACGCATTGAGAACAATTTTGCATGTTCTTAACGCGTCATAAGATTTCAAATTTGAGCCCATCACGTTGAAAATTTTCAACTTGATCTCAACGCATTGGGATTAAATTTAACATCCAACACGAATTTCACATTACGAAGCCCCATACGTGGTCCCAACGCGTTCCGACGCGAATTCACTTCTGGAAGCTAACATACGTACTTATAATGTTTTCCATAGAAAAAAAAAAAAAAAAAAAAAAAAAGTGCCATGTGTGTGCGCTGGGCTTGACGAAATAGTATTTACTTAAAAATTAAATTATACGTGTGTCAATATTATTAGTTTGTACATGATTATTTATGCAAATTTTATAAAACTCGTCCAAATTTATAAAACTAAATAATGACAGATATAGGTTATTACATTATACTCATGTGAAGTAGAGAACCCTGCGACAAAATTCTTACATAAATATTATAACTTATATATAATATAATTATAGAAAATGTCACGTGCGCGAGGTGCACTTACGAATTGAATGGGGTGGCATATCATATAATCGGACTTAATTATAATTAATATATATATAAATATATAATTTAATGTTTATTTTAATTATGAAAAAAATATTAATAAAATAAAATTTCTGTGTATATGAGTGATAAAAAATAAAATTATTATACTAGAAGTTTAAAAAATAAATAAAATAAAATTAAAATAAAATAAAAAAAAAAGGAGGAGAAGGAGGAGGAGGAGGAGGAGGAGGAGGAGGAGGAGGAGGAGGAGGAGGAGGAGGAGGAGGAGGAGGAGGAGGAGGAGGAGGAGGAGGAGGAGGAGGAGGAGGAGGAGGAGGAGGAGGAGGAGGAGGAGGAGGAGCAGGAGGAGGAGGAGGAGGCAAAAAGTCTTATTTTTCATTATCTGTGTGCTGCATTTTTTTTCCCAGTGAAATAGTTGCAATCACGACAGGACAATTTGAGCTATTCATATAGTCTCTCACAGTCTTTGATCTCCATACAATTATTAGTCAATATAGTCTGCCTGGGGCCTGGTGTATGTTTCTGAATAGCCTACAGTATTATCTCTCCGATATAAAAAAGGTGGAAGCAAGTGAATTGAAGCTAGATGTTGAATTGTTTCGCAAGAGCGAGCGCTGGCTTTCAGTTGGCTTCATCTCAAAGTTAGCCACCCTGAACCGTGCCCTGTAAAACTTGTGTAGCCTTCATGCAAGCTGAAGCATATCTTCTTAGTCAACTTCTAATTTAATAGTTGTATAATAGAACACATAAAATGTATTAAATTTGTTTCAATATAGAATTTATAAAAATTGAAAATGACACCAAAGTTTGTCACAAAAGTTGTCATTTTTATATAAAATTTAAAATTATAACATACCATAATACAGCACATATGTATAGCAACTTTTTACAATAATTTAAAACAATTATAGCAATTTCACAAAGCCTCATGCACATATAATATATATATTACAATCTTACCACACTTGATAGAAACACACTTTTTATTAAATTGAGAAGAAGGAATCGTTTTTTCTCTTTCTAACAAAAAGATTGCATTTAGTTGTGGGGTAGGCATCGAGAGATTGGAAGAAGAGGAAAATAATAATAATAAAATAAACATGATGCGAGTGGGCGCTAGTGAATATACTGAGTGTTTATGAGAGAGAGAAGGTCTAATACATCCCACGTTCCTCACCCAATGGGCTAAATGCCAAAGTCAACTTGCTTGGCCTGCTTTGCCCAAAAATCTTATCGTTATATTTTAACTAATACTGCTCCATTTTGGGAACACTTTCAATTCATCCAGTATATATGCAATCTCCGCAGCCAATTTTTTGACAAGAGGACGAGTTTAGTGTCTTTGAATATATTTGTTATATTTTACCTGTTTACTAAATCAAACGTCGGTTTTCTATTTCCAAAGTATACCTATGGTATAAATATCATATCTTATATCTCATATATATATATATATATATATATATATATATATATATATATATATATATATATATATATATATATATATATATATATATATATATATAATATAATATATATATACATACATACTGTCTGTCTCCATCTTCAGAACTGAAAACTACACTCTCACTCTCTGCCGTGCTGACCTCCTGAGGGGAGGAGGGGGCGTACGCGCCTCGTCAGGTGCAAGCAAAACGTTTACTTTATCTTTAGTACGACTACATATTATGGTACTTTCTTATCAAATGGTTTTAAAAGAGGGATCCAAATGCGCGGTAATTCAAAACTTGGTTGACTAATAATTGTTTCATCTTTTCTTCTTGCCATTTCTATTGCTTCTAAAAATTTTCTCTTTTTATAGTGACTTTCTCTATACCTATAATTTCAGCTTCTTCCCATTGAATTTTATGATTATTTTCCAGAGCATGGTCCACAAGTTTTGAATATCCTGTATTTCTTTTTTCAGTTTTTTGCTTGTGTTCTTTTACCCTAATATCTAAAGGGCGACCAGTTTCACCGATGTATTCCATTTCACAATCACATGGTATTGAGTATACATTATTTTATTCATACTTTTTTTCACGTCTGGTTTTGTACGTACTAATTTTGATTTTATAGTTTCTCTTGACGAACACACAAATCTTAAATTTACTTCTCTGCCAACTCTTTGTAATTTTTCACTTAGGCCTTGAACATAAGGAATGCAAATTGTACCAGCTGGTTTTTCTTTTTCTATTTTTGTGTGTTCTTTATTTTTATTTCTCTGTAACTTTTTAATAAATTGTGGTGGCTAGTCATTTTTAGAACATATGAATAATCAAGCAGAAACAATTAAATTTACAATTGAGTATGAGAAGGAGGGGGAACTTCCATTTTTAGACGTCAAAGTAAAAGGGTTAAATAACAAATTAATTACCTCAGTCTATAGAAAAGCTACTGATAGTGGTCGATATCTGAATTACAATTCAAACCACCAATATGCAACGAAATCTGGTATCGCAGCTACATTATTACACAGAGCGAAAAGTCACTGCGTTGGAAACCAGTTATTGAAAGATGAAGAAAGTTTCGTTGCAAATATATTAACAGAAAATGACTATCCACCACAATTTATTAAAAAGTTATAGAGAAATAAAAATAAAGAACACACAAAAATAGAAAAAGAAAAACCAGCTGGTACAATTTGCATTCCTTATGTTCAAGGCCTAAGTGAAAAATTACAAAGAGTTGGCAGAGAAGTAAATTTAAGATTTGTGTGTTCGTCAAGAGAAACTATAAAATCAAAATTAGTACGTACAAAACCAGACGTGAAAAAAAGTATGAATAAAATAATGTATACTCAATACCATGTGATTGTGAAATGGAATACATCGGTGAAACTGGTTGCCCCTTTTGATATTAGGGTAAAAGAACACAAGCAAAAAACTGAAAAAAGAGATACAGGATATTCAAAACTTGTGGACCATGCTCTGGAAAATAATCATAAAATTCATGGGAAGAAGCTAAAATTATAGGTATAGAGAAAGTCACTATAAAAAGAGAAAATTTTTAGAAGCAATAGAAATGGCAAGAAGAAAAGATGAAACAATTATTAGTCAACCAAGTTTTGAATAACCGCGCATTTGGATCCCTCTTTTAAAACCATTTGATAAGAAAGTACCATGTAGTCGTACTAAAGATAAAGTCAACGTTTTGCTTGCACACCTGACGAGGCGCGTACGCCCCCTCCTCCCCTCAGGAGGTCAGCACGGCAGAGGGTGAGAGTGTAGTTTTCAGTTCTGAAGAAGGAGACAGACAGTATGTATCATTTTTTATTTATAGTCTCCGAAAACGTTAAACATTGTGTGTAAATAACATAGCTATGTAATTTTTAAAAAGACTGTGAATTGAGTGTTTTTAATTATTATGTACAAAGTGACTATTATTTTATTATTGGTATTTAAAATAGTGATATCAGCGAGTGTAAAGCCCAGTGTCTTCACAGAAGGTAAGACAGTAATTTTATTTCACCAAGAAGTTTTCTTATCATCATGAAACCTTGCTCGAAATTCAACATTCGAAACACACACACACACACACACATATATATATATATATATATATATATATATATATATATATATATATATATATATATATATATATATATATATATATATATATATATATATATATATATATATATATATAATGTATGTATGTATGTATGTATATTCATATTTACATGTTCTATATCAAAGATTAAAGAAATGATTAATTTAGTTATATAGTTTTAACAACTTCATTATGTAATAATACATTAATATTCGACAAGCGAATGATGTACCAGTAAGCGAGATAGTGAATAATTTACTTAAATGCAGATCATGCTAAAAATTACTGTAATTCATTATTAGCACAATATAATATATGAATTGCAGAGAACAATGACGCTAAACTATTGGCTGTTTCAGGGGGTGGGATCCGAAACTCCCCTCCTTCATTATAGGTGTAAGGAGGATTAAAAAAAAAAAAAATGCAAAATGGACTACAAAATAAAATAATTTACGTAAATAATGCCTATAGACTTTTTTTTTTGTGAAATATATAACCTCACGGCTTGGATGTTGGACGTATTATTATATATTTAACTGGAATATAATTGGGCCGGCCCGTATGTGCTTTTTCCATTGATTAGGAAGTCTTTGCCTATATATCGATAAGACAATGTCTTGACTGGGACTTGGATTGGTGTAGCACAATAACACAATATGGGAAGTTTTTTTTTTTTTTTTTTTTTTTTTTTTGTTACTGCGAAATAAATAAATTAATGCTGATGTACAGACACTCATATTAAATTTTAGTTTATTATTGCTTATAAAACTACGCATGATAGAATAAAATTTTATATCATTCAGTCTGTATAATGTATTATGCTTTGTCTGTACCTACTAAATGAGAAAATTAAAGAAATAATCAAGTTTTTAGGAAATCGTTTCACTTAAAATAATAGTAAAAATAGTATAAAATCATAACAATGAGTTGTTTTACTCGTTTCAAATGGTATACAGAATTGATTTTTTTAAGTGTCTTTCTATAAAATATGGAGCAAAAACTCGAATCTATGAAACTTTGGAAAATGCATGCGAAACCTTCATTTTTACCTACAAATTCGGTAACTTGCACGAAGTTTTTGACTGGGCGATAAGGTACTGTACATATAGGGTCCAAAAAGTATTATAATGCAGTAAGAAATATCCACTTTACTATACATCAAAAGAAAACTATGCTCTTGATTTTTTTTTTCCGAATCGAAACACTCAAATAATATTTATGCAAGTTATTAAATAAATAACAACAAAATAAAACAACAACAAATGCAACTATATAACGACACGCCTGAAACAGAAACTTATAATTAATCCCGAGAAACACAATTTTTTTTTTAGGGTTACCTTATGGTCCTTTCGATTGAGCACTGTTTGTAGCTCTGCATGTGTAGGTATATATAGTAGGCAGTCCTGCATCTCTCGCTACACGGCATTCACAGTGTCTCGTGAGCTATAGGGATATTCTCCACGACCTCTGTAAGAAGCCGCTTCAGTTCATTTAGGTTTGGAACAGGGGTCACATGAACTTTTTCTTTCACATATCCTCACACGAAAAAGTCAGGACGTGAGAATCACAGACAGAAGGTGAAGGTACGTTCATGCGAACCCTGTTACAATCCTAAAAAAACTGAAGCAACGTGTCACAGAGGTCATGGAGAACATCCCTATAGCCCCCGAGACATTGCGTACCGTGTAGCGAGAGATTCAAGATGCAGGACTGCCTATATGCACACATGCAGAGCTACAAACAGTGCTCACTATAGGAAGGAACATCAAGTAACTTTAAACCCTATAAAAAATTGTTTCTCAGCATTAATTATTATTTCCTGTTTCAAGCGTGTCATTTTATTGCGTTAATTTTATTGCGAGGTGGAAATGGACCATTATGTTACTTATTTAATAACTTCCACAAATATTATTAGATGTTGTGATTTAAAACAATATAAAATGTCAAGAACAGATCTTTCTTTTAATGCAAAGAGCATATTAATTACATCATTGCATATTATGTGTTTAAAATCGGGCAATATATTTCTATATGAGAATCGCTACAGGTTACCAATCCAATAAAAGGAAAAAATAATATAGCAATAACAAAATGTTAATGACATCCATATTTATAATGTATTCTATGATTATGATCGCTTTCTTGTTAAACAAACAAACCTGATTGCAAAATTTTAAAAAAGGACAAGAAATCTATGCTGTTTATATTTGCAATTGTTCATCACAATAATTTTCATACCAGCGAAATAAGGGAGAAAACTCGAATGTTTTAGTTTCTTTCGAATGTTTTGTTCTAGATTCACCTTAATTAACACTTTACTATTCGGTGTCACTTTTATAAAAGGAATAAAAAATTTAAAATGACATGCCTACTTACCTAACCTGTTCTATATATTAATATTTATATATCTTTTTACACACCTGATAAATAATAATGTCTATTATTATGCCTATAATATATAAAAATTACAAAACTATACTTTTCCACATAATATTTAAAATAACACAGATTTAAGATTATTTTAAAAAGCAACCTAGCGGACATATTTTACCACGAGTCCGGGGCACATGGTGCATGCTTATGTCTTATGTGAATTTTATACTTCATATTTTGTAAATGAAATTTGTTCCTGTGAATGTAAACATTTGTTTTAGACACCTTGTTTTAGACTGCCTTATGGAAATATTTTGTCTTTATTCAGGAGAAAAACGTTCATTGAAATCTCCATTATGCATTGCATGTCCGTCCATACGGCTTATATACAATAAGAGGAACATTTTATCTCAGTGTCCGTTCTGATCGTAACCCCATGACAATAGTAAATTCAAAAAAGTTCTTATGGTTTAGGTGTGCCACTGTACCCTGGAAAATAATAATTGTCCCTTGAATGTTAATCCCACTTGATATAAATAAAAGAGAGGAAATCCGAGTAGATTTAATTGCCCCAGATAATGTATTACCCCGTTACTACGGAAAGCTATGTGTTCTCTACTGCAAATTTGATGATACCATATCGGAAGTACTTAAAAAAAAAAAAAAAAAAATCCATTTTCTGTCAAGAAACATAATAATAATAGTAACTTTATTCAGGCTTTGTGAGGGCTTGACAACCCTATTGTACAAAACCTAAAACCTTGACCATAAATGAACACGTAAAAAATACACACAAGCAAATTATTACAGAAAAGTTAACATAATAATATAAAGTAGAGCAACAATAAGAATACGTATAACAGAGCGTTATAAAATTAATATACAAAAAGTGTGATATTTGTTATATTCACAACATATTTGCTTTTATAAAAATATTTTTTATTTTGAAAAAATTTCAAATATTAAATAGAGCACTTCATACCTAATTTTTTTCTTAGCATAGACACCAATAATAATACAGTGAAAATACAAGGATTTATCAAAACTAAATTGCTTCAAATATATTATGACAATAGATGTGCGTGATCGAATGAATAAAAATATTTATAGGGACTAAAATTTTATTCAGGGGTTTTTGTTTTAATTATCATCATCCTTCACCATTCTGAGTGATAGAAAGCAGACATTTCTCATTTTGTCAGTCTAAAATATTCGAAATATTATGCTGATTCATAATTTTTTTTCTATAAAAATGTGTTTGTTTCAATTGAAATAACCCGCAGTGTGTTAAAATGTTGCGCAACGGTTGAAATGGTAGCAAAATGAAAAAGCCCAAACTGATAATAGAAACCAGTAATTAAGGTCAAGCGTCCCATTAACAGTAAGACACACACAAACATTTGAGTCACTGAAATAAACATTTTAATTGCATCTAATTCTATTAATAATTTAAATAGTTAAAAAAAGTTGTAATGCACACTTTTAAAACATTTGAACACTCCCCCGTCAAGAGGGAGTATGCCCCCTTGCACGCTTGCACTTCCGTCCGCTTGCACCCCCCTCCACCTAACCGTCACAAAATCCTAGGTTGCGAGCTCTTTGAAAAATAAAATTGTTACTGTAAACAAAGTTGGACACGGTTAACTTGTTTCATAAAAACTCAATTAATTATATAATTTAATTTTTAATTGTAAGAACTATGCTAATTGTAGAGTCTAATTATCCAGCTTACTTATTTCAATTGGATCTGCAGTACTGTGTGAAAACACTGAATGCAAAAATATAACAGAATTTCTAATTGCTGCAATTACTTATAGTCACGCAAGACGTATAACATTACGAATAACATTTTACTCGAGAAGAGACAGTGGCATATTATGCAGAAGTGTGCATAAAATAATAATAATAATAAAGTACTTTAATCTCCATACAAATGCTTTTACATAATTAGCGCGAATTACGCAGTGGCGTGGGAACCAACAAAAATTCCCCAACCCCCTTGAGACAAACCGTTATGCCATATGCTCGGGGTTGTGCTGGAACTGAGGCACCGCTGCATGGCGTATACAAGCAAAGCAAAGCTGACTTTGCGCCTAAAAGAAGAAGAAGAAGAAGAAGAAGAAGAATAGAAAAGAAAAGAAAAGAAAAGAAAAGAAAAGAAAAAAAATAATTTATATTACAATATTATACAACGTACGTTATAAAAAAATCTATTCTGGTTTACATGAATTTAAATAAAAGAGAGTTTGAATGAATTGAGCTAGCAACTACATGTACATTTATAATAACATTCTAGTAAATATATAACGATGAGGTATATTATGCTACTGAAGTGGTACTTTAATTCTAGAGTCTTTTGATGCGAATGTATGTACTTCTGTACTCAACTTCCGGTAAACTAAACTAAGCCAGTCACAATTTTTTACATCTGCAGCTTGCGCTTGTGGTATTCATGCCTCTTATCAATATCACGTTCCACCTCACAGGTGTAAAGTTTACGATATTTTAATTATATTATTGATTTACTAACATAATATGAAATGACATTGAAAATAAAAAATTATAGCAGCATAATATGTTTAGCACATACATTATATAATAAGAATACAAATACTGACTTGTTTAAAATTAAATTTACTTTCTTTACATCCATCACTTCCTTCTGTTGCAGTAGAGGTGCAAAAAAAAAAAAATAATAATAATAATAAAAAAATAAAATAAAGTGGTTAAAAAGGGTTAAAATCTATATAATATATTACTTACTGTATACATAAAACGGTTTCTGATTATGATTATTATTTTTGTTTTATTTTGCCTCAGCGGAAACACCCCGTTTTGCAACTTCTAATTTTTGTTATACAAATATATAAATTTGCATAATTAAGTATAAATTTAATAATATTATTCTTTGACCAGATTTTTTTTTATCCGATCACTAAACGCCGAGAAAAAATGTGCATCCGCGCGGTGTTATGAGACGAAAAGATCCAACGGTAGGGATAAATAGCCACGCACTTTGAAACTAATGGAACAATACAATAATTATTTGGACGAAGAGCTTCTATTTCGTTGCTTTATGCTACTCTACAAAGTTTGATTAAAAATTTACTATTTTCATTTTTATTTATTTTTTTTTTTTCATTTTGAGAAATTCATTTTCATAAATTGAGATATATTTTTTGCACCCCATATTTCTTAAGTGTGGTCTGCAATAGGGTAAGTCGGTGTCAAAAAAACACCGCTTGCTCAATCTAATTCATGTCATTTTTATTAGAAAAAAGAAAAATATAGCCTCTTCGAATACAGGGCTCAGAAGGACATACAGGGGAAAAAAATGCAAATTGAAAACTATCTTTATTTTTCCAATATTTATTATAATGTTGAAAAAATTCATTCTAAATTCTTTATTCATTTCTTTCATCTTACGCACAATATACATAAAAATGCATCAGTCAAAATTGCTTTAAAAAAAGCAATTAGAAATGTTAAGTCAACATATATACAAAACAATTAAATAATTTATATAAATACATATAATACAAAGACAATAAAATAATTGAAACGCGCTGAAAGATTTACTGTCACAATATATCAAACTGATCCAAAAATAGAAAGACTGTCTTGCATGCGAATATCATTGTCCCAAAATCAAAAAGATAAGCACGTGCACTTTTATCCCCTTCTCTTTTGCTTAAGTTTCTTTTTTGCTTTTGTGTAAAAGGAGCAGTGTAATGAGATAATTCTCAGTTTGCACTGCATTTAACAACGCAACAGCGTTCAAAGCAATTTTGCTGAGTCACGCCGCACTTTTTCAACTCGCTCACAATATCTCAAATGTTATAGCCTCGCTATTTTTTTCTCTCCCTTCTTCCCCACTCTTCCTTTTTTTCTATCCTCAACGTGTCCGACTAGTAAATTATAAATATATACGGCAATAATTAATAATTATAGTTTAAAAAAATTACCTGCACCTGCAGCTGTGGGCTGCTGCATACGTGAAATTTCCAGGACTAGTTACCTCCATATGGAGAGCGTCTCGTAATTTCCTATATCCCCATAACATTTTTTTTTTAATTTTCATATATACTTTCAAATTTAAAAGCATCCTAAACTCCTTTATCTTTATACCGAATAAACCTGTAAATAAATGATAATCTTTATTCACGAATATTTGAAGCAGATAAAAATAAGGAAAGGAAAGGAAAGGAAAGGAAAGGAAAGGAAAGGTGATTTTTTTAGGCGGGACAAATACTGCCCCATGCTCTAAACATAATAAGAAATTTTGAGATTTGTTTTAACAGTAACGTCTTTTATAAATTACGAGAACGGTGTTGAAAAAGTATGAAAATGAATGTAGGTACGTAATAAATAAGTCATGCATAAATCACTCGATGCAATATTATTAATGTGCAATACATTTGATTGCATGCAATCTCCATTTAAATCAGTGAACTTCCATACGTAATTAAATTTATTGCATAGTTCAAATATTGCTTCATGTGAACAGGTCAATATTATATTGACCCTGTCGTAATTAATATATACATATATATATATATATATATATATATATATATATATATATATATATATATATATATATATATATATATATATATATATATATATATATATATATATATATAATGATGGCAGCAGTGATATACTTTATTATTATATTTTTAAAAGCTCTGACGTCTTGCACTGGAGGTGTAAAGACCGTGTCTTTCATGTAACATCTCAAAAAATACCGTTTGAGGAAGGTAAGGTTTGAAGACCTAGGAGCCCAAGCTGTGGGTCCCTAATCTCTCAGCCAATACAGTGACCTGGGAACAATGAGGAAGACTAAAAAATTTTAGGATGACTTTATTTCATATTGTAAAAGAGTACTATGTCCTGAATCGATACATATTATGTGAATTTTTAATTTTTGAGTTCATTAAGAATTTTTAATTAATATTTGAAAGTCACGAAATGACCTCAGAGACTGCAACTTTTTCCTATGCCCGATTGTATAAGCTGCAGCCTGTGACGTCATTTCGTGACTTTCAAAAATTAATTAAAAATACTTAATGAACTCAAAAATTATAAATTTAGATATGTGTTGATTCGGGACAATGTCCTCTTTTAGAATATGAAATAAAATCACCCCTTATAATTTTTTGTAGTCTTCCTTATTGGCTTACTTATAGAAGCCACCGCACATCATGTGCCCAATCACAGTAGATGGTACAGTAGTCCATCTCCTATAGCGGGAATGTCAGATCGAATGCGCGCCATAATTCCGACTGGGTGAAGGTGGCAGAACTAGAAGCCGTAATTTGAAGTAATGTTACGTGTAGTTCTGACAACTTCACCCAGTCGGAATTATGGCGCGCATTCGATCTGACATTCCCGCTATAGGAGATGGACTACTGTATAATTTACTGTGGTGCCCAATAAAGCGGAGAGCCTTTCTGCTGGAAAATGTGCGGTATGGTTATTTGGCTACTATGATCACAGGTCGCAGGTCGCTGGATCGGCTGAGACAGACCCATAGACTTTTTCGTGGGTTTACGTTAAAGACAGTCTTCAAAACTCCCGTGCATTAAAAAAAAAAAAAAAAAACAAAATCCCATCTGTGGCGTGGAGGTTTTGTCTGGTGTGTCTGGTCATATGTCGGTGGGTACCAACCAGAACTACGAGCCAATTTGTTTATTAAAAATAAAACGCACAGAATAAAAACCGTATTTCAGGCGAGCTGCTGTTTCTGAACATCTGATTTTTCATTGTTTTGCGTCTATTAAAAAGAGTAAATGACGCACCACATAAGCCTACCATTTTCAAATACTACGAACGTCAGCTTTAATTTCATCAAAGGAACTTATATTATACCATCTATTTTTATGTACTATAATAAATTTATCTTTCAAAGCGTCCCAACTTTTATGATATACCATATTACCATAGTAAGTATATTAATACTATATGGATATGGTATACGTACTACGTACAGCATAATATGTAATACATATTATTATATGAGTTTATATTAGGCATGCAGTATCATATACTTTGATTAATGAAATAAGAAATATTATATACTAAAGAAGTTCCACAAAATTATACCTGCATTTGAAGTTTTAAAGAAAAGTAATGAATATGGGAGTAGTCGTCTTAGGGATTGACGGTTTGTGGAATGCGTGGCGATTGATATTATCACTATAATATACAGTGTTATTTTCAAGTGTTTGCTTCAGTAGAAACAGGACGGAATAAAGAAAAGCGAGTCACTAGTAAAAAGGGATTAAGTGCACATGAAGGAATAAAAGGAAGAACGTGCGGAAGTAGTGCATGGGCTCGAATCTCGTTCGCAGATTACATGTTTATACCTGCTTGACCTAACATTATTATTATCTTTTTTTCCTCTTCATAGCACCCCCTCACTTTTGAAATTTCCACCCTATTTTACTTGCCGATATTCCAAAAAAACTAGTGATATAGTACAGAAAAGGATTAACTTTTACTAAAATCCAATATATATTATAGTCTTAATATACGTCAAGTTAGGAAAGTCTTTAATTTTTTTTTCTTAACAAAGTGTCATTTTTTTCTTAAGGAGGGAGAAAAAGGAGGGGGAAATACTCTGTTAGCTAAGATATTTATGGCTCCCAAATAGAATATAACGAAACATTAATTTTAAAAAAAAAAAAAAAAAAAAAAATCTAATATTTTCATGAGCGAAATCTTGTCATTGTCCGCTGCCTTCTCCCCATGCACTATTTATAAAGCATTTCGGCTTAGCTTGCTGGTGTATTGTGTGCGTAAAGGAATTTTTCTGCTACGTGCGTGCATGCAAACAAATCACTCAAGATATTGAATTAAAGTGCAAAACAGCTTTACCCTCATCTGTCTGCACAGCACCCACAACCCACAACTCCAGTTGATTTAGGCTTTCTTATAACAACAAAGAGAATCTTCCACCTCAGTATGTTACTTTTCACCAAAGACCATATATATCAGGGACCGGAACCGCCTCTAATATTTGCGGTTCTTAAGTACCGCGGTTCCGAGACATGCAGTTCTTAAGAACCGGTTCTTGAAAAGCGGTTCTCAATGAGCGGTTCTTAAGAACCGGTTCCCAGAACCGGTTCTCAAAAGGCGGTTCTTAAGAACCGGTTCCCGGAACCGCTTCAAAAAGAGCGGTTCTGAGCGGTTCCAGGAACCGGAACCGGTTCCGGTTCTTGAAAAATAATAATTTCTAATAATAACTAAGAAAGAAAAAAAAACTATAAATTATATTTTTATTAATATTTCAAATATAAGTCGATAATAAATGTAACCTGGCTCTTTTTAAGGCATCCTGCATGTATAAATTGTTAAAAAACGCATTTTTAAAGCCAAAAATCACGAGTAAATAGCGATTAGTTAGTCAAAAGCTACTTTTTATACACAATTAAAGAGATCCTCAAAATGTTTTAATTTTTGAGAACCGGTTCCTAGAACCGGTTCTGAAAAAGCGGTTCTTAAGAACCGGTTCCAAGAACCGGTTCTCAAAAGGCGGTTCTTAAGAACCGGTTCTTGGAACCGGTTCTCAAAAGACGGTTTTCAAAAGACGGTTCTCAAGAACCGGTTCCCGGAACCGGTTCTCAAAAGGCGGTTCTTAAGAACCAGTTCCCAGAACCGCTTCCAAAAAAGCGGTTCTTTGGAACCGGTTCTCGGAACCGCCCCAAAAAAAGCGGTACTCAGCGGTTCTCAGAACCGGAACCGGTTGCGGTTCCGGTCCCTGATATATATGCATATAATTATATTAAATAGTATACCGTATGCATTTATATACGTAATATAGTCTTTGTTTTCAATGCAATTAAAATGAGTTCCTGTAAGTTACTCAAATTGTGATTGTTAAATATTATCATGAATATGATATGAATATTATCAGCAAAGATTATGTTATTAATACATAATCTGTAATCCTAATTTAATGAATATGTGCATGCGTGTGTTATTTTTACTTTAATTGTAATTCATTTATTATTTGTACTGAATGTACCGCCGCATTGGGTGCAAGCCTGTTTTTGGTTGACAAATAAATAAATAAATAAATGAATAAATAAATAAAATAACTATAAACAATAGTTAATAGTCTAACAAGCTTATAATGATCTAAAATCTAATTAAACGCACTTCTGATCAAAGAATGCAGCATAATATAATATACTGGGATTTAGCAACTCGAACCCACCATATTTAGTCGCATTATCCGATGTTTGTTCGCTGCTTCATTTACCCTTTTTGCTCTTCCACCGCCTACCCGTCACAAAAATAAAAAGACATTATTATTTTCTCACATGCAGGCACTTTGGCGGTCTATAGTATCACTTTTTCGCCTCAGGATGCCTGCTCTGCTACTTCATAGGTTAGCAGGCGATGGAGAGATGAAATATTTCATCTCTCCATCGCCTGTACTTATAGTACACATAACATAGCCAATATGTGATATAAAATTTTATTTAACTTAACCTTATGGCAAAAAACTAACAAACAAAATGCATCTACATGCTGGGGACTTTCATTGATGTATTGCTCCATATAATTGCATGGTATTTCCATATGGTAATTGCACAATTATCTTGGAATAAATTTTTAACCAAAATATCTTCTACATGTTTATAAATAAAAAAATTAAAATGCCTCTATATATATATATAGCCATCTACATACCTCGATATATTTTGTAATATTATACTTATCCTGTTTTATAATAAAAAATACATATTAACAAATAAAAGTGTTACACCTTTCATTTGTCGCATCTCTTTCATGACGTCATTGCACGTGTAGCTGAATTTTAAAATAAAGAGGTGCAACATCAAGGAAAACAAGTTAATCGTGTATTCAAAAATTGACTTTTCCTTAATACATAGCAGAATTCAATTTCATCCGTTTCATAGTTTTTTCCCTATATATTAATGATAATGACCATACGTCACGTCATCCTGTATAGTAATTTCAAAATTTTGCGCAACACACACACACGTAATGTGTGTGTGCGTGTGGAACATGCGAAAATGTAAATTACATATTATAAATATGCTTATTAAAATCTCTTTGCGCGATCCCCAACAAAAATAATCATTTGTTGTGTAATATAATCAATCATCAATAGTTAGTTGTACATATACACATACACTTATTAATAATGGCATACATATGATTTATACATTGAAATGACAACTATTTTTCTACGAGATAAACAATTAAACGAAGGCGGCTAAAGAATATTTTATTACTATAAACAAAAGGGCACCGTAAACAAATCATAAAAGGAAAAAGGTTCTTTGAAAAAATATGTATGTAATATTTGTAATATGATGTGTAAATGTATACTACTATATTTTAATACATAATATATATTTTTTTAGTACAGGCGATAGAGGTGAACGGAAAAAAAAACCATTCTACATTATTATTATCTTTCACCTTATACTTGGGCAATTTAATAAATGATTCAAATACGTTTAAATGAGAGATAATCGTTTTTGTTCTCAATAAGAACACATAAATTATTTTTTACAAATATGAACATACAAAATGCATGCTTTCTTCCCATTAAAAATTTAATATATCCATATTTTATTTCTCTTAAAACATGTGCGTTAAAATATTATGAGCCATTTAAATTTTTCGGTCCGAACTGCAGTATTGCTATTATAATATATTTTAGATTATGCATATATAATAACGCTTAAAAAGGACGTCGCGCAATGCTTAAGGATGAGAATTTTTTTCGCGCGATTTTTCAACGCACTTTTGATTGGTTAC
>OX439127.1:52023845-52436345 GCA_949318235.1 Ecdyonurus torrentis
ATCTTAACCTACCTATACCTTACCAACTGAGCTAACGAGGCGCTGACAAATAATCCGGCAAATGAAATATTTATATTTCACAAATTTTGCAAATAGAGTGACCTCAACTGACCTATGACAATGAATGGTATAGCTGAGGTTAGCTTATCATACCTGAACTGAGCTGTCCTATGTTATATAGTGTATAGTAACTAATGATAACTGATTGCGACAAACTGATCGGAGCTGATATCAACTGAACTGTTATATGTTATAATGCATGGTGGCTAATGTTAACTGATCGACAAAAAACTGATCTTAGCTGATATCAACTGAACTGAGCTATGTCCTATATGTTATATAATGCATGGTAGCTGATGTTAACTGATTGACAAACTGATCTTAGCTGATATAAACTGAATTGAGCTGTCCTATGTGTTATATTGCATAGTCTGATGTTAACGGATCAAACAACTGATCTTAGCTGATGTTTGCTGATCTAAACTGGACTGAGCTGATATTATTTACTCATAGGATAATGTAATGAATAACTTTTAATTAATTTGCAGTATAAACTGTATTTAAATGAATAATGATCACAAATTTAATTTTTCTTTATTTCTCCGGACTGCGTGACTTTAGTGTAATTAATATTAAAATTCTTGCAATAATACAAAAGTAATAATTATATACTGTACTGTACCTATAATAAAAAGGTTTGCAGTTATAGTAACGAAGTCACAATTCTACTGCGGTCAGAATTACTATCGATCAAGAGAATAATTGCACATATATATTTATTTAATTTACGTATATATTCATATTACAATTTATTTAAATGAATTTATCAAATTTATTATTCATCATTTAAAATTTTGTGACCTCATCTCACAAAATTAATGCCAAAAACGTTTGCCCACGAAAAGAAATGTTAAGATCCTTTATTAGCATTTCCCTTTTAACGACCTGCGATTGTTTAGCGCAATCCACCGGTAAGATCCATTAGCATACTAAACTTATTTTTTTCCCCATAACATTATATTAATATTACATAATAAAAATTATTGCAACAATATAAATATGAGTAAATATTTAAATATAGATGAAGGCATACTACGAGTAGCTCAGTATTAATTTTTTTTATATGAATTGCAGTTTGCAGTAACTTTTAGTAAATAATAGTTCCTATCAGTTGCGATTAGTTAATAATATTTAAATATAAAATATTTTATGCATTGCAGTAACTTTCAGTAAATAATCGTTCTTATCAGTTCCGAACAGTTAATAAAACTTAGCGTATATAATATTTTATGCATTTGCAGTAACTTACAGTAAATAACAGTTGATATCAGTTATATAATATATAATAATTAATTTGATAACAGCTAATTCAAAAGTAGAAATCAGTTAATATCACTTAATCTATGTAAGCTATGGATAGTAACTTTCAATTTCTCACAGTTAAGTGATTTTAAATTCAACTACTGTCAGTTAAGTGTAAAAAAATATTTCACACAGTTAGTATCAGTTTCACTGACAGTGAAAATCACTTAGCAACGTGAGTAAGGTAAAAACAGTAAAACTCAGTGAAAGTAACTGTTAAAATCTTGTCAGCTAACGTTAAGTTCGAAACATTAAATTTCAGCTATCATATTATCCAACTAATAACACTTGATATTATTTAATATAAAGTGGTCAGCAAAAACCAGCTTAAATAAGTTTATATAAGCAAAGCTAATTTCATTCAATATTTGTTAATTTTAAGTGATCAGATAGATACTATCTTAGTTCAGTTAAGTTCATTAACACTTAAAAATAGTTATCAAACTGAAAATTTACTGATCATAGGTTACATAAGCTAAAGGCAGTAAGAGTAATCTGGTATCAGTTAACCTACTACTGTAAAGCTAATGTAGTCTAAATCTGTTCATGTCAGTATTGTCAGTTAAAAAGTTTACTGACATGAACAGATTTTTTCCCGTGGGTGCGGAAAAGGAAGTGGCCGGAAACCATGTGGCGGTAAAAGTGCGTGTTCTGTTTACTCAAAATGCGGAAAAGGAAATGCCGGAAGAGGAAACCACGTGATGGTAAAAGAGGGAGAAAACTTGATGCCAGCAGCAAGCTAACCTTGGAGCTACCTCCCACTTTTACCATCACGTGGTTTCCTCTGCCGGTCACTTATTCTTTTTCCACATTGACTGCTTCTGTTTACTCAAAATGCGGAAAAGGAAGTGACCGGAAGAGGAAACCACGTGATGGTAAAAGTGGGAGGTTGCTCAAGGTTAGCTTGCTGCTGGCACCAACTTTTCTCCCACTTTTACCGTCAACTGGTTTCCTCTTCTAGCACTTCCCTTTCCGCATTTTGAGTAAACAGAAGCATAGTCAGTGGGAGAAAAGTTGGTGCCAGCAGCAAGTTAGGCCTGAGCTACCTCCCACTTTTACTGTCACGTGGTTTCCTCTTCCGGCACTTCCTTTTCCGTATTTTGAGTATAAACATAAGCAATCGTTAATAAAAAAATTGATTATATTGACATTGACTTTAATAAAGAAACAACTGTTGTGAGGTCGACTAAAAGTGATTTCACTCACATCCGCTTCCGTTACGACGTATTGCGCATGCGTAGTAAATAGAAACGGAAGCGGATGTGACCGAAAACGCTTTAAAAAGCATTAGTTGATCGTCATTTTTTTGTGGTTTGGGGCACGAAAAACAGGGTTTACGAACATATAGTTGTTCCTTTACTAGTCAATAGCTGTATGTGTTCAAAATTGTTACAGTCATATAGACTATATATAGACCATAATGGACAACATGTACAGTACGTATACTCTTTTAATGATCAAACACTAAGTGAGATAAAACTGTGATAACAATTTTTAGTAAATATAAATAGCCTCATAAGAAAGCGTGAAAAAAACTGTAAATTATGCAAGTTGCTTGCTTTTTTTTTTTAATGATGTCAGAAATAGGCCCTTTAAAAAAAGGTATAAAAATGTTGTGCGGGTTGCATATAAGTCAAAATTTTCTGATCACTGCGCTACGGCGCTACAATCGGGTTTTGAGACCACTTGATGTTATTTATGTAAGTCCCCCATCAAGTGTTTTGTGATATATGTATTTTATAAATGCTTTTATGTTTTCTTCTTCTATGCCTTTAAGGGTATATAACCGTACGAATCGTTATACACAGAGTATTCTTCTGCATGTTCTATAATATGTGACCTATTGTCCAGTAGCAATTTTAATCCGTGTTGCAAATCGTCCACTGTAGCAAAAGTAAAATATATATATCACGAGTCTTGTATTGATATTTTTGATTGTAGAAATCAAATTGGAAAATAAACTGTAATTTGAATTTGAGTTATCGTAACTATGCACTTATTAATAGCGTATTTTGTCTTCTGTCGAAAATTTGCCCGTGGTTTAGCGAATTATATAAAGTGGCGGTCGTCCAGAATTAACTTCACATATTGTTCTATAACGAAACGTCCTATATAGATTCATTATACAAGGCATAATAGGCCTAGTTGTAATAGCAAATTCCCACGACCTCAAGCTATACTTGTCATACATTTTTTCACCCACGCAGAAATGCCCATGGCCTTCAATCGTTATTTTATTGTATTATGCCCAGCGTGGCTACAACTATAAGTATTATATTATGCAAAAGCTTTACAATATAGCAAAACCTCTGATATGTATTCTATAATATAAAGTTTAATCAATATTTATTATATATAATAGTTTATATTTTACGGGACTTTTTTTTAAACTAATAAATAATTGTTTTATTTGGGATCAGAAATTAATTAATAAATGAATGAATATGACCAAATAAAACATAAAATTAATCCAATATATTAGATGATAATGATATATATTTATTATCATTATTATTATTATTTTACTTTGAAATTTATTTCAGCAAATCAATATTTTATAATATTTATCGTCACTATATAAACTCTGGCTAAATAGAATGGATATAGCGAGGCCCCACGGATATAGCAATATTTGGAATTGAGTATGCGCTGACGTTTATGAATAACTTTTTTTTTCTGTCTTTTTTTTTTTTGCATTTGCATTTGCATAATATATATAAAAAGTTAATATAGATAAATCAGAGAATTACTTTAGTATATATTTTTAAAATATACATTTTATCAGTACCCTAGAGAGGATTTTGAGACGGGAGGCTCCATAAGCCTATATAATGAGCACGGGTAAAGAGCAATACTTCATACCTTTACCCATTGTTTTTTTAAACTGACGGGAGGGTCAAGACCCCCATCCCCCTCCCCTGAATTCGCCTCTAAATTTTATGAGTCTATATATAAATAATATATAATATATATATATATATATATATATATATATATATATATATATATATATATATATATATATATATATATATATATATTATATATATATATATATATATATATATATATATATAAACATATATATATGTAACTTGTAATGTATATATATAACTTATTATAGGGATATATACATATATATATATATAATATATATATTATATATATATAATATATATATTATATATATATATATATATATATATATATAATAAGAATCATAAAATTATATAAATATATTATATACATATTTCACCGCAATTATAGGCAAGGCATGCTTGCTATATGCTGTATTTTGCGATGTTAAAAAACAGTTGCAATGTCAGCATGATTTATTAAGCAACAATTAATGATATGATATAAAATAATGAAAAAAGAATCAATCAATCAACTAGTACAGCGCACGGGAAATAAAATAAGGTTCCCCTAATTTAACATTACGCTTATATATTTTATGGAAAGAATTTTTATTTTATTATTTTTTTTTTTGCGGTTTTTGAGAAAACTTCTGCACCAATTCCGGAGATATTTAAGTGATAAATACTATAGACCATACTTTTACGTGTTTTAAGACACAATAGAATATTTTTGTGTAAACCGAGAACCTCCATTACTTAAGACAGTACATCTTATAGGATAGGCTAAATGACACATGGTACATGTGTATTATGTGTAACGTGTGTGTTGTGTGCTTATGCTTATAGTTTTTTTTTTTTTCAAAATATGAAGATTGATTCTAGGCAGTTTTTTATTATTATTATTTTTTATAATATTTATTTTATATTGTTTGATGTTTAATAGTAAGAAAGAACGCACATATAAGTTCACTAAACCATGAAAATATTTTTTACGGTATTTGCGGTAACGAGGGTAATAAACCTATAAAATACATAATGCATTACTAATAACAATGGCAGCAGCACCAAAATAATAGTGGTGGAGTCGTGAAGAACGTACAACATACTTATGGTTTAGCATTGTTTGGTCTGGGAACTTGTGGATGCCGGAAGTGAAAGATCACACGTCAGAATTCTTATATTATATTGCATAAGTTACAAGATCAGTATGCGAGTGGCGACGCCGGGTGCAGAGAGACAAGGAGGGAGGGAGGGAGGGAGGGAGGGAGGGAGGGAGGGAGGGAGGGAGGGAGGGAGGGAGGGAGGGAGGGAGGGAGGGAGGGAGGGAGGGAGGGAGGGAGGGAGGGAGGGAGGGAGGGAGGGAGGGATGGAGGGAGGGAGGGAGGGAGGGAGGGAGGGAGGGAGGGAGGGAGGGAGGGAGGGAGGGAGGGAGGGAGGGAGGGAGGGAGGGAGGGAGGGAGGGAGGGAGGGAGGGAGGGAGGGAGGGAGGGAGGGAGGGAGGGAGGGAGGGAGGGAGGGAGGGAGGGGAGTCAACAAAAATGCGCCTCTGCAGGAAAAAAATGATTACACGGTCACGCGCCTGGGGCGCGACTACACAGTCCGTTTAGAGACTGATAATTTCCAAAAAGTATTTATTATTCCTTCCAAGAAGCAGCAAATAGTAATAAAAATAATCTAAATTAATTTTTTAATTAATTAACAAAAAATTATATTTACAATTTATCACTTTTGAGGGTCAATTTTGTTTCCAATTTGACTCATTCTTGATTTGATTTGATAACATTTTTTACTGGTCCACGCTTTCATGTGCCGTGGGACGTGGGGGTCACATGCACATGAATGTAATCTAGTCGCGGCCTGCCTTAGCGGCAATTTGACCAGTCGAGGCTCCTCCTCGAGGTGTAAACCGTTCCGTCGTTCTGGGCGGAACGGCAAAATCGATTATGAAGAAGTCCGAGCCGAAGACGTCCACATCCAAGATCCGTGAAAAATGTGTGCAGACAAGCCCCGGAACGAATCTAAGCCGCCCGATAGACCTCCACACTATTTCCACTTCACTTAACTATGACCTATGGCCAATATGTCCTCTTCTGCGCGCACTCCACGTGGTGAACGATTATGAAGATGGATATAATGACTATGAAGCCGGTGCCGACGAGATTCGATGCGTCAGCCCTCACTAACTTTAATTTCAATTACAGGAGATGGCTATATTGGTCACTATATTAACTCTCGAATAACACCGTTTAAAATAAACAAATGTTATATTATATTATTCTTTTTATATACACTTCAACATTCAACTTCTCGATCAGTGCACAAATAAGTATACAGTATATTTATACAAGCTGTATTATCGTATGCACTATATGCACTCCTTTTTCTCAAATTTCCCCAGATAAACACCAAATTATTAAAAGTGATCAATGTATGTAATATTGAAGACATGGAAGTTAATATATATTATTATGTAATTATATGTTTCCTATAACTTGATTAGACTCCAAGAAAAGCGGGTGCTTCCGTCAAATATGGTTGTAAAGTTTAAAAGTAAAATTACTTTTATATGATGTCGTATTTACAGCCGTAAATTATTTGTAAAATTGTTGCTGCATTTAAATCCGCAAATTTACGTACATTTTGTGTACAATTTGCATTAAAAAAAATTAATGTAAGAAACTACAATGAAAAATCAAAGATGGAATATAATAGCGATAATTATAATCAAGCATGCACTATAATATCAATTTGTTATCACTTGCTACAAGACGCGATGTGTTAATGATATTGTTTTAAAAAAAAATAATAATAAATTGTAACGTAATTGATGATAATAGAGACTGGATTTTGAGGTGAAAATGGTGGCTGCGCCTGCAAAAATAGTAAGTTATTTACCTGCATCACAACCTACTGTGAGTTTACATAAATATTATTTCTAAACTTCGCTAGCAGTGAAGTACCAATTTTTTATAAACACGCAGTAGATTGTGAAGCAAAAAGCCTAACTATGAAACTTGCAGGCGTAATAGTAATTTTCACCAAAAAATCCGATCATCATGAATGATGATCCAATATTTGTCTCCCAGATTAGTATTCATGTACCCAAAAAAGTATTAAGAAATCAGGGCCTTATTCGCATTTCTACATGTTAAAATGATTTAAATGCTAAAATATCTAGAAACTCTTTAATAACAAGAGCAACCACGCTATGTAATAGCTTAAACACTCATGATATCATAGACATGCATGATGCATGATATATCTTTCATGATATTCTATATGAATCATTTTACTCTTAAAATTTTATGTTATCGACTATTATTATATTATATGATTTTTATGTACTATATGTCATATATGGGTACCACCAATGTATTGGGCGCAAACTTGTTTTGGATGACAACAAAACTAAATATAAAGCTGTGCAAAAAATATACATTTATAAAGCAAATAGTTTGAGGAAGGCTACTAAATTAGTGTTATCCAGTAGCGGCAACTTCTTCGGTCGTCATTTTTGCAATACTCTTGCAACTAACACCCGTCATGTTGCATAATAATTTTAGTAATTAATAATATTTCTAATTCGCACTTCGCGAATATTCTTTTTATTACTTGTTGTTTTGTGTAAATCTAGCTCATATGATTTTTGCAACACATCTGTCAACTATAATGATAACTGATAAGATCGCAGGGCGTATCCTATTGGATCTTTTAAGAGATAAAATCTTTAATGTATGTAAGATTGCTCCAGAAGGTACATCACAGTATACGTACAGTATAGAAGCACAGGGAGCAACGTATAGAGAGAGAGGTCACGCATCTGGTATAGTGCTTTGAGATGCACGCACACGTGTCTATCAATATCTTGTTATTATATATTATTGTGTGTGTGTGTGTGTGTGTGTGTGTGTGTGTGTGTGAGGACTATATATAGCATTTTTTTTTTACTGAAGAAAATATACAGGGTGTTTTTTTAAAAAGCAAAATAAAATATAAAGAAATAAAATAAAATAAACTTTTTTTACATCAATTTATAGCCAAGGGTTAGACATTTTTAAAACTGTTCTTAGAAATAAAATTGAGTGACCGGTTTTCTTGCACCGAGCTTCAACGTAAAAATGTGCAATATTTTTTCAAAACGTATTTTTTTCTGCAAAGGTGATCAGAAATTTGCTTTTTTTTACTATCCTTTATTGACAATTAATGGGGTCTGTTGGCATAAATAAGGTACTAATAGCACTCTAAACATGTTCTGTGATAAAAATGGAAGGATGGGGCTACATTGGTATATATCAGGGGTAAAGTGAAAACATTTGTGTTAAACATTGATTACTATAGTCGCATGCTGCTTAAACATAAATTTAGCATAATATATCTGCTCTAAAAATTGTGTCTCTGCACCATACTAATAATTATAATTATATTATTGTTAGCGATATTTATGGCCAGCCTGCATATCATGTAGTTATTTGAATGGGTTAGCGCCAAGGCAAGTGCCGAGGCGTGAGCGCCGGAGTTGGTCGAGTGCGCTTGACGCACGAGACGGTCCGATGCGAGGGGGTCGATCGGAGACAGCGAACGAAGAAACATCATAATGTAGCCTACGGGTATTGAATTGTATTATTAGTGTGTAATTAGTGTGTAAGTCCAATACATATCTTAAACCTAGATCATCGAGTCTTATCTTATTTATACTTAACCACAACCACCTATTTATATCTCACATATCAAAGTGGGAACCCATATTTTATTTGTTAACAATTCAGAAGGGGATATCTACCTTTTGCGCCATATTGCCTGGATTACTTGCGTGAATTTTGAAAATTTTTATTTCACGTAATTTGTCAAGCCTTCTGTGATTTTCGTCCAGAACTTCAATAAGTGGTTACTCTGGTTAAGTACTCTAATTTACACACATTTTCAATTTTTTTTGTGTGCCATAGTGTTTTTTACATTAAATATTTTATACATGTATGTATAATATCTGATTACATGTATAACTTTTGAACTCATTATTATATTATCCTGACATCCTACTATATTTGCATATTGCCATTATTTTTTCATTTTGTGGCACTCATATATATTATATAAACTTTGACGTGTGTGAAATCTAAACTTTGCTTTGATCCTACCGGTATGTATGGGAAATTGCCACCCACACATCCTAGAAATCTGTCATCATCCACCTAGTGTGCAAATATTATTAACCTTTCTCATCAAATTTATAAAGTGAGTGATTTTTGACATTGATTGACATAATAATTTTCTAATTTTTGTGAAATTTTTTTCTAAAAACTGCCCGTGAACCTACTCATGCGGTCGGCACGGCCAAACCACACGCTCAATAACTTTGTCCAAATCTTTAATCATCCGCCTTTGTGCATCAATATTATAAACTTTTCTCAACATAACTTTAAAGTGGATGAGTTTTGACACCTTTTGACATTTAAATTTTTAATTTTGTGTCAAATTTTTTCATTAATTTTGGCACCTGAACCCTGACCCACTTGGTCATGAATTTTGCCATCTGTACTTAGTTTTCATGTATTAATTGGTGCCATATTCTAACATTTTCTGTGTTTTCTTATAATAATATTTAATCTCAGTGATATTTCTGATTATTCATTTAAATTTTTGACTAAAATGTGAAATTTTATCATTTTTGCAAATTTTCCTGTGATTGCATCATCTTTTGGGAAAATTGGCAACAGGGGCATATTCAGGACTGGATTCGACATAACATAATTTAGGCAACACTGTTTTGTCAAAGCCCTGCCTGACCTTCAAGCCTTCAAAGTCAGTCGGTTCGCAGCCACTTGCTGGCGAACGACCCACCATTCCCGTCTTAAAAAAGTCCTATCTATGACGTCATCAATCAACGAGACTCTACGAGATTTTTTCTCGCCCCTCATTCCACTCCCCTCTTGTGTGACGACACAACCAAAAAGAGTCCAACCTTCGTTCAAGGTCATTTACCCCCTGTGTTTACACCACTGGTTGTCGCCCCACGTGCGTACATCATAATATTTTGATGCACTCTCTCGTGCAATTTGACCTTCCTGGTTTTTCCCTTCATTTAATATTATATTTGTGCGTCATTTATATCAAATATACATTTCAATTGTGTTTTGATAAATTTCATTATAATTTGCGCAGCCTTTCTGTTTATTGCTGCTTATAAATATACTGTATTCATGTATTTTGTCGTCATTTTTGTACGAAGTTATCATTTCTATCGTAGCTTTGTGCACATTCAGTTAAATTGAGTGTTACTACTTAATTTCCTTGTAACTTTTCACTATATTTTATTTTTATAAACACAATTTATTCAATTAAAATCAGTATTGTTGAACTATTTTTCAGTGTTTGAATGTATTGTATATTACTTTTCTTCAAATACAGTACATACATTTATGTGTTATTATATTCATTTAATTTAACTATTTTTATTGCATATATCATATCTTATGTTTACAATTCCTAAATTTTGTCCATTAACTTGTGTGTTTTGTTAGAAGCTGATCATTTCTATAACAAACCTTTGTTTAAGTTATTCAACATTGCATAATTTTTAATGTGTTTGTTACATAAATATTGACATTATATCCTATTTATTACTTAAATTATTCAATAAATCTTGTGTATTAAAACTATTTCTCATTGTTTTTACGTACAGTGAACATTATTATTTATAAAATGTGTTGATCTTCATTGAATTCACTATTAATATTGCGTATATAACACCTTGTGTATAATTATTATTGAATTTGTGTACAGAACATTTTGTGTTTTGAATTAAAAATATAAATTTCATTCAATTTCTCATCAAATTTATTATCAAATTAAATCAATTTTTTTTTCTTTTGCAATATTTTATAAAATTTATATTTTCAATTATTGTATATTATTTCAAAGTTTTATACTAGTGTCTTCCCATGCCTAGTTAAAATTTTGTTCGTGCTAGAGTTTTCCATGGCCTAGTACTTTAGTTTAATATAATAAATATAATATCTCTTCCATGGTTTTTTGTAAAAGAGAATTATATTATTGATATCTACACTGCACTTAATGCCCTTTTAAAATGTAGATATCGAGCTAGTTTGCTACCCTAGCTCTATTATTAAAACTCCTTTGAGTTATTATTAATATTACGCTGGACGTTTTTCCTGGCCTCTGATATTCAATTATTTCGTGTACACGCATTTTTTTTGTGCCTTTGCACTTATTCGTTGATGATTTCTGATCAAAATCATTAACATACCTGTATATTTGTTTAATTTTATTTGTTTAATTAAATCCTAGTGTGATTCTATTATTATTATAATTGTAAAAAATAATATTGTAAATTTAATTTTCTGTGTGCTATTTAAGTATTATCACTGGTGACTTCATATTTCATTATTTTAATTTTTTTTTTTTTTAATGTGAAATTCAATTTGTATTTTTACTGAGTTTATCATTGATTATAATTAAGTTCATTTTGTCTAAAATTCAAATTTATTTGATTCATACTTTTAATTCAAGTCTAATTTTTCATTTTTCAATCATTTGAAACTCTACGATAAGTTTACGTAACATTCAAATTTCAATAATTTTCACAATTTCATTCAATTTTAACTAATTTAAAATTATTTCTAGTACAATTGAAGTAAAATAGTAATTCTTAAATACAACTTTAGCGTTTCATTAAACAATATAGTAATTTGCATTTTTTGTGTGAAAATATCATCTTACTTTTGTGGTTCCAATTCATTTTTAAGCTTTACGTCAACTTTACGTAACATCTTAACTTCAAAATTTTTTCGTTTTTTCATCAGTTTTGACTACTTTAAATTCAACTCTAGTTTATTTTAAGCTAAATCCTCAATAATATTTAATCCTAATTTAATTTCAATCGTAAGATATTTTTGCTCGTCAGAGAGTTGATATCTCCTTAAATTTTGTTAGTTTATTTTTTTGAGCTTACGTTAAGTTTCCTTTATATTATTATTTCAAAATTTTATTCTAAAGTTTGCTTTATGCCATATAGTATTCAATTTTGTTTGTGCTATAGAGGTTGCCAATGCCTATAGTACCTAATTAATTATAATCTCTTCCCGGGTTCATGGAAAAAGAGATCTATAATTGACATCGAGCTAGATTTGTCTCCCCTAGCCGTTTTACTAATACTCCCCTTATTTTGTGTTATTATTGCACTCATTTGGTGATAATTTCTAATCTAAGTTGTCAACATCTGTATATTTTATTAAATTATTTGTATAATCAAATTCTATCGTAATTATCATATATTTTGTGCATATATAATCATTAAATTAATTATCGTAAACTGTTATTTCTAAGCTCATATGTGTTAATTTTTAACATTATTTATCATTATTTCAATATTTTTTTATCATAAAATTCAATTCTCATTATAATTGCGTATATTATCTTATAATCAACTGTTTTGGTTTTAATTTAATTCATTTCATTTTTAAAAAGTCATAAAATCTCATTTTTTGCGTTATTTTTGATGAATTTAAACTTAACGTAAAGTAACGTAAACCCCAAACTTCAATATTTTTCATGTTTTTATTCAATTTTGATTACTTTAAGTTTAATTCTAGTGTAATTTAAGTAAAATAACAATTCCAAAATATTATTACTATTTTCAATTAATTATTATTATTTTCCATTCATTTGTGGGAAAATTTATCATACTTTTGTCGTTCCATTTCATTTTAGAGTTTACGTCTAAATTTAATACGATCATAATTTAAATTTAAAGCATTTTTTAGTAATTATTCAACTTTATTATTAATTAATCTTTAAGATATTCATCTATTTTGTACTTAAATCGCTTCAATTTTTCGTCGCGCCATTTATTTCAAGTTTACGTATTGATAATTTTGCCTTCGTAAAGTAAAAATACCTTTGTTTTGTTATCAAATTAACGTAAAATTAACTCATTTATGTTAACTATTTAATTCAAATCATCTAAAATCTTGGTTTTATATCGTTATACATTTAATTTTGATTTAGAATCAATTTTCTTTTCTATAATAATTCAAATCGTATAAAATTTTGGTTTTATATCGTTTATTAATTAAAATTTTGAATCAATTTTTTTTTTCTATATTAAATCAAAACATAAGGACCAATATTCAAATATTGTTCATTCATGCCTTATGTAGTTAATAGTTTTACTCAATAATTCCCTTAATTTAAATATTTTGTTATTAAAATTTGTTATTTTTTTAACGCATAATAATTCATTTTTGTATTTTACAATGAAGTATCATATTACTATTTGCATCTTTCTATTACAAATATTCATTTAGGTATTATATTACGTTTAATTCAAAATATATATCATAATTTTATTTTTAAACTTGCTATTTTTGCTAAATAATAACAATTTTAGGTCCATTACTCTTGAAAGTAGTGTTCATTCATGTCCTTTAATTGTTCAAATTAATTTTAAATTAATCCATATAATTATACTGTAATTTTTCAATAATATCACTAAATAATAATCATAATTTTTATCTAAAGTTTACTTAAATTCGCTCATCTAATATTTGTTTTGTGTAAAAACGTTTAATCGTAGTTTCAATTAATTATAATTCAATTTGGTTTAAAACCTATTTCAGTTAGTCATTTGATTGCTAACTTATATACATTTTTTTTGGATTTTTAATTATAATTGCTTATTTATAATTTGTGATTCTTATATAAAAATGTCTAAATTTGCTATCATTTAATTATAATTTATTTGCTATTTGCATAACCTATTTCACTTTGTGGTTATTAATCTGCTAATTTACATTTGTTTCGATTATTAATTGTAACTTGCTCTTAGTTCAAGTTTTTTATGCAAAAATTCCCTAATTTTTGTAATTTCATGTTAGTTAAAATATTATAAAGAAACTTGCTAATTTTATCAACTATTTTATATTTTGCATTAATTTTATCATTATTTTGCCTCAAATACATTAATTCAGTCTAGTTTGTTGATAAAATTAATTAAATTTTGTCTATTTTCAATTATTCATTTAATACAATGCAATTTCTTGTTTCTTAAATTTGCATTCTGTGTTTAACTTGAATTTTTTGTTTTAATTCATTTTAAATTTGAAATATTGTTCTAATTTTTACCTATTTGCATTCATTTAGCCCATTAAATTTCAACTTTTTCTTTTTACTAATTTATAATATTGGTTTCAAATCGTTTTAAATCAACAATACAATTTTTACAATTGACCAGTGCACAACCAATTGTAACTATTCTTATTGTTTTTCATTCAATTTTTTTAATATTTTCAAATTTTTGCATTCAGATAGAAATTCATTATTATTTTTTTGTCGTTATTTTGTATTGCATAAATTTCAAATAATTTTTCATAATTTTCTTTCTATACGTTAAATTTGTATGTTTTATTCACAAAAAATCATCTGAAAATTTTCCATTTTTCTTGTGAAAATTTCAATTTTTTTCTTGTGAATTCATAATATTTTGTATGTGTGTATTTTATGTGTTTGTCCCTTTGTAATTCATAACTTATATCCAATATTTAAAACATAATTTTCTCATTTAAATTTTAAAATCATTGCAATTGTTTGTATTTTGTACTGATTTTATGCTTATATTCCATTTGCCGGTTATTTTTTCCTATATATATATTTTTTTTTTCCTATATATAGTGTGCGGACACATCTATATTGTCAGAATGCCCGAACACACGTAACGTAACTTAGCCCTAAACCTAGCCTCATCCAATAAAATTCAACCTAAAAATATCAATTTTCATAAAAATCGCTAAATTTTGCCCTTTTCTCGTATATTTTGTATGCGAATGGAACCTGCATATTTCAGGATGGTCGACTGTTAGCGATATTTATGGCCAGCCTGCATATCATGTAGTTATTTGAATGGGTTAGCGCCAAGGCAAGTGCCGAGGCGTGAGCGCCGGAGTTGGTCGAGTGCGCTTGACGCACGAGACGGTCCGATGCGAGGGGGTCGATCGGAGACAGCGAACGAAGAAACATCATAATGTAGCCTACGGGTATTGAATTGTATTATTAGTGTGTAATTAGTGTGTAAGTCCAATACATATCTTAAACCTAGATCATCGAGTCTTATCTTATTTATACTTAACCACAACCACCTATTTATATCTCACATATCAAAGTGGGAACCCATATTTTATTTGTTAACATTATATTATTATTTTGAAAATTTTGTGACCTCAAATATCTGCAATATAGTTTGCATATGGTGAATTCTAGATTTGTCTCAATTTGCACATATTTTGCAAATAACAAAATTATAAATGTTATATAACTTCATATTATCTTCGAGAAAAAATATATATTATTATTTCTAGAATTTGAAATATTATCTAATTTGGAAAAAAAAAAAAGGAAAAAAAAAAGCGCATATTCCAAAAGGTGATCGTCATTTTAGGAGCAGAGAACAGGATTAATGTTTTGTATTAGGTTTGCTCCGAAAAATACTTATCTATATATTCGTGTTTTTATAATATACGTAAATAATTAAATATAATTTATATATTCTACAATGTAGAGGAATGTTACAATGTATGTATGCATTGCAGTTTCATAAATATATTTCACCTTATTTTCACCGGGATTTAATTTTTTTTTTAATTCTTTGTTACATTTTGAAAATATTTTTCATCCAGCCAAGGTCCTTACTTGGATCTTGTCGGTTGGTTCAAATATCAATAAAATATACAGTTTTTTTAGTATTTAAATTATAGATAATATTTAAAAATGTTAGTAGACAACAATATTTTCATTATATATAATATATATAGATTTTAATAATTTACAGTTCCTATGAATTCCTCATGGTGATTGCTGATAAAGGTTCGTAAAAAAATCATCCATTTTGAGAGTTGCTCCTGATGATTAATTGGTCCTTTAAAATAATATTTTTCAATAAAAAGGAAAATCAAGTTCTATAATCATAAAGTATTAATTTTTGTCTCCCTGTAAATATAACCCTTCACATTTTTTTATTTGTGATTGTGTACTATGACATATACAATCGACACACATTATTTTATTCAAATCCAAATATTATACAACATAATGTTTGATTACTACTTCGTTTGAGTAGTTATGTTACGTGTAGATCAACGAGTGGAGCGAGATACGGCCATGAGTCAAGCACGTCACAACATTATGCGCAACCAACCGTGCTGCCGGCCTCATTCACCGGAACATCAGCACCTAGGGATGTCAGGGCAATATGCAGTATGTGTGTATTTTGTATTTAATACGCATTTGATATTACAAACTTTATTATAAAATATAAACATTTTAATTAAAAAATAAGCAAATCAATAATAATACATACACAAACAAACAAATAAAGCGTTAATTGTATACTATGTAAGTTTTATATTGATATAATATATTTAAATATAATACTAATAATATAAAATATATTTATACGACACAAAAGAAAACAACAAATATTTATTTTTACATTCGATAATGATATTTTAAGTTGAATTAACACCATTTTAAAAATGATAAAGGCAATCATGTGTCACAGAAATCATCAAAGAAAAATATTTTTTATATACGACGATAAATAAATATATACAAATAAATGGGGATTCAATTTATAGATAGATAGATAGATAGATAGATAGATAGATAGATAGATAGATAGATAGATAGATAGATAGATAGATAGATAGATAGATAGATAGATAGATAGATAGATAGATAGATAGATAGATAGATAGATAGATAGATAGATAGATAGATAGATAGATAGATAGATAGATAGATAGATAGATAGATAGATAATAATTTTTTTTTATTGAGGCCACAAAAGGTACAAAACCCACTGAAGTGGTCCTCTGATATTCTTGCTGTCAGAGGTTTATAGTTTGACAATTTTTATTACATAGTTTTCAAAAACGATAGCTAAAAGAGAGTACATCACAATTATATAAACAAAATATTAATTTTCAACTCATAACAGCAATTGTTTTCTGATATTTTATAGAATTCAAGATAACACAATTAATTATTATAATGATAAGGTGATATACTTAGATCAGACAATATACTATAATATATAGTGATTATAGAATAATATGTTATTAATTTATCAATGAATATAATTGATCTTATTTTTATGTAGCAATTAATATTATGCAGTCCCAAAAGCATGATAAGTGCTGTAAATGTTTACTGGTTCTCAACATTGGGGAAACAGGAGATAAAGTGATTGCTAAATTTCCGCTTCTCTCTTCATACGATACCATATGGTCTACATCACGCAGGATACTGCCAGATTTACGTTCTTAAGGATTCCATTATATATAAATCCAGGAAGGGATTCAATTTCAATAATATTTAGTTTAGGCTATATAACAACTCAAATATAATAAGCTATATAACAACTTCTGTATTCGACACATTTAATAAAGTGCGATCAATAAAATATGAAACTAAAGTCAGAGTAAAGGTTAATATAATTATGTGGTTGAATAGTCCAGAGCAAAAAACCTGGATCATAAAAACAACCAAAAATATTGCATGGCGTTCACGGAGAATGTTGGATTTTCCAAAATAACATATCTTCTTACTTTCAATATTATGTTAAATATTATATTAATAATACGAGACAAACAATCATAGGTGTCTAAAATTAGATAACATTGTAGCCAGATTTTTTTTTTAATTTTTTTTTTTACAAATGTTGACATTTATACATATAACTAATTATAATTAATAATCAAGTATTTTATTCATAGCAAAATTATTTATGGAATCGATTTATTTTCAATAAATACTGATTGGTGAAAATTTGGCAATTGTCTTGTAAAAAACGTATTATTTTACAATTATTTTCATTAAATAATTATTAACTTTCTAGTTTTATTTTATTTTTACCCTAGGGTAAACATTTTGGGCTAGAAATGGGCAAAATACGTTTGAAAAATATGTTATAAAATGTCAATAGAAATCTCAGCTTCAAGGCGATCACCGAAATCAAAAGCAACGTACGTGTCGAGCTTATGGCCAGTATTATATATTATACTTGCATGGGTGAACAACATTAAAATCCCATATAAAATTAATTCAGACGTTATAAAATGTGACAAAAGTGTTAAAAATTGCTTTTCAACATAAATTTTAGGATTTAGGTCATCATCTACAGGTGTTTAGCACTTTTAATTGATGTAAAATTTAATGAATAAATCTTGCACAGGATCCTGAGCAAGATCCTGCGCAACACGTGTGAAAAATTTCTTGCAGGATCCTGTAAGAATCTCTGCAAGATCTTGCACGAACCTTTTTTTTTAATTTTCCGCAAGATCATGCAAGATCCTGAACAAGACTCTTGTGAAGGATTTTTTGAGCAGGGGTATATATAGCTTTTTGTTAAAAAATAAATTTTACATGGAAGATAAAATAATTATAACATAAAAAAAACTTGTAAAAAATAGATACAATAATATTAATAAACTATGTATAACCATTACCAAATAAAAATAAAAAGTTACAAATCCACTGCAGTAAAAAATGCGCGCGTTTTGGACTTCGAGAAGTTTAAAAACGGCTCACTATCAGTACGTAACAATATACCCTTTTTTTAAATTTTCATCTTTCATGTCAAAATCCAAATCTTTTAAATACATCTTTTGATATAATGATCCAATCCTCTAGAAGTTGCAAATATAAGATTTTTTGGTATTTCATGCATGCAGATGCAATTGCTATAAAAAAAATCAATACAGGTAACTACATATTATGAACTTTTTTGCATTCGAAATCTATAGTGTCAGAGTCATCTCTAATTTCAATAACTACGTCAATATATATATATATATATATATATATATATATATATATATATATATATATATATATATATATATATATATATATATATATACACACACACAATAAAATTATTTTTTCCGCTTGTAATTAATGTGATAACAAATGTATACAATTAATGTTTGCGATTAAATAACAAAAAGATTATTGTGCTATATAATATGTTGAAGAGAAATAACAACCCCCACAAGTCTACTATTTTATATAAACAAAAAATATGTATACAGCTAGATATTAAAATGCAAAAATTATTACTTTGCATAATAAATATGGTTTATATATTATGCTAGTAGATAATTTTTAAAATTAAGGTTTTAAATATAGAGTATATGGGCATGACGTCATATTTAATTCGCTTGGACGCCATACTGGACGAGTAATGAATAAACAATGCTCAGCATAGGAAAAACTTCGTTTTTGGATTTGGCTATATTTTCTTTACGAAATCGCGGTTATATTTTTGTAATTTTTTTTCCTCACATATATTTGAGATTCTAATATCAAAAATGTCTGATTAGAATATTCCAATTGGAATATTACAATAGGAATTTGGCGCGCATTCTAATTGGAATATTCTCATTGGATGTACGTTTTGATTCCCATTGGAATTTTTGATTGGACAATTCTGATTAGAATAAATTTGATTGGAAATTTCTACCCACAGGAAAAAATCAGTTAATTTTTAACTGTTTGTTAACTGAAATTAGCCTACTTATTTAAACTGATATTAGACGTTATGAACTAATGTGAGCTGAACTGAATCTCACTGATCTGAGCTAATTTTTGGCACCTTTTACAGTTAATGTCAGTAAGTTAAAAACAGCTAATAAACTGACACTCACTGTAGCATACTAAATAATATAAAAATAATAACCCAAGTGAACATAGCTGTACCAAACTGATTCTAGCTGTTATCAACTACAGTATGACACCATATTATTGTCCATTTATTGTTAACTGATATTAGCTGTAAATACCTGTAATAAACTGTACGCAACTGTTGCAATGACAGTTGCTAGTTGCAGCTTATATCACAACTGATCTTAACTGTACTGTATCCAACTGATATTATAGCTGTGTAAAAAAAAAAAAAGTATATGAGAACTTTTTACACTCCCATTCTCTATACACATGCCCTGCCTGGATTTGAACCTGGGACCTACCAATCTAAACCTACCTACCTATTTAACCTACCTACCTTACCAACTGAGCTAACGAGGCGCTGACAAATAATCCGGCAAATGAAATATTTATATTTCACAAATTTTGCAAATAGAGTGACCTGCTCAACTGACCTATGACAATGAATGGTATAGCTGAGGTTAGCTTATCATACCTGAACTGAGCTGTCCTATATTATAGTGTATAGTAACTAATGTTAACTGATTGCAACAAACTGATCGGAGCTGATATCAACTAAACTGAACTGTTCTATGTTATAATGCATGGTGGCTAATATGTTAACTGATCAACAAACTGATCTTAGCTGATATCAACTGAACTAAGCTGTCCTATATGTTATATAATGCATGGCAGCTGATGTTAACTGATTGACAAACTGATCTTAGCTGATATCAACTGAATTGAGCTGTCCTATATGTTATATTGCATAGTCTGATGTTAACGGATCAAACAACTGATCTTTTAGCTGATGTTTGCTGATCTAAACTGGCCTGACCTGATATTATTTCCTCATAGGATAATGTAATGAATAACTTTTAATTAATTTGCAGTAAATTGTATTTAAATGAATAATGATCAAAAATTTAATTTTTCTTTATTTCTCCGGACTGCGTGACTTTAGTGAAATAATATTGAAATTCTTGCAATAATACAAAAAGTAATAATTGTGTACTGCACTGTACCTAATAAAAAGGTTTGCAGTTATACAGTCGCACGAAGTCACAATTCTACTGCGGTATTACTACTGTCGATTATTACTGTCGATCAAGAGAATTGCACATATATATTTATTTAATTTGCGTATATTCATATTACAATTAATTATTAATTTAAATAAATTTATCAAATTTATTATTCATCATTTAAAATTTTGTGACCTCATCTCACAAAATGCCAAAAACGTTTGCCCACGAAAAGAAATGTTAACATATATCCTTTATTAGCATTTCCCTTTTCCCGACCTGCGATTGTTTAGCGCAATCCCCCGATAAGATCCATTAGCATACTAAACTCTTTTTTTTCCCCATAACATTATCATATATAAAAAATTATTGCAACAATCATAAATATAGATGAAGGCATACTAGCTCGATCGATCAGTATCATTTTTTTTTATATGTATTGCAGTTTGCAGTAACTTTTATAGTAAATAATAGTTCCGATCAGTTGTGATTAGTTTAATAATATTTAAATATAAAATAGTTTATGCATTGCAGTAACTTTCAGTAAATATAGCCGTTCTTATCAGTTGCGAACAGTTAATAAAACTTAGCGTATAATATTTTATGCATTTGCAGTAACTTACAGTAAATAACAGTTGATATCAGTTATAATAATCACTTCCTATTATTAAAATAATTAATTTGATAACAGCTAATTCAACAGTAGAAATCAGTTAATATCACTTGATCTACGTATGCTATGGATAGTAACTTTCAATTTCTCACAGTTAAGTGATATCACTTAAATTCAACTACTGTCCGATTTAAGTGTAAAAAAATATTTCACACAGTTAGCATCAGTTTCACTGACAGTGAAAATCGCTTAGCAACAGTAAAGGTAAAAACAGTAAAACCATAGTATATACTTATACTATGGTAAAACTCAGTGAAAGTAACTGTTAGATGATCTTGTCAGCTAACGTTCAGTTCGAAACATTAAATTTCAGCTATCATATCATTCAACTAATAACACGTACTTGATATTATTTAATATAAAGTGGTCAGCAAAAACCAGCTTAAATAAGTTTATATAAGCAAAGCTAATTTCATTCAATATTTGTTAATTTTAAGTGATCAGTAGATACTATCTTAGTTCAGTTAAGTTCATTAACACTTAAAAATAGTTATCAAACTGAAAATTTACTGATCATAGGTTACATAAGCTAAAGTCAGTAAGAGTAATCTGGTATCAGTTAACCTGTAAAGCTAATGATAGTCTAAATCTGTTCATGTCAGTTAAAAAGTTTACTGACATGAACAGATTTTTTCCCGTGGGAAGTCAATATAACATGAATTATGAATTCTTTGACTCTAAATTTGAATTTGAAATTTTTATTGTCGCAGAGTTGCATAGAAAATAATTAATTTCAAGTTTCTGAACGAACCTATGGTTCAAAAATACAGTAAAAGTTGCTCTAGTTATTAACTGTGACCTATTTTTGTTTGTGATAATTTTTTTAAACTACTCCAATTTATTTTCTGATGTATTGATTTGTACGACAATTTTTTAAAATTATTACAATGTGAACTTAAAAACGAAATTAAGGGAATTTTGAATTGTAACTAATTGTTGTATATCAAATTAAAGCACAAATTTTGACATTTTTAAAAATGTTTGCAAAAAAGAGTTATATCAAGTGGTTTTCATTTTTATCAGTAATTAAGTGGCATAAGAGTTCATATTTGAAGAAAAAAAACGCAATTGCGCAAGATTTCGATGTAAACAAAGGCTAGATTGGCCGAGATGGACCCACACAGCTTGGGCATCGAGATCACCAGACCTCACCCCACCTTATTTTTTCTTGTGGGACGTCAAGACAAAGTGTTTAAGACTCCGCAGTGCAAGATATCCCAGAGTTGAAGCGACGCCACCAGAATTACTGATGCTATCGAGTCCATCACGGCTTAGATGCTCCGCAACGCGTGTGTGGCTCGAACTGCAGTTTCCGACTTGACAACTGCCGGGCTACAAATGGTTCCCACATAGAGAAACCTTAATGTTATTTGTTTATCATCACTTTTAACTAAAAAAAATAAATTAATAAGACGTTTTTTTATTTTTTTAAGAAAACGCTGTTTGCTAACGTCTGTTTTTCAAAACAAATCGCACTTCGTATTGTTTTGCATCTAGTCAAAAGAAAAATCTAAAAATCACATTTTTAAAAACAGAAAAGAAAATGTCAAAACTTAAGCTTTAATTTGATGTACAATAAGTCTAATTTGTCAATAAAGTTCATATTAAAAAACGCTTCTGAAAAAGTAAAAATTTAAATACATATAATATATATATATATATATATATATATATATATATATATATATATATATATATATATATATATATATATATATATATATATATATATATATATATAAATATACAGGGTGTCCATAAAGTCTCTGAAGGTGTTTAGACGTTAATAAAACACATAAGGCTCAACGTAAAATAAACTTTTTATACATTAAATTAAAGCTTGAACTATGACAATTTTGAAAATCAATATATAAATGCAATCAGATGATTATTAATCTTGCTGCATCAAAAACCGCAAAAAAAGGAGAAAATTGACGTCTGATTTCCACATTTTAACGCTTGCATCATCTGAAAAAACACATACAAATTCAAATTTCGTAAGGTCTCACTCGAGTTTTCTGAAACATTACCTCAAGACCTCTCCACATGCGCCCATTGGTAGCACGACACACGTCGAGACGAACCTCTAGCTCGCGCGCGACACGTTGCGGAGAGTCTGCGGAGTGATTGCCTCGATAGCGGCGGTGATACACATCTTCAACTCACGCATGTCACGCACTTTCGTCTTGAAGACCTGGTCCTTGAGTTGGCCCCAGAGATAAAAGTCGGGTGGCTTGAGATCAGAAGACCTGGTAGCCCACGCCATGGGTCCACCATGATGTAGCCATCTGCCTAGAAACACCTAATCCCGCTCGTCTCTGACAACATGCGCCCAATGTGGAGCGCTCCGTCCTGCTGGAAGATGAGCTCGTAACCCCACTCGTACTGGACCTGCAGCCGCCGCGGGATGGCGTAATTCTCAAGCATGTTCAGGTAGTTGTTCCAGTGGACAGTTGGCTCGTGGATGAAGAACGGTCCGATCAAAAAACCGTACAGAACTGCACACCAAATAATTACCTTGGGCCTGTCACGTTCGAACGTACGAGCTATGTGTCTGGACGTTCAGTGCCCCAGAAACACACGTTTAGTCAGTTTTTACTTAATCACACCAACACGCAATGCACCCGTGTCATGATCTCACGCCCCCCGACTTTTATCTCTGAGGCCAAGTCAAGGACCAGGTCTTCGACATGCGTGAGTTGAAGAAGCGTATCACCGCCGCTATCGAGGCTATCCCTCCGCAGACTCTCCGCAACGTGTCGCGCGAGCTAGAGGTTCGTCTCGACGTGTGACGTGCTACCAATGGGCGCATGTGGAGAGGCCTTGAGGTAATGTTTCAGAAAGCTCGAGTGAGAACTTACAAATTTTGAATCTGTATGTGTTTTTTCAGATGATGCAAGTGTTAAAATGTGGAAATCGGACGTCAATTTTATCTTTTTTTGCGGTTTTTGATGCAGCAAGATTAATAATCATCTGATTGCATTTATGTTTTGATTTGCAAAATTGTCATAATTCAAGCTTTAATTTGATGTATAAATAAAAAAAGTTTATTTTACGTTGAGTCTTATGTGAGTAGTATGTAGGTAGTTATAAAACATGTAGTTATAAAACAGGGGCGTGGCCTATTTTACGATGTTTTATAAACACGGAGTTATAAAACCGTGGGTGTGGCCTATTTTATGATGTTTTATAAAACCTATGGTGGGGGAACATGCCTACGTCACAAAAGAGTGGGGGAAGTTTTTTTTTTTTTTTTTTTAAGAATGACCGATTCATGAATATTAATAGAGCGATTTATGAATATTATATGTCCAATTAATGAGTAATATTTTATCGTTTGATAAATATGATATTAGTGATGTATTTTTTGCGGGAAAGTGAGTTACCGAAATACCACGAGTAAATCCGATTAACGTTTCAAAAAAACCGTGGTGGGGGAAATTTTACGATGTTTTATAAAACCAGTGCCTGGGGGAAATTTTTCGAGGTTTTATAAAACCAGGTTGAAAAAAGAGGAAGGGGAAATTTTTCCATGTTTAATAAAAACAGTGGTGGGGGAAATTTTACGATGTTTTATAAAACCAGTGCCTGGGGGAAATTTTACGAGGTTTTATAAAACCAGGTTAAAAAAAGGGGAGGGGGAAATTTTTCGATGTTTTATAAAAACAGTGGTGGGGGGAAATTTTACGATGTTTTATAAAACCAGTGCCTGGGGGAAAGTTTTCGAGGTTTTATAAAACCAGTTGCCTACGTCACAAAAGAGTGGGGGAATTTTTTAAATATTAGGATTTTTTAATTCTTATTTGATAAGTGGTCTGGTTTATGACTATTATATGACCGATTTATGTATATAATATGACCGATTAAAGAATGATAAATAGCAGCTTTATAAATTTTAATTGTACGGTTTATGATTATTTAAAAATATTTTTGGTTCGCTTATATTAAAATAATTTGCCGCTTACTTAAATGGCTGCGCTACTAGGTATAAACTTACCATGCGAGCGGAGCGAACACATGTATGCGGTCACCTCACTCCCGCAACACACATCAACCCATTCCTGAGTAAAAAAGAAAATAATAAAAAGTGGTAATATATTTTTGGCGGATGACCACGAGCAATACCGAATGAAACCGAGTGACCTCAATTGCAAATCTAGAAGAACGCAACGAGCGTGTGTGATCTCCACTTACTCTTCCGACTGACTGCCAAAAGTGCCAGCGTGTAAGCTCGAAGTGTGTTTTTGGTAATATACTAAAGCAATTTTCGCGGGAAAGCTAATTACCGACTTACCACGAGCAGTACCGATAAAAGCCGAGTTTAGCTAGGTATGGATAAATCATAAATAACGGTAAAATATATCTAGGTCAACGTTTCAGCAAGTCTACACAAGTTCAACTTCGCCCTGTAACGGTATTCACGTCTACTTAACCAATACAGAGTCTGATGCTAGAGATACGGATACAATTATTTTCTTACATCAATGGGTATCGTTTTGCAGAAGGTTTTAAAACAAAAGGTTGGTTAGCTAGAGGGTTGGAGTATCAATTTTTTTTTGTGATTAATATCTTTTTAAGCATAGCTGGTCGGAAAGTTTATTTAACAGTGACTGCCCAACCCTTTGTACTTTAGAGCTGGTCACAATTTATTTAACTAGATCACTTGTTAAAAACCAAATTACCACGAGCAATATCGATGAAAGCCGAATGATGTCATTCGTTGTAATTTATGTATGAATAAAGCAATAAAGCAATGAAGCTGAAGATAACGTAAGGTAGCGAATACACATTTCGTGCATTTTTTTTTTCGAATTTACCCGATCGCCAAGATCTATTTCCGGTAAAATTTCAACTTTTTTAAAAACAAATACACACGATAATATTTTCCCGCCACCAAAACGTGAAAAATGCCGGAAATAAAGAATTAAATATTGCAACAGACGCACGAAATGCGCAGTCGCTTCCTTACGTTATCTTCAGCTTTGTTGGAATAAAGTATAAATAACTGTAAAATAGATTAAGTTCAAGGTTTTAACAAGACTACACAAGAGTAGCGCTTGCCTGCTTGTAAATAAAAATATTAAAATATTTATAAAAACAATGAAAATTTTGAGGTACAAAAATTTGAATATCAAAAAAGAAAAAAGAGAAGGTTAGAAAAGTTTAAGAAAGGTTTAAGAAAGGTTCAGAACATTACACAGTTTTTCACCTGTAAAAAAGTTATAATTATATATTAAATTCATAGACTATGGATCTTATAAACGATAATTTATTTTCAATATAAATTTGCTATGTATGTGTGCATTCACTTCCTGATTCTACTTGAGCCTGTACCTGTCATGACATGTTCGTGGTATTTGTGTTAGAGTCACCTGTTTAAAGCCACAAACTTATTTAGATAAAAAGGCTTAAAGATTTAAAGTTTTCAGATTTAAAAACTTTTCTATCCAAAAACGTGTAGATTTAAAAGTTTTCAGATTCAAAAGTTTTTAAATAAAATGATTTATAAAAAAATATATATTAAAAGGAAAAATGTAAAGTACAAAAATGTAAACAGCAAAAATTAAAAAAAAAGATAATAAATATAGTATAAATTACCGTAAAAGGTTTTCAAATATTTATGACAAGGACAAATGAACAAATTTTAAACGAAGATGTTCTAGTTTATACAAGTTTAGACATGTTTAAAACACTACCTTGACATGTTCAGACATGTATAAGTCTGCTCAAAGTTGTTACGTGCCTTCTCAGGTGTATCTTTTGATTTTGTTATCTTAACACAACAATGCAGACACCTCTTCTTTTTATTATATTGTGTGACGGTATAAGCACTTCTTTTTTTGTTCAATGTTGTTGATCTGATTTGAGTACAATGAATTATACCTAAATAAATTTTGATGCGTATACCGTGACTGGTAGGTTCTTACTGAGATTTTTATCATATGTTCCTTAAATGGTTTGTTTAGTAGTTTTAAGGGAGTTTTAATGGTAGTTCGCATTCCCGCCACTGTCGCTGTCCTTGCCACCGCAACAAAAATTTTGACTTAACGTCATTACACCTATTATCACACTTATTTTTTTGTGCAACTTCAGAAATTCTTATACATTTAACTTTCGTAAGTTTAATGTCTTACTACCATTTTTTTTCTGCTTTACGCTATTTAAAATAAATATATAAATGAAACTATGACTTGTTATAGTTTATACTAAAGTATAAACCATCGTAAAAATTCTTTTATTTTTAGATCAAGGTTTAAACCAGTCTGCACAAGTCTTGTGCTATCCTACATTTTACATTTTACATCCTGACATAGGACTTTTTTACCTACGTTCAACTATGCCTTACTTTTTATGTTACAAAAAAGGGGGGTGGAGAAGTTCAAAGTGACCACTTGGTAGTTTTTTGAAACAACTATGACCTAATTACTACATTATTGTTACGAGAAAGACAGGTAGCCAATACAAGACCTTAAATCAGAGTTGCATAAAAGTTTAGATGGACTAGCGGAACCAAATTTCAGGAAACTTTTAAGCAGCTTTTAAGGAAATGTTACTTAAAAACTGCTTAGCTGTTTCCCTGATTGCAGACACGCCAAAGTTGCAAGACTCAAGATTCTGCATTAAAGACAGTGACGCGCTGATTTTGGTATCCGGTTTTGGCCACCACGAAATATTTGAATTGCTGTGCAATCAAATAGCACGGCCAAAAACGACACTAGCGCCACCTGGTGGTAAAACTGTGAAACTCCTATGCTTTAACATGGATCGCCGTTATACATGGAACCAATTAGTGTGACTATCTTGTTTCTAGCATCTTGGTAAGACTTGGTTAGACTTACTTTTGAGGCTCCGCTTAACTTTTAAAACCCTGTCCACTATGTTGCAGAAAATGTTTCACTATTAAGACTTTTTTGTTGGCGTTCACCTAGAGTTACTTTTTATACAAAGAAACCTAGGAAAAAGAGACCATATTACAAGACGTATATTTTTGAGGGTAACTTGTTGTCTGCGTCACAAGCCTATAGTCCCACGTTCACTCTTACCGCAATGCTAAACTTTCGGGTATCTTTCTAAACCTATATTGACCGAACATTTCAACTATGACCTCTTGAATGTTTCTCTTAACCATTTTCATATTTTGTTATTTATCTTTTTCATTAGAAATATTATTGTTTGTTTAAAAAAAATATAAAGAATTATAATGCATATTAAATTATAAAAAATATAAATAAAAATTTTAACAGAATTTGAATTCTTAAAATTAATATTTTGTCTTTAGGGAATTCAAAATGTACGATTAAAAAAGGAAAGAAAAGCAGAAATCTAAAAACATCATATAATTAAATTTAAAAACAAAAGCCACAATTCAGGAGTAAAAACAAAACATAGCTCTATTGCTTATAATTAAAATCACCTTATATTCAAAAAAATACAACTTAAACAAAATACACCCTACTTTAAGAACGTTGTGTATAAAATTGGTGAGATTTGGTAACCTGCGAGATATGGTACCGTACCAGACCAAATGGGAAAACAAGTTAATAGTTAAAAAAAATCAGCTGGGTCTTAATTACAGAACTAAATTAAATCATTCAAGCATTTCTTAAATTTATACTCCAAAAAAGTATTCAAAACTGTAAAAGAAAAAAACATTCTTTAAAAGATAAGAACCAAATAACTAACCTAACAACCAAACAACTGACCAACCAAACGACCAACTAACCTTTAGTTGCTTAAAAAATAAATTTAAAAACCTAAAATATAAAATAATAAATAAAAAGCTGGAAAACACTTATTTACTAAACAAAAGTACAATAAAAAAATACTTCATAAAAAAACTTATCTAAACTGGAAAACTGTTTACATAATTACAAAGCTGCATCTTACCTGTCTTTCAAGTAAAAATTTATTGCAAAAATAATAAAAAATGCAACATACAAAAATTAAAAGATCAAAGAAAAAGAGAAGGTTAGAAAAGTTTAAAAAGGTAAAATAAATATTCAAGCATTTCATAAATTTATAAACCAAAAAAGTATCCAAAACTGTAAAAGAAAAATCATACTTTAACAAATAAGAACCAACCAACAAACCTAACAACCAAACACTAAACCAATAAACCGACCAACTAACCTTTAGTTGCTTAAAAAATAAATTTAAAAACCCTAAATATAAAATAATAATTTAAAAGCTGGAAAAAAGTGATTTATTAAGCAAAAGTACAATAAAAAATACTCATAAAAAAACTTATCTAAACTGGAAAACATTTAACGTAATTACAAAGCTGCATCTCCTCTGTCTTTCAAGTAAAAAGTTTTTGTAAAAACTATGAAAAATGTGAGGTACAAAAATTTAAACTTAAAAAAAGAAAAAAGAGAAGGTTAGAAAAGTTTAAAAAAGGTATAATAAATTTTCAAGCATTTTATAAATTTACACACCAAAAAAGTATACAAAACTGTAAAAGAAAAAACATTCTTTAAAAAATACGAACCAACCAACAATCCTAACAACCAAACACTTAAACAAACAACCAACCAACTAACCTTTAGTTGGTTAAAAAATAAATTTACAATCCTAAAATATAAAATAATAAATAAAAAGCTGAAAAAAAGCTATTTACTAAACAAAAGAACATTAAAAAAAACCTTCATAAAAAACTTACCTTAACTGGAAAACAGTTTACATAATTATAAAGCTGCATTTTTCCTGTCTTTCAAGTAAAAAGTTATTGTAAAAACAATGAAAAGTGTGAGGTACCAAAATTTAAACACAAAAAAAAAGAAAAAAGAAGGTTAGCAAAGTTTAAAAAAGGTATAATAAAATATATAAGCATTTCATAAATTTATACAACAAAAAAGTATTCAAAAGTTAAAAGAAAAACCCTTCTTTAGAAAATAAGAACCAGCCAACAAAACTAACAACCAAACAAATAACCAACCAACCGACCTACCAACCAACTAACCTTTAGTTGCTTAAAAAATAAATTAAAAATCCTAAAATTTAAAATATGAATTAAAAAGCTAGTTCAGCTTAGATTGAATTAACAAATTGGATTGCAAGTAACGTTGAATTACTTAATGTTCTTTTCTGTAACATATTTTGTTGTTTATATTATATCATTAACTGCTCATTACACTGAGTATTTATTCTTTAACATAAATAAAATAAATTAAATTTATAAAAGAAATAAAATGTACTTAATCGTAAAAAAAAAATTAATTTAGAGGTTGAAATATGTATAACACTGAAGGAAATTTAAGTCCCAAAAAAAAAAAATAATAACTTCGAAATTAAAAGGAAAATATATAAAATATAATCAAAACTACGGAAAAAGAATTTCAACAATACTAGGAAAATTATTAACGATCATTGACATATTTCTGAACTTCAAAAATAGAAGAGGTTTAAAGAGGTACGGAAATTTTAAAGAAAAAATTAAGAAGTTGCAGCAATAAAAAACAGTAAGAAAAAATTGAAAAGTAATAAGGAGAGGTAACCCTGATCCTGCAGCCGTGCCTCCCCGCCGCCGCCCCCGCCGCCGCCCCACCCCGGTTCTAAGTTTTAGGCGTCCGGACCTGCTGACGCACCGCGCCGGTTCTAAGTTTTTAAGCGTCCGGACCCGAAGCCGTAAGTGCCGGTTCTAAGTTTTTATACGCGTCCGGACAGCACCGGATCTAAATTTGTAAACCCGTCCAGCTATCAAATTTTACCGCGCCGGATCTAACTTTTTTTCACGTCCGGACCGCAGCGGATCTAAACTTGTAAACGCGTCCGGCTATACACTTTTACCGCGCCGGATCTAACTTTTTTTCACGTCCGGACCGCAGCGGATCTAAACTTGTAAACGCGTCCGGCTATACACTTTTACCGCGCCGGATCTAACTTTTTTCACGTCCGGACCGGGCGGCGGGGGCGGCGGCGGGGAGGCACGGCTGCAGGATCAGGGTTACCTCTCCTTATTACTTTTCAATTTTTTCTTACTGTTTTTTATTGCTGCAACTTCTTAATTTTTTCTTTAAAATTTCCGTACCTCTTTAAACCTCTTCTATTTTTGAAGTTCAGAAATATGTCAATGATCGTTAATAATTTTCCTAGTATTGTTGAAATTCTTTTTCCGTAGTTTTGATTATATTTTATATATTTTCCTTTTAATTTCGAAGTTATTATTTTTTTTTTTGGGACTTAAATTTCCTTCAGTGTTATACATATTTCAACCTCTAAATTAATTTTTTTTTTACGATTAAGTACATTTTATTTCTTTTATAAATTTAATTTATTTTATTTATGTTAAAGAATAAATACTCAGTGTAATGAGCAGTTAATGATATAATATAAACAACAAAATATGTTACAGAAAAGAACATTAAGTAATTCAACGTTACTTGCAATCCAATTTGTTAATTCAATCTAAGCTGAACTAGCTTTTTAATTCATATTTTAAATTTTAGGATTTTTAATTTATTTTTTAAGCAACTAAAGGTTAGTTGGTTGGTAGGTCGGTTGGTTGGTTATTTGTTTGGTTGTTAGTTTTGTTGGCTGGTTCTTATTTTCTAAAGAAGGGTTTTTCTTTTAACTTTTGAATACTTTTTTGTTGTATAAATTTATGAAATGCTTATATATTTTATTATACCTTTTTTAAACTTTGCTAACCTTCTTTTTTCTTTTTTTTTTGTGTTTAAATTTTGGTACCTCACACTTTTCATTGTTTTTACAATAACTTTTTACTTGAAAGACAGGAAAAATGCAGCTTTATAATTATGTAAACTGTTTTCCAGTTAAGGTAAGTTTTTTATGAAGGTTTTTTTTAATGTTCTTTTGTTTAGTAAATAGCTTTTTTTCAGCTTTTTATTTATTATTTTATATTTTAGGATTGTAAATTTATTTTTTAACCAACTAAAGGTTAGTTGGTTGGTTGTTTGTTTAAGTGTTTGGTTGTTAGGATTGTTGGTTGGTTCGTATTTTTTAAAGAATGTTTTTTCTTTTACAGTTTTGTATACTTTTTTGGTGTGTAAATTTATAAAATGCTTGAAAATTTATTATACCTTTTTTAAACTTTTCTAACCTTCTCTTTTTTCTTTTTTTAAGTTTAAATTTTTGTACCTCACATTTTTCATAGTTTTTACAAAAACTTTTTACTTGAAAGACAGAGGAGATGCAGCTTTGTAATTACGTTAAATGTTTTCCAGTTTAGATAAGTTTTTTTATGAGTATTTTTTATTGTACTTTTGCTTAATAAATCACTTTTTTCCAGCTTTTAAATTATTATTTTATATTTAGGGTTTTTAAATTTATTTTTTAAGCAACTAAAGGTTAGTTGGTCGGTTTATTGGTTTAGTGTTTGGTTGTTAGGTTTGTTGGTTGGTTCTTATTTGTTAAAGTATGATTTTTCTTTTACAGTTTTGGATACTTTTTTGGTTTATAAATTTATGAAATGCTTGAATATTTATTTTACCTTTTTAAACTTTTCTAACCTTCTCTTTTTCTTTGATCTTTTAATTTTTGTATGTTGCATTTTTTATTATTTTTGCAATAAATTTTTACTTGAAAGACAGGTAAGATGCAGCTTTGTAATTATGTAAACAGTTTTCCAGTTTAGATAAGTTTTTTTATGAAGTATTTTTTTATTGTACTTTTGTTTAGTAAATAAGTGTTTTCCAGCTTTTTATTTATTATTTTATATTTTAGGTTTTTAAATTTATTTTTTAAGCAACTAAAGGTTAGTTGGTCGTTTGGTTGGTCAGTTGTTTGGTTGTTAGGTTAGTTATTTGGTTCTTATCTTTTAAAGAATGTTTTTTTCTTTTACAGTTTTGAATACTTTTTTGGAGTATAAATTTAAGAAATGCTTGAATGATTTAATTTAGTTCTGTAATTAAGACCCAGCTGATTTTTTTTAACTATTAACTTGTTTTCCCATTTGGTCTGGTACGGTACCATATCTCGCAGGTTACCAAATCTCACCAATTTTATACACAACGTTCTTAAAGTAGGGTGTATTTTGTTTAAGTTGTATTTTTTTGAATATAAGGTGATTTTAATTATAAGCAATAGAGCTATGTTTTGTTTTTACTCCTGAATTGTGGCTTTTGTTTTTAAATTTAATTATATGATGTTTTTAGATTTCTGCTTTTCTTTCCTTTTTTAATCGTACATTTTGAATTCCCTAAAGACAAAATATTAATTTTAAGAATTCAAATTCTGTTAAAATTTTTATTTATATTTTTTATAATTTAATATGCATTATAATTCTTTATATTTTTTTTAAACAAACAATAATATTTCTAATGAAAAAGATAAATAACAAAATATGAAAATGGTTAAGAGAAACATTCAAGAGGTCATAGTTGAAATGTTCGGTCAATATAGGTTTAGAAAGATACCCGAAAGTTTAGCATTGCGGTAAGAGTGAACGTGGGACTATAGGCTTGTGACGCAGACAACAAGTTACCCTCAAAAATATACGTCTTGTAATATGGTCTCTTTTTCCTAGGTTTCTTTGTATAAAAAGTAACTCTAGGTGAACGCCAACAAAAAAGTCTTAATAGTGAAACATTTTCTGCAACATAGTGGACAGGGTTTTAAAAGTTAAGCGGAGCCTCAAAAGTAAGTCTAACCAAGTCTTACCAAGATGCTAGAAACAAGATAGTCACACTAATTGGTTCCATGTATAACGGCGATCCATGTTAAAGCATAGGAGTTTCACAGTTTTACCACCAGGTGGCGCTAGTGTCGTTTTTGGCCGTGCTATTTGATTGCACAGCAATTCAAATATTTCGTGGTGGCCAAAACCGGATACCAAAATCAGCGCGTCACTGTCTTTAATGCAGAATCTTGAGTCTTGCAACTTTGGCGTGTCTGCAATCAGGGAAACAGCTAAGCAGTTTTTAAGTAACATTTCCTTAAAAGCTGCTTAAAAGTTTCCTGAAATTTGGTTCCGCTAGTCCATCTAAACTTTTATGCAACTCTGATTTAAGGTCTTGTATTGGCTACCTGTCTTTCTCGTAACAATAATGTAGTAATTAGGTCATAGTTGTTTCAAAAAACTACCAAGTGGTCACTTTGAACTTCTCCACCCCCCTTTTTTGTAACATAAAAAGTAAGGCATAGTTGAACGTAGGTAAAAAAGTCCTATGTCAGGATGTAAAATGTAAAATGTAGGATAGCACAAGACTTGTGCAGACTGGTTTAAACCTTGATCTAAAAATAAAAGAATTTTTACGATGGTTTATACTTTAGTATAAACTATAACAAGTCATAGTTTCATTTATATATTTATTTTAAATAGCGTAAAGCAGAAAAAAAATGGTAGTAAGACATTAAACTTACGAAAGTTAAATGTATAAGAATTTCTGAAGTTGCACAAAAAAATAAGTGTGATAATAGGTGTAATGACGTTAAGTCAAAATTTTTGTTGCGGTGGCAAGGACAGCGACAGTGGCGGGAATGCGAACTACCATTAAAACTCCCTTAAAACTACTAAACAAACCATTTAAGGAACATATGATAAAAATCTCAGTAAGAACCTACCAGTCACGGTATACGCATCAAAATTTATTTAGGTATAATTCATTGTACTCAAATCAGATCAACAACATTGAACAAAAAAAGAAGTGCTTATACCGTCACACAATATAATAAAAAGAAGAGGTGTCTGCATTGTTGTGTTAAGATAACAAAATCAAAAGATACACCTGAGAAGGCACGTAACAACTTTGAGCAGACTTATACATGTCTGAACATGTCAAGGTAGTGTTTTAAACATGTCTAAACTTGTATAAACTAGAACATCTTCGTTTAAAATTTGTTCATTTGTCCTTGTCATAAATATTTGAAAACCTTTTACGGTAATTTATACTATATTTATTATCTTTTTTTTTAATTTTTGCTGTTTACATTTTTGTACTTTACATTTTTCCTTTTAATATATATTTTTTTATAAATCATTTTATTTAAAAACTTTTGAATCTGAAAACTTTTAAATCTACACGTTTTTGGATAGAAAAGTTTTTAAATCTGAAAACTTTAAATCTTTAAGCCTTTTTATCTAAATAAGTTTGTGGCTTTAAACAGGTGACTCTAACACAAATACCACGAACATGTCATGACAGGTACAGGCTCAAGTAGAATCAGGAAGTGAATGCACACATACATAGCAAATTTATATTGAAAATAAATTATCGTTTATAAGATCCATAGTCTATGAATTTAATATATAATTATAACTTTTTTACAGGTGAAAAACTGTGTAATGTTCTGAACCTTTCTTAAACCTTTCTTAAACTTTTCTAACCTTCTCTTTTTTCTTTTTTGATATTCAAATTTTTGTACCTCAAAATTTTCATTGTTTTTATAAATATTTTAATATTTTTATTTACAAGCAGGCAAGCGCTACTCTTGTGTAGTCTTGTTAAAACCTTGAACTTAATCTATTTTACAGTTATTTATACTTTATTCCAACAAAGCTGAAGATAACGTAAGGAAGCGACTGCGCATTTCGTGCGTCTGTTGCAATATTTAATTCTTTATTTCCGGCATTTTTCACGTTTTGGTGGCGGGAAAATATTATCGTGTGTATTTGTTTTTAAAAAAGTTGAAATTTTACCGGAAATAGATCTTGGCGATCGGGTAAATTCGAAAAAAAAAATGCACGAAATGTGTATTCGCTACCTTACGTTATCTTCAGCTTCATTGCTTTATTGCTTTATTCATACATAAATTACAACGAATGACATCATTCGGCTTTCATCGATATTGCTCGTGGTAATTTGGTTTTTAACAAGTGATCTAGTTAAATAAATTGTGACCAGCTCTAAAGTACAAAGGGTTGGGCAGTCACTGTTAAATAAACTTTCCGACCAGCTATGCTTAAAAAGATATTAATCACAAAAAAAAATTGATACTCCAACCCTCTAGCTAACCAACCTTTTGTTTTAAAACCTTCTGCAAAACGATACCCATTGATGTAAGAAAATAATTGTATCCGTATCTCTAGCATCAGACTCTGTATTGGTTAAGTAGACGTGAATACCGTTACAGGGCGAAGTTGAACTTGTGTAGACTTGCTGAAACGTTGACCTAGATATATTTTACCGTTATTTATGATTTATCCATACCTAGCTAAACTCGGCTTTTATCGGTACTGCTCGTGGTAAGTCGGTAATTAGCTTTCCCGCGAAAATTGCTTTAGTATATTACCAAAAACACACTTCGAGCTTACACGCTGGCACTTTTGGCAGTCAGTCGGAAGAGTAAGTGGAGATCACACACGCTCGTTGCGTTCTTCTAGATTTGCAATTGAGGTCACTCGGTTTCATTCGGTATTGCTCGTGGTCATCCGCCAAAAATATATTACCACTTTTTATTATTTTCTTTTTTACTCAGGAATGGGTTGATGTGTGTTGCGGGAGTGAGGTGACCGCATACATGTGTTCGCTCCGCTCGCATGGTAAGTTTATACCTAGTAGCGCAGCCATTTAAGTAAGCGGCAAATTATTTTAATATAAGCGAACCAAAAATATTTTTAAATAATCATAAACCGTACAATTAAAATTTATAAAGCTGCTATTTATCATTCTTTAATCGGTCATATTATATACATAAATCGGTCATATAATAGTCATAAACCAGACCACTTATCAAATAAGAATTAAAAAATCCTAATATTTAAAAAATTCCCCCACTCTTTTGTGACGTAGGCAACTGGTTTTATAAAACCTCGAAAACTTTCCCCCAGGCACTGGTTTTATAAAACATCGTAAAATTTCCCCCCACCACTGTTTTTATAAAACATCGAAAAATTTCCCCCTCCCCTTTTTTTAACCTGGTTTTATAAAACCTCGTAAAATTTCCCCCAGGCACTGGTTTTATAAAACATCGTAAAATTTCCCCCACCACTGTTTTTATTAAACATGGAAAAATTTCCCCTTCCTCTTTTTTCAACCTGGTTTTATAAAACCTCGAAAAATTTCCCCCAGGCACTGGTTTTATAAAACATCGTAAAATTTCCCCCACCACGGTTTTTTTGAAACGTTAATCGGATTTACTCGTGGTATTTCGGTAACTCACTTTCCCGCAAAAAATACATCACTAATATCATATTTATCAAACGATAAAATATTACTCATTAATTGGACATATAATATTCATAAATCGCTCTATTAATATTCATGAATCGGTCATTCTTAAAAAAAAAAAAAAAAAAACTTCCCCCACTCTTTTGTGACGTAGGCATGTTCCCCCACCATAGGTTTTATAAAACATCATAAAATAGGCCACACCCACGGTTTTATAACTCCGTGTTTATAAAACATCGTAAAATAGGCCACGCCCCTGTTTTATAACTACATGTTTTATAACTACCTACATACTACTTATGTGTTTTATTAACGTCTAAACACCCTCAGAGACTTTATGGACCTGCACTGCTAGAAAATAAGACCTGTTTTTCTAGGGACATGGCTGCAGCAAACTCCCCGGTACGTGCCTAGAAATCCCCTAGATATCTAGTGTCCCAGGGTTGCGTTTCTCGGGACATGCCTATAGCGCGCGGCTAGGAAATAGGCGAGAGACTAGAACTAGGTATCTCCCTAGAATATTTTCTCGAAACGCATTGCGAGCTTTTGCCTATGTTTATAGATTTTTCTCGTTCTATAATTTTTCTCGTTCTATATTTCTCGTTCTGTAATTTTAGGCTTTATAATTATTTATTTGTATACATGCAAAAATATTACTTTATTTTCAAAACAAATTTAAAATAGGTGAAAAGGAAAAAAAACATATATATTTTTTATATTTGAATAAAAAAAAAAAAAAAAAAAGTAAAGTTTGTTTGAAATAAAGTAATACAATTAAATACGAATGCAAATAAATACTTATAAAAACCCACCTTATTTGAAAAAATTTGAAGTCCGTAACGTGTATCTCGGTCTTATTGAATAATAAGTAATAAGGATAAGGTAACTTTATAGGACAGTCTAATTTTCTTTATTTTTTTAAATCAATGTTGTGGGGGCATTCATTTATCCGTTGAGACTTCGTCTCTCTCACGCCATGTTTGGTGACTGCAGTAGAAGAAAATCTGGAAGCAGAACAGCAAGTTTGATTAGTATTAATGCAATGTAACAAAATAAATATATAATATACCAAGAATATTCAGAGCCACAATTTATCATTACTTAATTATAAAAAGTTTATTGTTTAATAATACTTACATTGTATTAATTTTTCTTCTTGATTTTCAATGGCAAGAACTTCTACTTTTGTTGCCGGCGAACTCACCACCACTATGCGGCTGAGATAACTGAAAGAAAAGAGTGCGAGCGAGGGAGGGATGATTTTGTTGCAACTCAACTTCCTGACCTTGCGAGGAGCTTACATATGTATATGTGCATTCATGTAGGCGTAGGGATACACAAAATAGTGAAAGTTAAAATTTCAATTGAAAATAGCACCCTTAAAATCTTAATTAAAAACCTTATAAAAATAAAAACAAAATTTATTATGAGACATTTTGATATAAATGACTAATTAAAAGAAGAATATAGATACCAAGTTCCATAAATATTGTTTTATTACGATTTATTAACAGAAAGCGTCCCTAATACCTAGAAAATTTGCTAGGGTGCTTGCCTAGAGAGATCGCGAGCTCGGGAGATTTCTCTACAAAATATTTCTAGGCGACACCGCGAGAAATTTTATTTGAAGAGTCCCTAGAAATTGCCTAGATATATGAAAATTTTCTGGCAGTGTGATATATATATATAAATAATAAATAAAATAATAGTCTGTATTAAAAAAAATGCATAGAAAAAAAAATTACAAATTTTTGAAAGGGCGAGGTTTAAGCCTGACAATATGTCTGGCCCACTCTTACACCTAACCCCAACAGAAAACATTTATGATAATCTTTGATTGCATACATATAATTCACATATGAGAGAAGAAGTAATAACTACGTAGCAAGAGAACAAAAGAAAAAGAAAAAGTTACAATATCTTTAAAAAAATAATAATAATAATAAAAACTAGTAATGAAGAATGACTGTTTATGTTTACTCAAAATGCGGAAAAGGAAGTGCCGGAAGAGGAAACCACGTGACGGTTAAAGTGGGAGGTGGCTCAGGCCTAGCTTGCTGCTAGCACCAACTTTTCTCCCACTTTTACCGTCACGTGGTTTCCTCTTCTGGCCACTTCCTTTTTCGCATTTTGAGTAAACATAAACAATCAATAAAAAATAATAATAATAACATAAAAGGGCGGAAAAATTAAAAAAAGTACTACAAGCGAAGCTGTTTGGCATTCAGATATGTGCGCCTATAATCACTTTTAAATGTTGATAATGTCTTAGAATTTCTTAATCTACATGGCGGAGTATTCCAAAGACGAGCTGATATATATATATATATAAATATATATATATATATATATATATATATATATATATATATATATATATATATATATATATATATATATATAATATTTATATGTTATAAGACACAATTTAGGCATAGATCAAGTAACATATATATATATATATATATATATATATATATATATATATATATATATATATATTATTTGTCACTTTAATCATTAATATTTCACCCGTATTGCAATTTTTCCGACTGCTATAATATTTCAAATAATATAATTATATTATAAAAAAAGTATTCTCAGAACCCCCCCCCCCCCCCTCTCGTGACTTTTCTGTAAAGTTTAAGAAATTCTAATAAAAATGATAATAAAAAATAAATGCGAAACGAAGGTGGACAGGTGTGTCGATTGTTGTTTTTGAAGCCGGTTTTTTCACTTGCATGTTGGCTGCTTGGCTGCTCGCGCACTCGCCTCTCTCAATCTTCATTATACACGAGATCGCGTGCATCATAGAGGATATAACGCAGGATACACATTGAAGATCGTGCGTGATACGATTTTATGAAGCGTCGAAAACGTATTTTAACTTTTAAATCATTTAACTTTTAATATCTCTCTATTATCTCTCCCTCCCTCCCGCTTTCTGTCTCTCCCTCTAATTTCAAAACTCTCCACATCAAAATGATAAAATATTATCACGACCCCTTAGTACATAAATGATATACAGGGTGTCCATAAAGTCTCTGAGGGTGTTGAGACGTTAATAAAACACATAAGGCTCAACGTAAAATAAACTTTTTATACATCAAATTAAAGATTGAATTATGACAATTTTGAAAATCAAAACATAAATGCAATCAGATGATTATATTAACCTTACTGCATCAAAAACCGCAAAAAAGAGAAAATTAACGTCCGATTTGCACCTTTTAATGCTTGCATCATCTGAAAAAACACATACAGATTCAAAATGTGTATGGTCTCACTCGAGTTTTCTGATACATTACCTCAAAGCCTTTCCACATGCACCCCATTGGTAGCACGACACACGTCGAGACGAACCTCTAGCTCGCGCGACACGTTGCGGAGATTCTGCGGAGTTATGGCCTCTATACCGGCGGTGATATGCAGCTTCAACTCACGCACGTTACGCTCTTTCGTCTTGAAGACCTGGTCCTTGACTTAGCCCCAAAGATAAAAGTCGGGTGGCGTGAGATCAGAAGACCTGAGAGCCCACGCCATGGGTCCACCACGACGTAGCCATCTGCCTAGAAACACCTAATCCAGCTCGTCTCTGACAACGTGCTCCCAATGTGAGAGCGCTCCGTCCTGCTGGAAAAGGAGCTCGCAGCCCAACTCCGTCTGGGCCTGCAGCAGCTGAGGGCGATGGCGTTATTCTCAAGCATGTTCAGGTAGTTTTTCCAGTGGACAGTTGGCTCGTGGAAGAAGAACGGGCCGATCTGACAATCTTACAGGACTGCGCACCAAATAACTACCTTGGGACTGTTACGTTCTAACGTACGAGCTGTGGCTAGACGTTCCGGTTCCGTGCCCCATAAACACACGTTCTGTCAGTTTTTACTTTATCACACAAACACGCAATGCACTCGTCTCCTGATCTCACGCCACCCGACTTTTATCGCTGGGGCTACGTCAAAGACCCAGGTCTTCAAGACAAAAGTGCATGGCGTGCGTCATTAAAAGCTGCATATCACCGCCGCTATAGAGGCCATAACTCTGCAGACTCTCCGCAACGTGTCGCGCGAGCTAGAGGTTCGTCTCGACGTGTGTCGTGCTACCGCAATGGGGTGCATGTGGAGAGACCCTTGAGGTGATGTATCAGAAAACTCGAGCGAGACCTTACACATTTAAAATCTGTATTAGGGTTGCCAACTATTTAGAATGCGAAAAAAGGACACGGCCCATACCCAACTGGGGGGTCTGGGGGGCGAAGCCCCTCAGCAGCCCGCCGCAGGCGCGATTTTTTTGTTATGCCACGCCCCTTTTTCTTTGGAAAAACAAGCAAAATAATCAATTTTATAAGTAATAAAAGTAATGGTTAATATTCAAGCTTGTGTATGTAACACATACTTTTTTAAAATTAAGATAGGAATTTTTTTATGTTTGGTAAAAAAAAGTAGCGAATTTTTTATTGTTTTATTTTTAATGTTAAAAAAAAAGAATATAAATAGACTAGAGATCACTAGACTTATGAATTGAATAATTTAAAAATACATTAAGTAAAATGCACACATGTTTAATTAAATTTGGCATGGACGATTATTAATATAATTATTGATAACATTTACATTTAGTAGATAGGTTCATAGATAATACAACTGCAAAAAATACGGTGTGCACTGCAGCACTGCAGCATTTACATAAGTGCACTTATGTAAATTGTATTTTTTTTAAATTATAAATTAATACTGTGCATGAAATGTAATTTTTACAATTTTTTCACGATTTCAAGATGCTATAAAAATGAGATTTTTTAAAAAAGTTTTTATTACATCAAATTGAAGCCTAAATTTACACATTTTTAAAACTAAAAATAAAATTTTAATGTGTTGCTTGGTTCTTTTGCGAGACGCCAAAGAGTAAAAGACGAGCCTGGTCCGAAAAAACCACACTTCTGGGCACCAAATCCAGCTAAAAGAAATTGTTTTTAAATCTTTTTCCATGTTTGTTTGTTTTTCTTCACAGAACTTACCTTATGGCTTCTCAACTTGAGCACCATTTAGAGCTCGGCACAAGTCGAGACGTTCCTCCAGCTCGCGCCATACATTCTGCAAAATGCACTTTTGGGGCACATAGAGACCTGATTGCTCGCCCGCACTTTTTAGAGTGACAGTCCAAAAATTAACGTGTGGTGTGCTTTACGACCGCTTCATTATGGCCCGTTCATTTTCAATGAACAAAGTGTGAAGTGGGAAGTTTATCTGGACATGCTAGCTAGAGCATTACGCCGTACCTCAGTTACTACAAGCCCAGCAAGAGTGGAACTACGACCTAATCTTCCAGCAGATTGCACCCCTGCACTGGCTGTCAGACACTTCTTAAACCAGACCTTCCCAAAAAGTTTGTTGGGACAAGATGGACCACTGGTATGGGCACCATAAGATCTCTTGATCTTACTCCTCCCAATTTCTTTCTTTGGGGCTACGTGAAGGGTGTTGTTTTTAAAACACCAGTACAAAATATCAGGCGGGACCAGAAAATGCGCATCACAGAAGCGATCAACTCGAATCTGTCACTCCCAGGATGTTGCAGAATGTATGGCGCGATCTGGAGGAGCGTTTTGACTTGTGCCGAGCTCTAAATGGTGCTCAAGTTGAGAAGCCATAAGGTAAGTTCTGTGAAGAAAAACAAACAAACATGGAAAGAGATTTAAAAACAATTTCTTTTAGCTGGATTTGGTGCCCAGAAGTGTGATTTTTTCGGACCAGGCTCGTCTTTTACTCTTTTACTTTTTATAGCTGATAACTCTATGGTTTGGACTTTGTCCCACTAGCTGACTTTGCAAATCTGGAATCAGTAAAAGCTAAAACTTTCTAAAAAGAGCACTTTGCATATCTAAATTCACAAAAAGTATATTTTAGTGTATGAATTGACAGGGAAAAAAATTCTTTGTTGAGGATAACTTCAAACCCAATTCAATGCTAGATTTGCAGTGGATCGTTTTCACCACAAGATTTGCATAAGAGTAAACCACTTTTATGTAAATGCAAATTATGTGGTGAGCAATGCGTGATCATATATCATTAGTTCAATTGTTCTAATCGCTGTATTAGTTTAAACGTCGTTTTCACTGGAATGATGTATTTAGTATTTAATAATGCTAAGAAAAGTTAGAGTTAGTTAGTTCGATAGGATGCCAAGAAGTTCGATATGTGGTAGCAAATTTTCACCGACCTATGGGACTCGACTCTTCACTTTGGTAAGGCCCTTGCTGGTTTCTCCGATCCTTTTCTTTCAAAATATCAAACCTAACCGCGCGATGGTTATTTTATTTGTTTAAATATATATATATATATATATATATATATATATATATATATATATATATATATATATATATATATATATATATATATATATATATATATATATATATATATATATATATATATATATGACTTTGCTTTACTATAAATGAAAAGCCCTCTGTAAATTGTAGCTATATGATTAATTTTTTAAATTATTTGTAGCGCAATAATTATAACAAAACTTGATAGCTGGTTGATTTTTTTTTTTTTTTCTTTTTTGTCCAGAGGTTGGACGCCGTCCCATTGTGCTCCCCTATAGGACTACAGCCAGGATCTTCTAAAAGGTGCCTGCTCGACTATACAGCCCTATAGCTTATTATAAAAAGGTCTGTTCGCAAGGAGCAATATTTGTAAATTTGATTGCATATATGAACATATTTTAATGATTTAAATGGACATATATGCTATCAAATTTATTGCACGCTCTGTATACATTGAAAACATTGCACAAAATGTAAATACCGACAAATTAAAAAAAAAAAAAAAAAAAAAAAAATGCAATCGTTAATCTCTCTCTCTCTCTCTAATGAAAATTAGAGCATACGGATTATTTTCCTTACAATCAGCCTTCCATACAGTTTTTTTTTTTTAATACTTTCACGTTCACTATATAAATACTTTTTGAGTTTGTGCTTTTTACTTTATTATGATGTGCAATATAACGTGCTTTAACAATTTTGAAGCTAGAAATTTCTATTTTAAAACCCTCAATTTAACATATATATGGTAAGCCCTATACCAGCCCTGCTCACAAAACCGCGCAAAAAACCGCGCGGTTACCGTGCAAAAAACCGAGCTCGGTAACCGGGCAAAAACCGCGCGGTTACCGCGCAGTTACCGGGCAAGAACCGCGCAAAAACCGCGCGGTTACCGCGCGGTTTTTGGGTTAAAACCGCGTGGCTGCCGGGCACCGCCCGGTTACCATAGGCGGTTCTCACGTTGAACCCAGATGGCTCTATGGCTTACATGGCGCGTGCTGTTGAACCTTAATGCCGCCTTCTCCGACGCTCTCAGTGGGCTCCGCACCTTTCTGGTTCGATATTGTCGTAAAAAACTTACTTTTTATTGTCACTGCACCTGAACTAGAACAGAACACAACATTTTCTACTTACACTCGTACATGTTCCTTTGAATAAACAAAAATAACATTATTATATACTACACACATTTTCATTGAAAAAGCGTACCTTTTATATAAATACCACGCTTTTTCAATCAAGAAAATACATATAAAAAATATTAAATATACATATTATTATTGGCTAAAAACAAAATCTAAGACATAAAAATATATTTTAATATACATACTAATAAAAACAAACCCAAAATATTACAAAAAAAAACAAAAAAAAAACTTTACGTTCCATGCGATGCGTGTATATAAATACGTTGGTCTTTGCGAAGTTCAAAACCACTCGCCATAGCCGCGCCCAAGGACATGTAACAAAAATCACTGTTTTAGCCCTCTACTGACATTAAAACTTTGGATTTATACATTCAGTAAATTCTTACCTCATTTATAAACATCGAGCACTAATTTTTTAGCTTCTTACAATCCTTTGTTCTTAATATTCACGTAAAAACCAACACAAAGTAAATTCGCCATATTAGTTTCTTCCTTGCTCAAGTTCACTGACATACTGCGCATCTTTCTCACACATCCTTAATGCGCATGCGCTAGATCACGTGACCTTATTTTAAAAACCGTGCAAGAGCCGCGCGGTTCTTGAGAACCGCGCGGTTTTGTAAGAACCGCGCGGCTTTTGCACGGTTTTTTAAGAACCGCGCGGCTTTTGCACGGTTTTTTGAGAACCGCGCGGTTTTTTTTCATTTTTCTCAGAACCGCGCGGCTAAAATCACGGTTTTGTGAGCAGGGAGGCCAAAATTAACACATATATATATATATATATATATATATATATATATATATATATATATATATATATATATATATATATATATATATAAAATATCTAATGATGACCCTTGCTAGTGACAAGTGCTGATTATATGAAGTTTTCTATTATCACTAACTTATCAGTTCGAAATTAGAATTACAGATAATCAAAAAATCAGATTATTGCTTCTTTTTTTTTTGACCGAAGAGTCCGTGCACTGCTGTCCCTGCATAGATAGGCAACTTCTCGTACTCTCATTTAAATCAATGTAATCGTGTTTTTTAAATTACACGAACAGCTATATTTGCTAGTGAGCTATAAGCTTCATTTTTGGTATAACAATAATGCTTGTTAAAATATCTCTGCCTTTTGATAGTGGGATTTTTTTTTTTTTTCCAGTTCCGGTTTTATTTAGTTTTCTTCGCCTAAAACATCGCACAATCATTTTGAAAAAAAAAAAAAAAAAAAAAAAATCCCACTCATAAGGCACCCTAAATTTTACGAGCTATCTAAAAATGTATTTTAAGTCTCACTTTGACAAATAATTAGAGCGTTTAATTTATTAAGTACGATTCATTAAAATATAATAAATTATACGATTCATTAAAATATAATAAATTTAAAATTGCCGTGGTAGCATCGGTACCGCGCAATGCACGCACTGCCTATATAAATCTTTAAATTATTTTTGTTATCAGGAAACGTCTATCTAAGTTTCAATCAAAAACATATGAATGTATCTGCTCTATCTTGCCTATATTTATTAAAAATTTGAAATTTTTATGCAAATAATAATTGTGATTAGCAAAATGCTTTATTTTTATTTCTTCCGTTATAATTGCAATACACAGATTGCTCGATATTAAAATTGAATGCAAATATGTTTGCAAGTCTGAACTTTTTTTTTTTTTTTTTTTTTGTTGCAATATGTGCATAATAATGTGTGATAGTAAAATAAATGCATCCAAATATTATAAAAATAAAAAATATATTTTAAGTTTTAAGCCATAAATTTATATTTAATGAATTACTAATAATCATTAATTAATTATTTTATAGTTTTTGAAAAAGTTATAATATATTGCAAATATTTTTAATTAGCCTGTAATACAAAACATAAAATCGCAATATCAGAAAATGAAAAAAAAAAAAAAAAAAAAAAAAAAAAAAGGGGGGGGGGCAAGAATAAGCACCTACTTCATTATTAATTAATCTTAATAATGTCACTCAATACAATACTACTAAAAATATATCTTTATCTCTTGTAATCTGTTGACTACTTTTGGTCATTTCCGCCTTTAATAACTTCAGTCACTCGAATCCCTGCGGTCACGTGATTAAAACCACGACGTTTTTTGTGAGTGCATCGGACTCTTATATATGTAATGAATTTATTTTAATTATTTTTTACGATATAGAAATAATTTACATTCCCAATGTGCAAACATTGTATAATCTATTGTTCTAAAAATAAAACTAGAAACTATTTTTCGATAAGTATATAATCGCGAAAATACCATTTACATGGTATATAGTTATATGTAAGTGTATGAAAAGTTGCCAATCTAGTGATCTATAAGAGACAGCAGTGCTGCAGCAGACTCGACTATACGAGGCTAGAATTTTCATGACATTTTATATGATAAAAGCTCAAAAGTACCTCATTAGAAACCTTGGAACAAATTTTTGATCAGGCTATTTTATGGGTTTAATGCCATTTTTTAAAGTTTTTGCTTTTACTGCTAACTGCTATTCACATTTTGTATAGTGCTCTGTATAATATCTCTGCTCCGAATGTTAGAAAAAGGTCCTCGGATAAAAGGTCATGGCCGCGAGCTGCGCACAGGCAGGACCTTTTTTTTCCGTGGACCTTCTTTCTGTATACCATCTCTCCAGCTCCCTCCCACCTCCTTTTCTATACATATATTTTTTTATTTATTTTATTTAACTCATATTAAACACATTACATAAATTCATTAGGTCCATTATTATACCTTCTTCTATTATTATACTATACTATCTTTCTTATACATTCTTCTAAAGGAGAGATACAGTAACCTCAGAAAATTATCCTACTGTGAGCGAAAGTTTTGACTTGCTCGAAGAACTCAACATATTTTCAACGCTGGAAATGTTTTATAAATCATTAAAAAGACCGAATTTAATATATTTAATTTAATATATATAAACTCCTATGCACACACTTTTAATGAAACAACACATTAGAAATTAGATTCATTTTATTGATTTGTTTAGATACATATAATAACAAAATACAACTGATTGCTGCCTTCAAAGTTAGGGCTCATTAAGAGCTGGACGGAATCTATAAGGCCATGTTTCAGTCAATCATTGCTAGTTTCTTTGAAAACTATCAAATTTACACCTAATTAAATTTTAACATATTGTGCAAACATAAATTTAATAATCATAGTAAGCTCAAAAACATTGGAATGATTTTAGTGTTCTAACATTAACATCATATTCATATAATAAAACTGGTATAAAAATTGATTGCTATAAAAAAATACTGTCAATAATTGTCGTTTTCTAAAATTATAATATTAAATTTGCTTATACTAAAATATAAAGAAAGAAAAATAATTGTCTACATTTAAATAAAATAAAATTAAATATAGGCTATGTAATAATTTCCATGGATATAATTGCCTCAATAATGTTTTCAGTTTTTTCAATGCATCTATGATATGGTCCAATTTAAGGAAAAAACCATCTCAGGATAAATATTAAAGTAAAGAATAGAAATACCAGCAAGTAGAAGTTTTATGGAGAGAACAAAGTCTCATGTGGCACAGAGTTTGTCTAAACTTTCCATAGAGAGGTCTAAATTTTCCATAGAACATCTACTGTGGAAAGGCCCTTGGTCGTGTTTCTATCCTTTACATTAATACCTATGATATTTTCTTATTTTTATCTTTACAACAAAAAGAATATTTAGCTTATACATAGGTTCTGTAAAACATGGTAATCTAATTCTGACATTCATAATTCTAGTATTAATATCAGATAAATCGCTACATACAAGGTTGAGTTGAGACAATTAGGCATGCATAAAAATAGTATCTGATGTCTTTATCCATTCAGGAATTGGCCATTTTAAAAACCCTATAGTTGGCTTAGCAAAATTAATGCCATTGAAAAATTATGATTTTGAAATAAGTGCTAGTAACATGTAGCACAAAAAAATGTACGAAAAGATTCAATCCTGGGGACATTTAGAATTTCAACAACAATAAGAGGCAATAATAATTGTTTACATCCCAAAATAGACTGAAGAAAAGGTAAATTGCACATTTTTCATTAATTATGTACAATTACTTAACAATTTTGAAAGTGTTCCAGTGTGGTTTCTTACACATCAATGGATGTTACCTGTGAAAAATTCATGTCGTTTTTTTTTTTTTTTTTTTTTTTCCTGGCTTTATACACGTAAAGTTGTATATAGTCAATTAAAAAATTAAAGTTCTGGTGTAGTAGTTTTTCCTAAGAATGATAATATCAGAGCATGTTGTTACATTTCTCAACGAAACAAGGTTAGGGGGATTGGAATTTTTTCAGATTCAGGAGGACTGCAGAGGCTGCATGAATCTCTCAACACAGTTCAGAATCAGGCTAGTAAACATTTTGAGTGATGTGCATGATGGAAATTGCTACATGGACAGTTTCAGACAAATGAAAGGTAACCATTTAAACGTGATGCTTTTTTGTGCGCCTCAAACGTTATGAGGAAACTATAATATTACATCATATTCACGTGCATCACATGGAGTGTTTGGCTTGATGGCTAAAGCAGCTCACCTGACAGATAAAGCTACACCTGAGCATGCATCAAAGCATGTGAATATGACATAACAATATCGTTCCCACATAAAATTTGAGGAACACAAAATAGCAACATGTTTAAATGGTTACCTTTCAATTGTCTGAAACTGTACAACTTCTGAAACACAAATTTAAACCGGAAGAGGTTCCTAAAACCACCACAAACAATGTACAATATGAGGTCAGAACTGCCTGTTTAGGAAACACAGTTCTGAAGAACCACAAAAATTGGAGGGAGTTTTGGTCCTTGAAAGAAACTGTATATGTCCCAAACATTCAAGCAAAGATATTTTGGTGTAAACACTTTTCAATTTCATATAAAATAAATCAACTTGGAAGATCAGAAAAGCAATTCCTTGGATTTCTACATTTTCATTGAAATTAGTAAAAATTGATTCCACTAATAAAAGAGTTCAATTTTTTTCCTTTACCATCCCCACTTAACAATTGTAATTGTAATAATATAAATTGAAAGTTTTGAAACAAATGGCTACATTTTGAGATTGTAGCAGTCAATAATTTGGACACAAATGATCAATTAGCTGCATACAAGAATCATAATACAATGCAAATGTGTGTGTGTGTGTGTGTGTGTGTGTGTGTGTGTGTGTGTATCAGTGTTGCAGGGTATCTTAGGTTACCTGTCATAACCTTGTAATATGACGTGTAATATAACCAATTGGTTTGTATTCACTCTTTGCCTTTCTTTTTTCTAGGTAGCAAGTAGGAAGTATTTGTTATTTAATATTGTGCAGCGACTTCTGAGAGCAACAGAAAAGTGAAGAGTCAACATTTACAGTATTAAATGAAATACTAATTAATAGGTTTAATTTGTCATTTAGGAAGACATGATTTTTAAAAAGTTATTTGATTACATTTTCTGAATCAAAGCATCACTTTAAATCTAATGGTAAGCATTTTTCCCCACTTTTGAGTAAATTACTTTTAAGAAGGGTTGAACATGCTCATTTTAAACTTTAACGTATCTCAAAATTAAAAAAAAAAAAGAATATTCATTTACTGAATATCAATAGGTATAGAGTAATACTTGCTTGCAGAATATGCAATAACGTCACATTAAAAAAAATCATAAATTCAAACTTAACAACTATTAATTATAGGCCTATTCATTCATTCAATTAAATTTAAATGCATTAATAATCAATTTAAAAGAAAAGGATAGGAGAAACCAGCAAAGGTCTTACCATAGTGAAGAGAGTTCCATAACTTAGTGAACATCTTGCTATCACAGAGATAATATATGTATATATGTATATATATATATATATATATATATATATATATATATATATATATATATACATATATACATATATACATATATACATATATATATATATATATATATATATATATATATATATATATATATATATATATATATATATATATATATATATAAATCTGTGGTAGTAAGTTTTTTTTTACCAAGTTATGGGATGGGACTCTTCACTATGGTAGGGTCCTTGCTGGCTTCTCCTGTTCTTTTCTTTCAAATTTATCATACCTAACCGCGATGGTTTATTTTGAAACAATAACTAATAAGTAAATAAAAAGATTATGTATATTACTTTATTGTATTACATTAAAAAAATATAAAAGACAAAGAGTACGTAAAACGATTACAGTACAACAAGTTAAATTGAAAAATAATTTAACTCTTATTTGTAGATTGTTGATTCGGGAAAAAGGATCAAATTTCTAGCGTCTATTGAGTAATATTTAAAAAAAAAATTGCCAAGCACATTCTACACTAGAAATTTGACCCCTTTCCACAATCAACATCCTACATTTTTCAGTTTAACTTGCTCTAATCAGTCAACGTAAAATTTTCTTTTATATGTATTTATTTTTTAATATTAATATATCTACCGCAATGTTTTATGCCTCATATAAAATTACTTTTGTGCACATAAAAATTACTTTTATTTAAAAGAAATCTTACTAAATAGGACTAAAAATGTAATACAGTATTTAGCCACTATTTACATTAAATTAAGCTGATCTAGTCAGTACAACCGTGAACAATTCTGTTTGTTTGTTATAACAACCTATAACATGCTATATTACAGTCATATAACCATAAAGGTAACCCAATGCGTAGTTTTCATATCACTGATGAGTATATATCGATGTTGTTGCGAGCAATATGTGTAACTCGTTTTATGTCACGCAAAGCAAAATGTCTATCTCGGTATTTGTCACACGTAGCAATATGTGTATCTTGTTTTTTGTCAAGCTAGGCAAAATGTGTAAGTCGTTTTCGAACATTATGTAGATGGCACTCAACTTACACATATTGCTTCGCGTTACAAAAAAATGAGATACACATATTGCTACGCGTAACAAATAACAAGACAGACATTTTGCTTTGTGTGACAAAAAACAAGTTACACATATTGCTCGCAACAGCATTGATATATCATATAATATCTGATAAAATTTAAAGATAGAGAAACCCAACAATGGCCTTATCAAAATAAGAAATGTCATATACTTAAAATTAAAAAAAAAAAAAAAAAAAAAAAAAAAAAAAAAAGCTTGCTATAGCCATATTTATTTAAGATGACCACTCGGTTAACATTGTAAAAGGTGGCCTTACCTTAACACAGGTAACAGGTAACTTGAAGTTGGTCAGTGTTTAAGTTAAAGGAATAGGGGTATAGCACAGATAATAATAAGCTTAATGGACATTTTCAGCACTGCTCTAACTATAGATCATTATAGTTTCTCTCAACGTCTGAAAAGGCTGAAGAATGCATACACATTTTATACTCCCTTTTTCTTGGAGTATTGAACAGATATCTACCCTTGTGTTTATGATTTCTCTTAGCAAGATTTTCCTTAACCTATAGGACATTAATTATCAATATAATAAGGCCCTTATTGGTTCTCTCTATCCTTTAATTTTACCATACCCAACTGCAATGGCTTTCTAATAACTATGATATTCTGGCTCATAATATTAATAAGTCAGAAATAAAATGGTTAAACAGTCTGCCAGGGTACATGAAGAAGATAATAACACAGTGAGAAAATGTTAACAATTTCCCTGCTATCACTAAGTGTACACCAACATTAATTCAACTCCCTTACGATATCATAATAAATGCTATGCATTGCATAGATAACAGGCAGCCACTTAGAATGAGCTTTGTACGTTTGAATGACACACCGATTGATTGTTGGTTTGGCCTAGCACTGAAGTAGCTGTCTTGTGGTGAGGAAGGCCAAGCACAGCAACAGTACAGACATAGCTGCATCATGTACACATGAGGAGCTACGGAAGGCTGCTGCATCCCCTGTAATTCATATCAAACTGTTAGCATCAAGGACAAGGTGATATGCTATCATAATTTTCCTACCCATTTGGAAAGTAAGTGCTGGTGATGACATTCTGCCATCTCCTCCATTAGAATAAGCCAGCACTCTCATGTGGTAGACTTTTCCAGGAGACAAATTACGGATGTATGCTTCCAATTTTGAACCCTTCAGTACAATGGTGTCATTTGCTGTACTCATATCTTGATCTACTTCCCAAACCCGAATCTGGGAAAGAAAAAAAAAAAAAAAAAAAAAAAAAAAAAAAACTCAGTGTTAATAGAGTTTTAGTTAAGTTGTGAGCATTAATTTTATCTACCTTGTAACCAATGATTGGTTCCTCGTCTAAGCTGGGTGCCACATAACGCCACACAACTCTCACTGTTGATGGATCTACTCCATATACATGCACTGATGATGGTGGCTTTTGAGGAGCTTTGCGGAATGTGCGTTCTAAAATGCAAGGATACCAAAATCATTTACTGAACGACCATTTCTTCATCTGGATTTTGATGCAAGATTTCATTAAATTGTGGCTTACCAAGGAAACGTTCACTTTCAGGCCCTTCTCCTGCTGAGTTATATGCCATGACTTTAACATAATAATAATGATCAGGCTGCAAACCCACAATCAATGCCCAGCTGTTGGTGCTGCGACTGAGGTAGTACACAGAGTCTTCTTCACGACCATCCTTCTTCCAGTACTTGAGCTGCAAGTGACACAATTCAAACCTATAATTATAATTCTCAACAAAATAACATTCCACTTAAAACAATTTCATTGACATATTAATTATACCATTTGCTTACCTTCAAGCATTTAGAGGGGGGGTACTTTTTGTAGTTAACTATTATTAAAGTGTCATTGCAATGCAATCCTGCAATGCTACAATATTTTAAACCATATTAAATTGAGAGGACAAAAAGAGCAACAATTTCATTTTAATGATAATAAATAAAAATAATAATAAAAGTAATCAGAAATTTTGTTACAATCAGAGATATTTTGAATTTTCATCATAAAAATACTGTACCAAATTCTTGTGAAGTTGTAGTTAACATTATTATTATTATTTTGGTCTACTGAAAAAGTGAAAGAGTTTGTATATTTGGGAAGATTATATCAAGAGAATGGAAGTATAGATGGGGAGATTGAGAGGAGAGTGGTGGCAGGTACGAAAGTAGTTGGCAGCATGGCAGGATTGGCCAAGAGTGATGCTTTATCAAACAAAGCAAAACTTACAGTGTACAATTCTGTCTTACTCCCAACTATCTTATATGGTTCTGAATCATGGGTATGTCAGAGTAGGCATTTGAGTAGGGTGAATGCTGTTGGTATGAGTTTTCTTAGAAGTATGTGTGGTAAAACAAGATTAGATAGGGTAAGGAATACTTGGGTGATGGAGAAATGTGTAGTAAAAGAAACTGTGACTGAGAAGTATGAGAACAGTGTGTTACGGTGGTTTGGTCATGTTGAGAGAATGGGTGATGAAAGAATAGCATAACAGGTATTTCATAGTAGAGTGGATGGAAGGAGAGATAGAGGCAGGCCTAAAACATCATGGTCTGAGGTGGTTGGAAGATGTTTGAAAAATAAGAATGTACGCAGTATGAAATGCAAAAGGAAATGTATGAAACAAGGTATGAGACTGGCGGAAGCAAGTGAAGTATGTCAGGATAGGAAGTTGTGGAGGTCTATCACTTGGTCAGGATAAAACATCTGTGTTGTTGGCTTACCCCGAAAGGGATTATAGCGTCATGATATGTATGTATGTATGTATGTATGTATCACTTTGTAATTAAACCTCCCGAAATCATGATCTCAAATTTTTAATTATTAACGCACTGAGTGAGAGCAAAGCCTTTACATCGCAAACCTACATCGCAACTAAACTTGCTCTTACACTATTTTCGTGCAAGTGTAAGTTACTCTTTATTTTTGCTCTTGCTAATTGACGTAATATAAAATACTTTGACGGCTGCAGATATGTAGTAAAATAATTTATGCAAAGCATGATTTAATTTTACTCAAGCTCACACCAAACTAGCGTGAGAGTAAGTTTAGTTGTGACATAGGTTCGGTCGCTGTAACAGCTTTTGCTCTCAGAGCGTTAATAATTAAAATTTTGAGATCACGTTTTCGGGAGGTTTAATAACACAATGATCACCATTTAAAAAGCCATCATTGACTATCCCTTGATTAATACTTTCATTCTAAATTTTGTTGGAATAAAGGGGCCAAACTTTTAGTGAGGCTTAAACCATATTCTATCATAAATACATTCATCTATGATGGTGATGAATACTGTTTAATTCCACTTAAAAAATCCCACTTCCAAACCTCAGCTTTAATTTGAATAACATAAACTTACTCTGTGTCCAATAAGTTTGCCTCGGATTCTCTCCCTGTTTTGATCTATTGGCAGCCATGTTACATTGAGTGAGGTGGAGTTGAAGGAACGAGCTGCTACTTGCACAGGTGAGACTTGTGGCATGTCTTCTGCACTGTAGATTACCACAACATCAGACTCTGGACCATAGCCTTCCTGGTTGCCTGCCTAAAATATATAATAATAAAAATAACATTAGCATTACATTGTATATGTGCAAACACACACAAATTACCTGCACTTTAACTTCATACTGTGTGTAGAAGAATTCAGTTTGAATTTTGACAACATCCATGCCAATATTTCCTTTCAAGCCTTTACTTTGAAATTCTGAATTTACTCCTTTCCTTCGCCAATATATTTTGTAAAAGATGCCTGGCCCATTCTGATCTTGCTGAGACAATGGCTAAATAAAAGGAAGACATATTTAATTTATTCTGCCAATACACAGATGAATAAAAATGCACAAGACATATTAACAAGCATATAATTTACATGGGTATACACAGGGTGTTAGTAAATCTATTGACATATTTTAATTGCCCATAAAAACTTTATCTTAAAATATTTCTGTAAGTTCTCAAATTCACGATTGTAATAAAACATCGGTAGTGCTTTCAACTCCAACAAGTGATGAAGCTCTCCTACTTATACTCTTTTCCCTATATCACAGCCTGCACCTGTCTGAAAAGCAATAGAGATAGGAAAGGCAGTAAGCATCATGAATCACAAGAGTGAAGGTTGTCTGCTACTATCAACAACTGTACTCGCTATTTTGAGAGAGAAAATAATGAGATGCTTACAATCTGACCCCCAGTTGATGTAGCAGTCAACAGCAAGCAGTTAATTAGAGCACAAGCATAATATACTATGTAACACCCCCCTGGTTTCACGTTTATAAGATAGAGGACTTCATCATTGGACAATACTGCTTTGATGATGCACCACATTGGACGGGAAACATTGTAAAGAGGCAAATAACAAAACTCATCCCATTGAGTTGAAAACAATAGCCACATTATAATTACTCTATGTGCACTTAATCAGAAACAGGAACAGCCTTCAATTTTTGTGTTTCTGAGAACCGTTTTCAAAGAACCAGTTCTCAGAGCTGTTCTTAAGAACCATGCTCTTGACGGTTTGAAGAACTGGATCTGGTTCTATTTTATACTTTAGCCTTTGTGCATATCACTCAAAATATTCACGATCCAGATTCTGAACCCTGATCACAATATTTACACACTGCCCTAGCCCCAGCAATTTTTTTTTTTTTTTTTTTTTTTTTTGTTTTTTTTTTAGCTCCATATATATTTTTTTCTAAATGATGGGTAATGATCATTCATAGTTTCTCTCTGAGTCTGTAAGGACTGATGAAGGCATCTCTCTTGGAGTTTATTGCTAAAATATTTCCATAGTGTTAGTTTTTTTATATCTATGCTAGCAAGATTTTCACCGAACTATGGGACTCTCTTCACTATGGTAAGTCTCTCCTGGTTTCTCCTATCCTTTTCTTTCAAATTTATCATACCTAACCGTGATGGTTTATTTTCTTTAATATATCTCATAACTAAACCAAACTATTATACATGATGATCATTGATTATCCTTGCCCTCAGCATAATAGCAGAGAGTTAACTGCCTCTTAATACATGAGAGAGAAGATGATACTGATCATAAGTCAAACCACATAAGGTTCAAATTCAAATGCAATTATTAGTACATTTGTGATATTATAAGAACATATTAATATATTATATATAATATATATATATATATATATATATATATATATATATATATATATATATATATATATATATATCGTCGTGGTTCCGCTATATTGTCCGATGTCCACTTGGTTCAAAGTTTACTAATGTCCGATGTCCACTTGGTTCAAAGTTTACTAATGTCCGATGTCCATTTGGTTCAAAGTTTACTAATGTCCGATGTCCACTTTTGATCACTTTTCAGGAGACACAAAAAACTAATTATCTCCTTTAATATTTGCAGTATTAATAAGGCATTTAACAGTTATTACTATCATAAACATAGACAAACAAGGCATAAATTTTTTATTATAAATATGTTATATTATTATTAGAAATAGAATAATTGTACCCTTTCGGTTGAGTAAAAAAGATCGCGGACTCAAACTTTAAAAAATCATAGCTCATGAACGAAGTGTTGTATTAAAAAAATAAAACTATATTCTGAATTTTCGGTATATTGTCTATAAATATGATGCTTTAGTTTTTGTATTTCGTTTTGTATTTCAGCATGATATATGACGCAACTCACCAAAAATATTTGTAAAAATTAGTTTTACTTGCTCCAAAGTTGACTTAAGTAAATTAAAAAAAAAAAAAAAAAAAAAAAAAAAAAAAAAAAAAAAAAAAAAAGGATGATTGCCGTATAGAAGATCTAATATTACAAATTCAAAATACCCTTAATTTCGTTTTTTAAGTTCCAAAATATATTGGAGTAGTTTAACTATGGAGTATAATAACTAGAGCAATTTTTGCTCTATTTTTGAACCATAGGTTCATTCATAAACTTGAAATTAATTTATTTCTATGCAACTGCAGACAATAAAAATGTCAAAATAAAATTTAGAGGCAAAGAATTCATAATTATAATGTTATGTTGACTTGCAACTTTTCTAAAAATAATAATAATAATAGCAAATTTAACAAAATAAAAAAATCGGTTATGAAACTGAAAATTTAGTGGCGCAATTCAGAATATTTATATGAATCTATACAAAAATCGTAAAATAATTTTAAATTAAAAAAATATATATAAATTTAACTCAAGCACTGCATGTATGCATGTATTTACTCAAGTTGCGCAACTATTTGATAAGTTATATTTCGGGATTATGAATTTCATACGAAATTTTTATTTTCTATGCGCATAGAAAATAAAACACTTTCAAAATAAGTGCAAAAACAGCTATATAGGGGTAGTTTAACACAATACTGTTTTGCAAACTGTTTGCCGATAAAATTAACGGATTAAAATTTTTATTGCGTTCCATGTTTTAACAGAAAAGAAGAGGTCAATTGCGATACAATAATTTTTCTTTATTATATTTATAAAAGTTTATTTTTTTATATATAATAATTTTTTGTAATCAATTCTTAAACCAACAAATGCTAATTAAAAATGTTACTGTTTATTATAAATAATAAAAAAAAAAACTCTAAATTTATATCTGCGTAATTTTAAGTTGAAGTATATAACATATCGATTGTAGACATATACTTTAACATTATTTGCAGTAGCTTTCTTTAATTATTTTACTGAAAGTTAACTGTAATAAGCCGGTAAATATAGGAATCAATTTTTAAATTAATTTTCCTTAAAAAATAGCGTATCTTTTCTTTAAAATACAAGATTTGAGAAGCAAATGATATCTGCGTGTTCGTAAAAGAGGCGTACCGCGGATCAGCTGACGTATTTCTCGCAATATATTTTTAGTTTTTATCGTATAAAATTTCAAATTTGTAATCAATCTATGAGAAATTTGAAATATATATGTAAAACGAAATTCTGGATCGAAAAATACAATAAAAAAATTTTGGTTCAAAATGGACATCGGACATTAGTACTTTTTTAAAAAAATGGACATCGGACATTAGTAAACTTTGAACCAAATGGACATCGGACATTAGTAAACTTTGAACCAAGTGGACATCGGACAATATAGCGGAACCACGACGATATATAGTCGTTGGTTCGCTATAATGTCCGATGTCCAATTGACCTTGAAAAAATATATTTCATCGGATCGACCCCAAATTTTTGATTTTTCCATTTCAGGCCATTTGCAGCAAAAAATATATTTCAAGGTCAAATGGACATCGGACAATATAGCGGACCTGTGCCGATATATAGGCCTATATATATATATTAAAGATCTGGTTCTTAGCAGTTGCAAGAACCAGAACTGGTTCTGGTCTCTGCTTTTAATACATATCGAGGGCTATGCGGCATTTCGGTACTAGTGCAATATCCGCGGGTGCATTTTTGGCACATGTGCATTCTCCGCGCTCACCTTTTTAGAAACGTTTTTATACGCTTAGCCTGTACAGATGTTCCATCAGTAGGCGTGGCATAGATTGCACATGTGCCAAAATTGCACCCGCGGAGATTGCACAAGTACTGAAATGCCGCGAAGCCCTCGATATAATTATGTGTACTATATTATGTTTTACTTACAGTCCATGTGATGGTCAAATCACCAATCTTGCCACCTCCACCACCAATATTTTTTGGGGCTTTGTATGGTTTATCTGGAGGAGTGTTGTACTGTGGGGATGGAGCTGATGGTAAACCAAAGCCCAAGTCATTGCCAGCAGACACACGAAATTCATAAATAGACCAAGGCGACAGAGAATTTTCCACCACTGCTTCCTTACGTCCATTATATCTATTTACTTCTCTAGCAGTAATATCTAAACATCATCATATTTATTATTAAACTTAAGGTCCCAATACAAGATATTTAAGTGGTGTGTCTTACTTTCTGCTAGATTGATCCAAGTACTGTTCCAATTGGTTCGTCCCGATAATGAATGAATTTTGATAGGCCTTCCATTGGATGCCCCATCTGTCCATCTGATGGTAGCTGAAGTTTTAGCCACACTGACAACTTGCAACCCACCTGGCAAAGCAAAATCCTAGGTAGAGATAGTAAAGAAGAAAAGGCTTACAACATTGAAATGTATTACCTGGGGGGCCAGGGGGGCCCTCAATAACAACTGTTGACTTGGCTGAAATGAAGCCAACGGCACTCATCACTGTGCATTCATATTCTCCTCCCTCAGCAAATGTTGCATTCTTGATCTCCAAGTTGCCACCATCCACAGTCTACAAAACAAATAATCATATCAATAACTGCCAAACAACGTTACAAAACTGAGGTGAAATATGACTAAAATATGAGACACAAGAAATGCATTTGCATTATTTCTTATACTAAAATCAGGGTTGGATTGGCCATAAGAGCTACTCCGCAATCGCGGAGTGCGCCCCCCTGAGCTGGCGCCCCTCTGTGCCCCGAAGGAGCGTTATTAAAAAGAAAGAAAAAAAAAGAAAAAAAAAAAAAAAAAAAAAAAAAAAAAAAACTTAGAAACCTGAAAGGTTCTAATAACTTATGCTAATAATAATAAAAAGCAATACCAAATTATGAAATTATGCTCTTAATAGAGCCACTGTCTCTTTCTGTACTAGAAACTAAAAATATACCATAATAGAATCTTTATAAATCAAAAGAAAGAGAAAGAGAGAGACCATATAGCTTTTTTTTGCATTATTTTTTTTTGTGGTCCCCCTCCTTTAATCATCAATGTTTTGCTATCGTAGTCATGATTTTTTTTATTATTATTATTCTTACTGAAAATTAATTTAAATATAAAACAAATGTTGTTTTAGAGACGTAAAAATACAGTGCTCCGGATACCTTTTTATTTTCTACTTTTATATTTATTTTTAAGTATGGGGCGTATATAAACAAACAAAATCTCAAATTGTTGTTTAATTTGCAAATCTCGATCTAGAAACTTTTTTTCTTCGCGTGAGATATGCTACGGCAAAGGGGGCGCCCAACACTCCAGTTTTGTAGTCGATCTTTTTTTGATTAGACCACAATCATTTGATCGGATTGGTGTTCGGATCAACCCGCTTTTAAAAAATAGAGTGAATTACTTAGCTTTAAAAAAAAAAAAAAAAAAAAAAAAAAACTGTAAAAAAACATTTTTTTTTAGCCAGGGCTGAAATTTTTTAACCCGGTTTGACTTGAAACCAGGGTTGAGCTTGAAATCGAGCTGAACCTCAAAATACAAGCCATAAAGCTGGGAAAGCTCGATATTTGAGCCAAAATTTAAAAACGAGCTTTCGAGCAAAAAAAAAAAAATATAATAATAAAGTTCGATTTTTATTATGATAAAACTGTTTTTGAAAAATAAGTCATAAATAATAATAATAATAATATAAAAAAAAATTAAACAGTTTCTTTTGCATGATAGAATACTGTATAAAAAAATACAAACTTTTTTCTTTGCTGTCTTTAAAAATGGTTTTTTTAGCTCGATTTATTTTCAAAAGCTCGTTTTTTATCACGAGTCATTCACGAGCTCAACTTGAAATAGCTCGATTTTTTTTTTTTTAGCTAAAAGCTCGAATCACGGGTTGGACATTATCAAAAAAACAAGCACCCGAAGATTTTGGCCCGGGCGGGTGCTCGAACCTGTTTCTACAGCTCTAAAAACCCTAAGAACTTTGAACTTTGTTGCAAAGCTGTGCCATTTTCTGCAGATGTACAAAACAGATTTAAGTATGTCCAAGGAGATACAATTGCAACAAAATACTTTTTTTTTTTTTTTTTAATAAAAGTGTAAGAACAAAGATAGAAATTGAATCTGCAACCTCTAGTAGAGAAATGCAAGGGAGTCCAAACTGCTTAAAAAAATTTAATTTTTATAAGTACTACATACAGCATTTATGTATTATGTACAGCTTTGGCCAAGAGTTCCCAAACGTGGCAGCGGCAGCCACTATACGTTTTCTCATAGAGATAACATAGTGTGGTTGCTGTTTGCCGGGAACTTTTGGCCAGAGCTGGACCATTCTCTTAAATCCTTGTTATATATAAACACTTTTTTTCCCTAAATATTTTTTCTAGAACTTACTTAAAAACATTATGATCTTTTAGAAATTTAAAAATAAAATGTTAATAAAATACAATTTAAAAGGCATGTCATTACATATTTTACTACCAAATTTTAATAAAAAAAAAAAAAGTCAAAAAAGCAGACTGCAAAAAAAAAAATTCTCCTCCGGCGGTAAGGGTGGCTCTGCCACCTTGACCCCCTTCAGGGGGGCTACGCCCCCCTGACCCCCCGTATGGGTGTTGGCTCCCCTTTGGGTTCATCCCGGAGTGCGCCTTTTCGTCCCAATCCGACCCTGACTAAAATATTTTACATTTAAAACCTACTGCAAGTATTTATTATTATTATTTAAATGATTTTATTAGCATTAATTTTTATAAAGCTTGCCCAATATGATGTAAAAAACCAACAAACAGACCTCATACTTTCATTTTTATAATTATCACTTTCCTTTAATTGATTTAACATAAAAGAGATAGAAGAGTAAGTTACTTACAATGAGATGGTAATAGTTGATGTCACTATCTTGCTTCAGACTCAGACCATTGTGAGTCCATATGTATGCAAGATCTAAGATTTCCTCAGATACTGCTTCACATGTTAAACGAATATTATTCTCAATAGGTGATATAATTTTTGGAGGAGGCTCAACAACAAATCGAGGACCACCTTGAAATAAGTACTTATAATTAGAATCAATAGGTAACTACAATGGAACATGAGATATTAAGGAAAACAAACCGTACCTGTTAGGTATGACAGATTTGAAAGAAAAGGATAGGAGAACAGATCAGTGAAGAGAGTCCTATAGCTCGATGAAAATCCTGCTAGCAAAGAGATCATATGTATATAAATAAATGGATTGCATTTAGCACTAAACTCCTCGAGAAATGTAATGTATTTTGCCTTCGTCAGTCCTTACAGACTCAGAAATATCATTTAGAATTTCTCTCCAAGTCTGTAAGGACTGACAAAGGCAAAACACTCTATTTCTCTTGGAATTTAGTGTTGAAAGCTACCCAAGGTGCTACTTTTTTTTTTTTTTTTTTTTTTTTTTTTTTAATCTGTGCTAGCAAGATTTGTACCAAACTATGGGACTCCCCTTATTCTGGTAAGGCCCTTGCTGGTTCCTCCTCTCCCTTTTTTTTCCAACCTATCATCTAATGAAACATGATAATACTAAATAGCACGCACACACACAGATATATATATATATATATATATATATATATATATATATATATATATCAGTGGCGTGCGGTGCCTATTTTTAGAATTCAAATGATTATAGCGCCGAATTTTATCAATCAATTTTTTAGACATTTTGGAATTTTATAGTCAGAAAGTCAAAATTATGAAAACTATTTTTTAATTTTTTTTATTTTGAAGTTAAAGATCCCAAAGGGCCCCTTAAACAGAAAAATTGAGGTAATTTTTTACTCTTCTGATCACAAAGGACACTGAAAATTAATAAATCGAATAAGAACTAAATTTCAGGATAAAAGAGTTTTAAATTAAGCCCAGAATTACAAAATTGGTCCAGTTTTGTTATGTGGGTCTAATTAGGGACACTTCAAAGTCAAAACATTTTAAAAATGAAACAAAAATTAAAAATTCAGTTAGAAAAACAAAAACTTTAGATTTTGTATTTTTTGGAGTACCAATTTCAAAAATCACATTTTGAACTCCCAAAATCTCCTCAATAGGGCCCAAACGGGTCCCATTTTTTTCAAAAAGCAATATATTGAAATTTAAACTACAGCAATCGATTTGTAAGGGCCAAAAACATAGGAATCAATATAATACACACCAAAATCGGAACATCCCTAGTTTTTTTATTTTTGGGGCCCATTGGGACTGATGCAATATTGCATCAGTCCCAATGAATCATAAAAATAAAAAAACTAGGGATGTTCCGATTTTGGTGTTTATTATATTGATTCCTATGTTTTTGGCCCTTACAAATCGATTGCTGTAGTTAAAATTCCAATATATTGCTTTTTGAAAAAAATGGGACCCGTTTGGGCCCTATTGAGGAGATTTTGGAAGTTCAAAATGTGATTTTTGAAATTGGTACTCCAAAAAATACAAAATCTAAAGTTTTTGTTTTTCTAACTGAATTTTTAATTTTTGTTTCATTTTTAAAATGTTTTGACTTTGAAGTGTCCCTAATTAGACCCACATAACAAAACTGGACCAATTTTGTAATTCTGGGCTTAATTTAAAACTCTTTTATCCTGAAATTTAGTTCTTATTCGATTTCTTAATTTTCAGTGTCCTTTGTGATCAGAAGAGTAAAAAATTACCTCAATTTTTCTGTTTAAGGGGCCCTTTGGGACCTTTAACTTCAAAATAAAAAAAATTAAAAAATAGTTTTCATAATTTTGACTTTCTGACTATGAAATTCCAAAATGTCTAAAAAATTGATTGATAAAATTCGGCGCTATAATCATTTGAATTCTAAAAATAGGCACCGCACGCCACTGATATATATATATATATATATATATATATATATGTATATATATATATATATGTATATATATATATATATATATATATATATATATATATATATATATATATATATATATATATATATATATATATATGTATATATTGTATTGGTGAAAAGCACTGTTTAGGCCTAGAAACTTACGTAGAACAATAAGACGGCCACGACTCTCATCAGATCCATATGGATTTTGTGCAGTACATGTGTAAACTCCTTCATCATCTCTAGACACCCGTGTTATAATAAGATTGCCAATATCCAGAACTCTTCTTGTACCTCCAGACCCTACACAACCAACACATCAATCTCCATCCAGGGCAAAATTTAGTCAACACTTACCAATCACAGAACCATCTTTTTTCCAAACAAATTTTGGTCTAGGCGCAGCTTCAGGGTTGCATAGTATTGTCACATTGCCACCTTCAGCAGCATATGTTTCAGGTTCTAAAGGTCTCTTCTTGAATGAAGGCTTGAGTACTGAAATAAATAACTTGTTTGTAAATCACTTTTTTAATAATACACAAAAACAATAATTCTGAACAGTTCAAACTCACATAACACCCGTAATTGGGCAGATGAATATCTTGTCTTGAGTTGATTTTTAGCTTGGCATTGATACATGGCCTGATCTCTCTCTGGATCTAGGTACTTGATTGTCAAAACATTATCCTGAATATGGTAACGACTTCTATCCTCCTCACTGAGATTATCTGGATCCAAGAGTTTTCCATTTCTCAACCACGAATACGTCACATCAGGAATACCAAATGCTTCACATGTCCATGTTACATCACCTTTTTGATCCATGTGCTTATCAAGCAATGGAATTGTAAAATTTGGCTCAGCTGAAAGAAATTAGCTTTACTTTGCATCACCCAATTTACATTGTTTTCATAATTCATTTATTATATTTATAAATGTTATCAAAGGAAAGAATAGGAAAAGCCAACCATAATAATGCCTGCAGCATGTTGAAGATCTACAGGGCACAATTTGCACAGTTATTTAATCAGTTACAAGATAGTTCAAGGGCAACAGCCCTATGCCATAGATATTTAATTAGCTACGGACATCAATAAAGTAAGGCACTTGTTGTTTTGTCTTATTATTATTACCTATTTTTAGTAATATGAATATTATACAATTTTAATATTCCATTAGGTATTTTATGTGTGTGTGTGTGTGTGTGTGTGTGTGTGTGTGTGTGTGTGTGTGTATTTAATTTCTTATTTATTTATCAGAATCATTAATGTTATATTTATTCTAATACCTAATTCTCTATATAAAAATACTAATAATATTATTATTTTAACATGCAGGGGTACAGAGCAATAAAATGTTCTAGTTAATATATCTCAATATGGGGGGGGGGGGGGGGATGCAATATCTTGAAATTTTAAAATCATTAAACTGGGGGCATTATTAATACCCACCCATAAATAAATAATAGGCCTAATAATAATACCAAATAAAAAAAAAAAAAAAAAAAAAAAAGAAGAAAGAACGAAAGTGCACAATGGTGCCCTCTACATACACTATGGATGGTATGCCCGACCGAAAGATTCTAAACTCCACACAGCAATCGCAAATCTCATTCAAAAACACCTTCACAAGCTCTCGGGAGTGCTCAACAGGCGAGAGATTGCTGTGAAAGAAATGCAGGCCAAACTGAAAAAAAAACTCCAATATTTCTATATTGCAATTTATAATTAATGCAGGCTATAATTGTGTTCTTCTTTATTATTAATTCCTATTATTATTATTATTATTATTAATTTTTTTTTATTTATTTATTTTTTTTTTTTTTGCAATTTTGACCATTGTCAAAATCTTATTTTTTTTTAATTTTATTTATTAAACACCTAGGTGTACTTATACAAATATATACATTGCACCATATAATAATGAATATATATAACTCTAGACCATATGGACGGAATGTCGCCGTTTTTTCTCATCGTGTTTCTGTTCACTGGATGGCAGTAGTTGTACACATTGTCCCTTTTTCTTACTCTCGAAAGGTCTTTTTCAGTATGAAAGAAAAGTTTACAATCTCCCTCCAACGGGGGAGGAGAGGGACGAGGCAACCGGAAGGGTATTTAGGGTAGGCACAGCGTGAAATCGCAAGACTAATAAAAATTCAATCGAAATATTAACTTTCTCAAATATTCATGATAGCCTTAATTTTATCATTTATTAAATAGTTTTGTAAAAAAATAAGTTATTTTCTCGTTTCATTCGTGATTCTACGACAGTTAGAAGTCAAGTAATGGATTGATATTTTTCGCTCCCTCCCGAAAAGGACCGAAAAGGGTAGTCACAGCATGAAACCGCAAGAGTAATAAAAGTTCAATCGAAATATTAACTTACTTAAATATTCATGATAGCCTTAATTTTATCATTTATTACATAGTTTTGGAAAAAAAAAACTTATTTTCTCGTTTCATTCATGATTCTACGACAATTAGAAGTCAAGTAATGCATTATAGTTTTCACCTCCTCTTGAAAAAGATCGCGCAAAAGAAAAAAATATATTTATAAGAAAAAGGCAAAATGTTATATACAAAAGGGAGGGATGAGTGTTCGAATGCATCGTGTGAGGGTGGGTGGGTGGGGTGTTCGCGATGTCAGCCAGAGCCTCCTGGTAAACGCGAACAGACAACTGATTGAAAACGGAGACACAATTTAACATAGGGTATGAAGTAGCCTGATTGCACTCTATAAGTCTACAGTTTTGCATATTGACTTAATGATAGGGTCCGAGATGGACAATGAAGTAAGTGGTACCTAGTACATAGGCCACCACATAACAAACATACACATTTATCATTACACTCATGATATTCTTTAATCTGACAGATTACATGATGGAAACCATGCACCGCATAACAGGTAATAACATGCCTGTCTGTACAGTTTGGGCCTTTCCACCCATTAATATTAAATACAGGGGTATTATAGAAGGCCAGGCTGATATCTTCAGTTTTACTTAATCTATCCTTAACAAATTTAATGTAATTATCTGTTTTTAACAATTTAAATTTCACTTGTAGTTCCGTTACAAATAACTCCTCCCCTGCTAGCTCATAAACCAGCCTTGACGACGTAAATTTTGACAAGCAAGGTACCCGTTTTAAGTACCGAGACTTTACAGATTCTAAATTTTTAAAGTCTATTATAGACATATATGACCAGAAAATTTCAATGCCGTACGAAGCAACTGGAGAGATTTTTAGGTGTAGATTTTAGAAACAGTTAAAGATTTTTAGCTAAAGGGCCACCTCTCCTGAATTTTACAATTTTTGTTTTCTTAGCATTAATTTTTAATCCGTTCAGATTAGCCCATTCAATAAGTTTGTCTAGAATTTTTTGAAGTTTTAAAATATTATTACAAATAATAGCGATGTCATCTGCATAGATGCTGATAAAGATATCATTGCATAATTGCATCATTGCATAATGATAAAAGATGCATTGCAGATGATATCGCTATTATTTGTAATAATATTGTAAAACTTCAAAAATTCTAGACAAACTTATTGAATGGGCTAATCTGAACGGATTAAAAATTAATGCTACGAAAACAAAAATTGTAAAATTCAGGAGAGGTGGCCCTTTAGCAAAGTCAGATGTAATAACTTGTAATGGAGAAAAGATAGAGTTTGTAAATTCTTTTAATTATCTGGGGGTTATTATGCAACAGACGGGGAAATCTTTCTCTAAACATATCAAAGAACGCTGTCGAAATGCATTGTCATCTTCATTCGCTATCTCAAATCTAAATTCGTTATCTTTGGAAACAGCTATTAAACTGTTTCACCTGAAAATCTCTCCAGTTGCTTCGTACGGCATTGAAATTTTCTGGTCATTTATGTCTATAACAGACTTCAAAAATCTAGAATCTGTTAAGTCTCGGTACTTAAAACGGATACTTTGCTTGTCAAAATTTACGTCGTCAAGGCTGGTTTACGAGCTAGCAGGGGAGGAGTTATTTGTAACGGAACTACAAGTGAAATTTAAATTGTTAAAAACAGATAATTACATTAAATTTGTTAAGCATAGACTAAGTAAAACTGAAGATATCAGCCTGGCCTTCTATAATACCCCTGCATTTAATATTAATAATATTAATGGGTGGAAAGGCCCAAACTGTACAGACAGGCATGTTTTTACCCGTTATGCGGTGCATGGTTTCCACCATGTAATCTGTCAAATTAAAGAATTTCACGAGTGTAATGATAAATGTGTATGTGTATTATGTAGTGGCCTATGTACTAGGTACCACTTACTTCATTGTCCATCTCGGACCCTATCATTAAGTCAATATGCAAAAATGTAGACCTATATAAATATGTATATAAATATGTATAAGTACACCTTGGTGTTTAATAAATAAATAATAATTACAGATAAGGTCAACTAAGATATCCAAGATGTCATGTGTGAGGTTATACAAGAGTGGGCTACCCGGACCACCTTGTAGCACTCCGTTACTCTGCAAGATTGGGTCAGATAAAACTAAGCCATCATTGATTATCACAAAATTGACTTCAAGCAACATGGCAATAGAAAGCAATAATTCTTTACGCAGTTTTCTAGTATTGATGAGCTTATGCATTAACAATGTTCTATCCACCATATCAAATGCTTTCAAGAAATCAATAAAAATTACATAAGTATGGCCTACTGGAACTGAGACTGCTTTTAAAATATGATCATGTAAGTATCTAACAGCTTGAATTGTGGATTTCCCAGGTATAAACCCAAACTGTACATCAGGGATTAAATTACGAGTTAAATTAAAAACTCTATTACATGTAAGCTTATCAAACATTTTTAACATAATAAAACAATTAGCAATTCCCCTGTATGACTTTGTATCCAAAATATTCCCTTTTCCTTAATTATATATGAAATTGAATATAGAATTTACTTTTTCAATGTTTTGAGATACTACGATTTAAATTAATTAATTTTATATTGTAGAATATTACATGCATAATGCAATATAAAATAAGTTGTGATTTATTTGTTTCACTTTTCTTCCTTTTTTTTCTTCCTTTTTTTTTTTTTTTTTTTTCCCCAATACATACTAATTATTATTTAACAGTTAATTAAATTGCGTTTTCACCATAAAATAAATTATACTTGTACAATATAAAATGACACTATACTTTGAAATAAAATATAATATATAAGCCTAATTATCCTATATACATACATACATACATATCATGACGCTATAAATCCCTTTCGGGGTAAGCCAACAACACAGATGTTTTATCCTGACCCAGTGATAGACCTCCACAACTTCCTATCCTGACATACTTCACTTGCTTCCGCCAGTCTCATACCTTGTTTCATACATTTCCTTTTGCATTTCATACTGCGTACATTCTTATTTTTCAAACATTTTCCAACCACCTCAGACCATGATGTTTTAGGCCTGCCTCTATCTCTCCTTCCATCCACTCTACTATGAAATACCTGCTTTGCTATTCTTTCATCACCCATTCTCTCAACATGACCAAACCACCGTAATACACTGTTCTCATACTTCTCAGTCACAGTTTCTTTTACTCCACATTTCTCCAACACCCAATTATTCCTTACCCTATCTAATCTTGTTTTACCACACATACTTCTGAGAAAACTCATACCAACAGCATTCACCCTACTCAAATGCCTACTCTGACATACCCATGATTCAGAACCATATAAGATAGTTGGGAGTAAGACAGAATTGTACACTGTAAGTTTTGCTTTGTTTGATAAAGCATCACTCTTGGCCAATCCTGCCATGCTGCCAACTACTTTCGTACCTGCCACCACTCTCCTCTCAATCTCCCCATCTATACTTCCATTCTCTTGATATAATCTTCCCAAATATACAAACTCTTTCACTCTTTCCAGCTTTTCTCCATTCAGTGTGAACTCATTTCCATCATCATTTTCTCCACCAAATACCATTACTTTAGTTTTCCCAACATTTATTCTCAGATCCATTTGTTCTGTACTTTCTTCCAACCTATCAATAATCTCTTGCAGTTCTTCCTCACTCTCAGCCACCATCAAAGCATCATCAGCGTACAACAGCATCTACACCATTAACAAACCTACGTTTACTCCACTTCCATACTTTTCAAAATGACTGTGTCTCAAAGTCGAAACATCAAAATATAAATTTGATATTACATTTCATATCGAAAAATGGTAATTGGCAATGACAAAAAATCGCAAATTAAAAAAAAAAATAATAATAAAGAAGAAAATTGCTAGTTTAAGCTGGAACAAAATTTGCTCACTTTTTACTTCAATTTGGCTTGCATTGCATTCACGGCAATCTCTCACCTATCGAGCACTCCTGAGTGCTCGCAAAGGTGTTTTCAAATGAGATTTGTGATTTCTGTGTGGAGTAAAATGCTAGTGCGTAAGCATCAGAACGTAAAAGTCACTGATCTATATAATAAGGATAGAGCATTGCTATATTCCCACTATAGGCAGCAGTGAAGAGAAAGTTAGTAGCGGCGCGTTCTTTAATTTTTATCGCAGGTGGCAAAATTGCGGGAACTGTAGGGTAGTAAAAAATTTCAAATCCACCCTGGCAGCACTACTGGTGGAGAGCAGGCGGCATGCACGGGTTGATTGGCTAGAGGGTAGCTCAGAGTGAACAAGGGGAGGAAAAGATGCTGCCAGCTTGACAATTTTGACAGCCCAAATTTTGTTAAGCATCGGGCAACATTGCAATTTGCCGCCTGCGATTTTCTTCCAGCTGACTAAAATTTTCTTCAAGCGGCAAGAGCCTGTATCTCCCCCTGGTAATAGTATGTACAGTATGTCAGCGCGAGAGCCCATTCGTGTTAACATGTAAAATAATGTGCTCCATCGTCAACAGGCTAAATAGGTATTAATAATAATGTAACAACGCGAAATCCTTAAATGACATAGAAAATTATTATTATTTTTAATAATTCATTCTTCATTCAATGAAGAATTTTCACCAAAAAATCTGAATTTCAAAAATAGCAATGATATATATATATATATATATGTATAAACATACCTCGAATAGTAAGCACTACAGAATTTTGTATAGCAATTCTGTCATTGTATACTCGGCAGATGTACTCGCCTTGGTCTTCTACCTGCACTCTTGGAATTGTCAGAACTCTATTATAGTTTGAAACAATAGCATTTCTTGGCAGATTGGAACCTCTTCTTGTCCAGTTGTATGATGGCACTGGGCTGCATAAATCACAACATTAAACATTGAAGATTTGATAGGGTCTATGCATTCATGTTAAAGTCTACACCATGTTGGATCACTCAATAACATGGGTTCCATAGGAAAATGACTCCTTTTGCCAGTTTAAAAGTACTAAGCAGTATTTTTGAGAGCATTGATGTGGTTAGTAGGTGGAATTAGTATCTAAAGTATGTGAGAAAAATAATTATAAAAAAAAAATGAACTAATTTCCTATAGAATATAGCCAAAAACGAGGTTTGTCTTATGCTAAGCAATGTTATTCATTACTCCATATGGGGTCCAAGCACACTAAATATGACGTGATGGGGATACACCCTATAATTTAAACAAAACAATACCCATCTTCAGAGTAACAATAAAATAATAATAAATTATCACTGAAACTGCAGTTGCAAACATTCTGTATACCAAAATATCATGAATAACTTTCAATGCATTATCCTTATGGGAGAATAGAAAAACTGGCAACTTTACAATAACAGATAAATGAGATAACAGGTACGAAGGGAACATAACACTCGCATAAAAAAAAAGAGGAGAACGGGCATACATTGTTGCAATTCAGTCTATTGTCATGAAAGTTTATGATTTCTGTGCGGTACAAAACTATTATTAAAAATAATATATAAATAAGAAAAAAACCATGACGGTTTAATATGCAAATCAAAGAAAAGTAATAGATTGTAATTAAAACACGTTATATTGAAATTTATACTACGCGTAAATCTTTAGTTAAAATAAATCAGGGTTCGCAAGTTTTAGCCACCCAGCGGTTTTAACCTGGTTTAAACCTGGTTTCAACCGGCCCGGTTTTTATTGTTTTGGCCAGTCTAAACCACTTTTAAAATAAGTTTTTATAATATGCTCAAAATATCATATGTAACCAAATAAATGATTGTGAGTAATGATTTTCTCATAAAATAAATGCAAATTTATGGGTTTCAAATCTAATTTTTTTTCTTAAATGTTAATTTATTTTAAAATCATGTGCTAAAAAGTATTAAAAAATAAAATAAAAACCATTTACTAATTGCAATATATATATATATATATATATATATATATATATATATATATATATATATATATATATATATATATATATATATATATATATATATATATATATATATATATATATATATATATATATATATATCAATATATAAATATTTGAACATATTTATCTTGCACTATAACACCATCTGAAACGAATCATATAAATGCAAATAAAGTCAAACAGTCAAACGCCATCTCGTGGAGTCTGAACTACACTTATGTGTAGTAAGGAAAACTATATCATTTGAAGTTTAAACACATAAATCCCGCCGCACGGGTAAATTTCCCCTCGCAAGAGGGGAGTCAGCTGTTTAAAGAGAGGCTGGTTTGTAAAAACAGGTGCCCCTCAGGCAGCGAATAGGCGACAGTTGTCGTCATAGAATTGTGTAAATGCAAGTAAGGAATCAAGGTAGAATTGGACGGTCGTGTAGCTCAATGGTCAGAGCAGTGGAGCGCAAATCCAAAGGTTGTCGGTTCGATTCCGGCCGCTGTCGTTCCTTTTAACTGTTTGACAAAATTTGCATTTATATGATTCGTTTCAGATGGTGTTATAGTGCAAGATAAATATTTTCAAATATTTATATATTGATACAAATATCGCCATCTCGTGGAGTCTGAACTACACTTATGTGTAGTAAGGAAAACTATATCATTTGAAGTTTAATATATATATATATATATATATATATATATATATATATATATATATATATATATATATATATATATATATATATATATATAAAATATATATATATATATATATATCTATATATATATATATATATATATATATATATATATATATATATATATATATATATATAACAAAATAAATAAATAAAAACACATTATTTATAATCTATTATTTATAATCTATTTATATATAGGCTATATTATTTATAATGAAGGGATTTAATATTTAATTACAGTAATTTATCTTATTTTTTTTAATTGAAAATAATTAATTAAGTTATCATAAACTCTAAAGTAATTATATAATGTGTCCCTAAAATCGTCTAAAGCCATAGAATCAATAGTAATGATTTTTTTTCCTTTTAACTTCATTTTAAGGAAAAGGCTACCAAAAAAACAGTTTTAGCCGGTTTAAACCAGTAAAAGCCAGTTTAAACCACCGGCTACAAAAAGGGGGGACACAAATTTACAAGCTCTAATAATTTACAAGGCTGCTAATGAGAGAAATTTTCTACTGCCGTGGATGGAACGCAAATAAAATTTACCCCTCGTCATATTGCAGACGTGTTTTGCCCTACCCCCATCAATATAATTGTGTTTCAATGAACTTAAATATCAAACTGAGAGAGAGAGAGAGAGAGAGAGAGAGAGAGAGAGAGAGAGAGAAAGAGTAACATCAAAGGAAAGAAAAGTTTCAATATACATAGTAGTTTAGTTGGCAAATTATATTATGCAAAAATGTTTTAATTGCTAGAAACACCAAGCCATGGGCATCAAACTAAAAAGAAAGGATGGGGTAGTTGTGAATGCCATGAATGTACGACACCAACTCTACCTGTATTATCAAGAGGTCAAGTTGCAGGCCCATGTTTCAATCTACCCCCTTTCAAAATATCACATAGAACTGCACAATGTATAGAAATAGAAACAACGTATTATTATTAATACCGGTAAAACAAAGTAAGAATGAAAGTATCATGACGACGTAATATCTTTCGGGGTAGGCCAGGACAACTTCTTTCTAGTAAGAGGGCTTACATTGATCTGTGGCTTACCAAACCACAGGCAGACCACTGGAAAATACCAATAATTATCAAGCAGTTTAGGATATCTTTTCTGATGTGGAGTGAGAATAAGTGGCATCTTTATATTACAGACATTCATAAATATTCAACTTACTATCCAAATGCTACACATTCTAAGCGGACTTCCTGGCCAGCCACTGGAGCCTCTGGGAATGCTTTCGGAAAATTATTGCCAAACTTAAGTTGCTGATAATTTGCTGTGAATAAAGAAATTTAGAATACTTTATGTGAACATGGCTTATATGAAAATAAATTATCTTATATCAACTTACAGTAGGATACTACTTGAAGAGGGAAAGATGGGCCACTGCGTCCAGTGTTAGAAACACTACTCTGTACATTGCATGTGTAATTGCCTTTATCAATATTTTCCAAAGCAGAAAAATATAAGTAGCCATCATATGAGACAAATACTCTCTTGTCTTCTTCCACTAAATTAGGGAAGTAATCTCGAGCCCAATTGTATGTCACACCTAAATTGGGGCAAAATATATTGTTATTTCCTCTACTCCAAGACCACAAAATAAACTACTAACTTGGATAGTGCTGTGGAGGATCACAGTAGATGGCTTTGCCCCAATTCTGATTGCCGTTCTCTGGGGATCTCTTTAAATTAAATTCTCCAATAAATGCAAAAGAAAGCTGAACACTTTCTGATACAATCGATCCAAATTTATTTGTAGCTTTGCAATGGTATAACCCATTATCTTCAGTCTTAAAACAGACAATATTTAAAGGTACATTAATGCATTTACCAAACACAAAGAGATGCCTTTTACTCTGCTAACCTGTTTGGGATTGTTGATGATAAGTGAACCACCACTGATAGTGTATCGAGCATCATCTAGAGGATCAATTTTCTTGGCAACTAAACGGTCATTTTCATAATCTTCTCGGAACCATTCATATGTTGGATTTGGATAGCCGCCTGCAAAGCATCTGTGAATATTTAACCCAGAATTAAAGAGTGAATAATACATATAATGTCACAATTTCAATACTATCATTTGCTATTCAATTAAAAAAAAAAAAAAAAAAAAAATATCATAGTTAGGATGTGTATTAAAGGCATAGAAAACATCAAAACATTTTTATTTACATCACAAAACACTTGATGGGACTTATATAAATAACATTAGTTAGTCTCAAACCCAACTGTAGCTCCGTAGCAGTGATCAGAAAATTTAGATTTATGCAACCCGCACAACATTTTCATACTAGTTTTTGCCTGTTAATGACGTCATAAACAGGAATATTCACGCAAATTGCATACTTTACATTTTTTTCAAGCTCTTTTGTGGGGTTACATTAACATTCTGGTAAAAAATATTATCAGTTTTGTAGATCCCATTTTGTGTTAAGAACATGTTGTTTCAATGTTTTCTATGCCTTTAAAGTAAAGGCTAGAAATACCAGCCTTACCACAGTAGAAGTTCTATGGAAAGGTCAAGGTCTCACGTGGCACAGAGTTTCATTTTACAATGTTTGTATAACCGAAAGCTTTCATCATCTTAATGAGATTATCAGTCAAAAATGAGATTTACTTGAGCACATGTAGTCTTGTACAATACTACCCATTACTCTAAACTAAGTAAATCTCTTCTTTTTTTATTGATAATGTTATAAAGATGATGAAAGCTTTTAGTTATACAAACATTATTTAACTAAACTCTGTGCCATGTGAGACCTCGACCTCTCCATAGAACTTCTATTTTGGTAAGGCCCTTGCTGCTATTTCTATACTATATTTTGCTATTGGAAAATAAATACTATAAATGATGACTTAACTGCAACCAAAGAGCTTCCTTTAATTACTATGTAAGCTCATTTTAGATCTGTAAATGAATAGGATTATACAACCTGGCATGGAAATTCAAGTACAATCTTTGACTTCACTGTTAATGTATATAAAGGAAAAACATGACATCAACATATTTTATTTTAATCTGCACCGTATTAAGGAAAAATCAACTGTGTGATAGTTGATAATTAATTGCACTCTATTGATACTGTTAAATAAAGGAAACATATGAGTACACTGTTTCCCAAACCCGCTGTTAACCAAAATTTTTAATTCAAGTTTTTTTTTTTTTTTTTTTTTGTTGTTGTTGTTGCTTTAAGTGATCTTCAAACAAATGTCTATAACATGTAAATATCGAGTTTTAAAACCTGCTACTTTCTGTATAAAATGGCATTTGAAAGCTCACATTCACAGGGGGAACGTTCAAATCGAGGATTTTCAAATTTAAGTCTTACTGTGCTCACAAAAATTGTGTTACTGATTTTAAATCATTCTAGAACTATTTAAAAGCATTAAAATAATTTAAAATATTTTTTTGGGATCTATAAATGAGGTCTGTTTTTTCAACAATTTGATTATTTTTTAGCTGTCTATGGAAAGTAAAAAAATCTTAAAAAAAAAAAAAAATGTTTGGATCCCTTTAGAGCCCTTTGAATGTGAGTGTTAGTTCCAAAAACCTCTACTTGCATTTTTGAATTGCCTTACTGGCAACATTTATGGACAGCAGAAAATTTTTGTTTGGCCGAACATTTTTATTTGTGCCTAACTACAAGCCCTAGAAGTGTTATAGCTCTGTTCTTATAACTAAGGTCACCACAGTTTTTTGGCTTTCCTGTAAAATTCACTTTTGAGCAAGAAGTGGTTTTTAGAACTAGCAGACTCATTTGCATATTACAAATACGATAAAATGTCTAGAATAAAGTAACCCACTTACGTCATAGTAACATCTTGCTGAGATTTTCTATTGGATTCATCAAACACTGCATTTACTGGCTGCTTAATGAAATAAGGACCTCTTGGTATTTTTAATGGATCTTTTACATTGATTCCATATTCATGTGTGCGATCATCCACAAGTAAATAATGAAGTTTACTAACTGCCACTTCGCAAATATATAGTAAAGGTTCGTCTCCACGAACACGTTGAAATCCCCATCGTTTCTGTTGATCTGAAAAGCTGAAAGAGTAATGAAGCATTGGAGCTTAATTTAAATGAAAGTGAGAGGAGAGGGTAAAATGATTTGTTATTAGAAACTACTATATAGGTAGTCAGAGCAGTATTTGAACTGAATTATAAGGTACCTATAAATGAGATAGTCTCTTCCTGGTGTTGCATCTTGATCAGGGAAGAAAGCACCATCCATGTTAACAAGCTGGGTGCCATCTCCATCATTTGTCCAAGAACGTCCACTCTGTTGGCGTGCACTTGTGTACCATTGTCGATGTTGTGGGTCTTGCCAATTCAACTGTTGCATCAAGAAAGTATGTTCCTCCAAACTATCTACACTGACCAAGTCTGCCTCGTATGCCTGCAATCACAATATAATTAATTAAGCTAACTTATGTAAGTTCACACATCCAATTTTGTGAATCTACTGAAATGTATGTGTGCACAGTATATTATACAGTAGTCCATCTCCTATAGCGGGAATGTCAGATCGAATGCGCGCCATAATTCCGACTGGGTGAAGGTGACAGAACTAGAAGCCGTAATTTGAAGTAATGTTACATGTAGTTCTGTCACCTTCACCCAGTCGGAATTATGGCGCGCATTCGATCTGACACAATCTGACATTCCCGCTATAGGAGATGGACTACTGTACCATCTACTGTGGTATGTGTGTTCATTCATTTGGACCGCCTTTGATGCAATTTATTTTGAAAATCCCGCTAAAAATACCAAAACTTAAATGACAGTTGTTAACTCTAAAAAATGGAAAAGGAAGTGGCCAGAAAAGGAAATCACGTGACGGTAAAAGTGGGAGAAAAGTTGGTGCCAGCTCCAAGCTAGGCCTGAGCTACCTCCCACTTTTACCACCACGTGGTTTCCTCTTCCGGCACTTGCTTTTCCGCATTTTGAGTAAACTTAAGCGGTCAGTCGACATACTCTTCGGCAATGAGAAAGCTTCAATTTTGTGGGTAGCCAATCATTTAGCTTAAAAGTGTGTGTACTTTTAGCGGGTCTTTCAAAACAGATGTATTGCGGGTCTGCCTCAATGTCTCTCACATGTCTTCCAACTCCAGGCACTTTTTGTAGTCCAGCTACACTAGCGACACCGCACGCGACACCTGAACTACAATGTTAAGCTTACGAAGCTTTTAGTTCCAGATGTCACTACTATTGGCGCAGCGTCGTTTCATATTAGACTACGCGCTAGCATAGGGAGTTGGAAGGCATGTGAGAGACATTGGGTCTGCCTAAAACATGAGGTTGTTGCTTCTCTGTTAAGGTTCTCTAGCTCTGGCATACTCAAAGCCCTGGTAAGTATGTTATGTATGAAGTATTTACATTATGAATTATCTTGTATTTAATTTCCATGTTATTGTAAAATCATATTTAAAAATAATAATAATAATAAAGACTTCATAGAAAAAACACATAGATAGATAAGGGAAAATCGGCAAATGGGAGATATAAGACAAAAATGACTTGGCAACACTGTCGCTATCCAAGAAAGGATAGCTGTGATAGCCGAGATAGGATTTTGACTTTAAATCAAAGTGACAGCAGCACAGAAACGTTGATGCACCTTGGATATATTTTTTATGTGTACCTAACACCCCAAAGGTATTAAATCAATTATCACTTTAGTGATATTGTACATACAGCTTGAGTATAAAAATAATAAGTGAACTCCCCAATGCTATCAGTATAGGGCAATCCTTTCTCAGTGAAGAGGCCACGCCCCTTTTGAACTAAAACACCAGATGGCGCATCCATAGTTGTTTAGCGCTATAGTAATGAGCTTACATTGACAGGGATGCCGTGGTAGAGAAAAATTTCTAACTCAGGTCGAAAGGATTTTATAGCGGATGTACTAGTTGCTCATATTGCTCTGTAGAAAACAAACTTAATAAAAAAAAAATTTTTAATTTAGACAGCATGAGCATTGCGCATAGCAAAGGTTTACTAACAAGGTAGCCAAACTGTCTCCTCAAAACCAAGCACTAGAGGACAACATCATGTTCACCACTTTCACTAGTAAACCTGGCGGTCAAAGGGGGTAACCATTAACCAATAAGTTCTGTGTGTTATTCTTATGGACACTAGAAATTATTGGTTTCAATTTTGGTCGCAAGTGGTTAACAGCATGTTATCCCTTGCCAGCGAAGGCAGTTTATTTACCTTAATGCTGTTCGTAAACTCTGTTCTCTGCTCCTAAAATAACGACCACCTTTGGTTATTCAAATGGAGTGCGCATTTTTTGGTGCAAGAAAACAGGGTTTACAAACAACGCTCTTCTCTCTATACTGTGCGCATAGTACACTGTCAATTTCAGCACCTCATCTCTAACCATGGACCACTGTTTCATCTTTACTGGGACTCATCCGCATAGCAAAAGGGAGAGAAGCGCTTGCCCTACGTCTAGTCTAGAAGGCTGGTAGAGAACTGGTACTCTGGTACTCAGCGGCAAACACGGTAAGGCTTCTCTCTCCTCGCTATGCTGATGAGCCCCAATAAGGACGAAACAGCTGTCAATGGCTAGAAATGAGGTGCTGAAAATAGCAGTGTGCTATGCACAATGCTCATGCTGTCTTGAAATGCATCGCTTTGCTAAGCATTTATTTAGGGTTAGTTTGAAGTTAGCGGTTTTATATTTTGTCTGTCTAGAATACAGTATACTTACAGGGGCCATAAAAACAACATTGTATTTACATGTGTTCTGTCAAACTTTGCAAATATGAAGTTTAAAGTAAAATTTCATCGCAAAATGATACTTTATCATTTTGCATGCTACGTAAATGTACCGTACTTCATTAATTAACCTGCTACGGCGTATGCAGCAAAGTTAGGTATTATAATGAACGGATTTGCGTATGTAGATTGTGGTTTGTATAATACAGTACGTAATATTTACGACTGAAATAGTATTTTATTTTAGTTTGAAGGTAAAGTTTTTATACATTTGTTTTAGCATTCACAATCATTTTAATATTAATTTTAGGTTTTGGGCAGAATGTATATTATTTTATTTGTACTCTACAGTTATTTGGTAAGAAAATAATTTGTTTGCTTTGTTATTTGCATACTTCACATTTGTTTAGAAGTTGTTCAGTATTGCAGCGAAAGAGGAGAAAAGCAAGTATTCCTTCCATCTCCAAAGTAGATGGTGCGCTTGCGCTAAGGAACATTCTCCTCTGCTCAGGGAAAAAACGAGGTGTAGAACTCGGTGAAACAAAACTAAACTTCACTCTCCCAGCTACCGGCAACGGTGGCTTGTCTTCTGACAGAGAGCGGCTTCCTACCAAAGGCAGCCAGTGCCTCAGAGCACTTGCGGTGTAACAGCTGAGATTAATGTAAATTAATCTAGAGGATTGGTAACTCTTGTGCGCAATTGCACTAGGCAGTAATAAGCCTTACCCGTGCGTACACACGCGTGGTGACAATTGAGCGCCTCTACAGTGCTTAAAGGCGTAGAACACCTTGAACAAAAATGTTGCGTAATATCCTGACTAACCTGAAAATCAATGTTGATTTGGCCGGAGTCATTGATTTCTAATTTATTTTCCATTCACAAAATGCCACTGCCGGTCACTGACGTCACAGCTCGCCTGGTCCACGCGCAAGTAAGCCGGGCGAGCTGTGACGTCAGTGACCGGCAGCGGCATTTTGTGAATGGAAAATAAATTAGAAATCAATGACTCCGGCCAAATCAACTTTTTGAGGTTTGTTAGGATATTAGGCAACTTTTTTGTTCAAGGTGTTTTACGCCTTTAAGTGCGCAAGGCGAGTAACTGAATGCTTGTAATACTGATAATTACATAATTAAGAAACAAAGCAATTCTGTTTTATACCATTTATGTAAAATTACTTGTATTATTTGAGACTACGGAACATGAGAAAATAAAGTATAATGTAAAGGGAAAAAACACTTTAATTCAGTATTAAGTAAAGAATATGACCTGTTCCTATAGCTAATAAATAGGCAGGTAGCTATAAATATGCACACAACTACTAGACACCAAGCCAGCTAAGTACATTATATCCAGGGAAGTTGTGCTGTCATAATTTATAGTCTAAGTGCAAGCCAAAATTTTCTTTTTTTATGAAGCTTGCTTTCTACAGAGCAATATGAGAGACTATAGTACATATACTATAAAATACTTCCAGCTAGGGTTAGAAATTTTTCTCTACCATCGTGTCTCTGTCAGTGTAAACTCAATACTATCTCCCGTTTTCCAATTTTTTCTAATCTATCTATGTGTTTTTGTATAATTTATTATTATAATTATTATCAATCATCACATTGTCACTTGTACCTTAAGTTAATATTTACTATTGTTAAATAATAAAAATAATCATATTTTACTTGTGTCGCATGACCTAATTACTAACACCGTGTTCACAATGGTCCGAAATTTCGGGTCCGATGACGGATGACTCTTCCGTCGTTTCCAATGAAAATTTGACGACCGTCTCCAATGCTCCGAAATCTGTCGAACGACGGATCCGACCAGCGGATCCGACGGATATAAAAATTAGTGCTGCCATCTATTCTTATGGCGCGTTTCCATTCAAACTATAAAATCTCGTTTATTTAAAACTAAAAAACAATTTTATTTGACCTGGTTAAAATTAAAATAGTCGTGAAACTTACAGGGTCTAGAGAAAAAACCTTGCCCTTTTGATTTCCGACGCTTTTACTACCCGATTTTGTGCATAATTTCGACCTTGTTTAAGGATTTGAATTTCCCTTTATTTGAAATTTGAAGGTACAGCAGTACAGTACATTTAATAAATGCTTATAATTTTGTGGTGGAAGTAAATAAATTAGCACCTGTAGTGGTGTAAAAAAAAAAAAAAAAAAAAAAAAAAAAAAAAAAAAAAAAGAGGACGCAGAGCAAGGTCCTATATGTCTATTTTTTACCCTTGAGAAATGTTTCGGGGGTGTGCAACCGCACCGAGTTCTCTGATTTTGACGCAACTAATGATTTTACCGTGGTAACTTTTTCACTGCAAATGTCGACAATAGTGACCACTATATAAAAATGTAAAAATTAACCCTTTTCTTTTGTGCCACGTGGGCCTTGTAAATCAAGATCTCCGACTTTGAAGCAAACAACGATGTTATTGTGGTAACTTGAGCTAAATAAGATAACGGTGACGAAGAAAATGTTAAATATTAGCCCCAATGGCAAATTAGGGGTGGTTATATTTAACTTTTAAAATTTTAGAAACTCTTTTAAATTGTCAGGGAGTGTAGGTTAACATTTTCTGTGGTCACCACCACTATCAGATTTAGAGACCCTTAACAGAGAAGCGACAACCTCATGTTTTAGGCAGACCTGCAATACATTGTTTTGAAATGCCCGCTAAAAGTACCCAAACTTTCTAGCGTTCTGATTGGCTACCCTAACAATCTCTCAAATCTGATTGGTTCCGACGCCATAGGCCTCCCTGTAATGTTTGCTAACCTGATGTATTGCAGGTCTGCCTAAAACATGAGATTGTCGCTTCTCTGTTAAGGGTCTCTAATCAGATTACTTCGGCAACGTCAGCTAGCGGACGAATTGGCCGCCGAGATATCAATGATTTCTCGATGCGCCGCGTCCAAATATGGGCTGTACCAGCTTTGCTCCTCGAACCCCCCAGCAAAGTGTGGACCGTCTCTTAGCTATAGAACCATAGCGACGCACTCCATCTCACGTCATTGCTTGCATCCAAATTGAAAAGCAAAATTTTTTTTCCAGGTGTGGCACCCTTAAATTCTGCCGGGAGCAAGTTGAACGTTTTAGGTGGTCACCATCATTTTTTTTTCAGGTCAAGTTACCCCGATAATATCTTTGGTTTCCTCAAAATCGAAGAACTTGAATTTACAGGGGTGGCACCCTTAAATTCTGCAGGGGTCAACTTGAACATTTTTGGTGGTCACCATCATCTTTTTCAGGTCAAGATACCACGATAATATCGTTGGTTGCCTCAAAATCTGAGCACTTTGATTTTACAGGGGCGACACCCCTAAATTCTTCAGGGGTCAAGTTGAACCCTGGTCAAGGGGTCACCATCATCTTTTTCAGGTCAAGTTACCACGGTGACATCGTTGGTTGTCTCAAAATCGGAGACCTTTAATTAACAAGGGTGGCACCCCTAAATTAAAGGGTTAATTTTAACATTTATGTTGGTCCCAACATAAATTAAAACCAAAAATGCTAGAAAATCTGTTAAAAAACTCTGAAAAATTCCCATCCGAAAAGACACGCCCCCCTTCCGTCAACGTCGGAGAGCTCGACGGACGACGGATGGCGGATGGCGGACGTCGGAAGGCTCTTCCGTCGTCCGACGAGTTGGGAAGTGTTGGACCATTGGAGACAACTTTCGGACCATTGTGAACACGGTGTAAACAAAACATGTCTTGTTTATTGACTATTGCTGCCCTGCAATTTTAATTTTATTTCACCGCATGTTTCAGTTTATATTCTTTCATGTTGAAGCTAAACTTAAGTAAAACCATACTTTGCTTATTAAGTAATAGGGGCCAGTCATTTTGTACTGAATGATATTGTACAAGTTTGATGCAACATATTATCATAAATCATAATCTCAGAAAAGGCAGAAAAGGTAGGAAATTATAACTTACTTGGCAATTTTTTCTTGCATCATTTCTCGGTCGTATTGGAGATTTTATGAAGCGATAACACGACGAACGGAATTGCACCCAATGTTGAGGACATCTCCACTCCAATTCTCTATCTCTGTCTCTCTGAGAAGCTGCTAAAGGTAACAGCCATAAAAGTACCAAAAGGTAGTTCATGTTTAATACTGAAAAATAAAGGTAAGAGAAATTCATCAGCATCAAATTGTATGATATACATTCATAAATACATGACACACACACACACATATAAATCATTGGGTTAGAACACACAAACTGTGTATCTACAATAGCAACAAGGTTCAATTTTTTGTACAAAAAGATAAGAGTTTCCACTTAGCTGCTTTTGTAGATACACAGTTTGTGGTCTAACCCGACGATATATATATATATATATATATATATATATATATATATATATATATATATATATATATATATATATATACACACACACACACACACAAACACACATTGATTAAATAACTTTTTCACTACATATATATAATATTATATATATGTAGTGAAAAAGTTACACCACTGTTAATATATACCTAAATGTTGAAATAATAAAAAATAAAGTATAAAAGAAAATAGTATGTAGAATGATTAGAGCTTGTTAAATAATTAATAATAATAATATCAAATTCCTCACTTAATTTATTGGCACAGATATAACCCTTCCTTTTTTAAACGTCCATTAAATAAAAATATATTACTTAAGGCGTACAACACCTTGAACAAAAAACATGTCTAATATCCTAACATGCTTACATATCAACGTTGATTTGGCCGGAGTCATTGATTATCCAAATGCCCTTTGGACACAACAAGGTCCATATAACACAACATACATATAATATTATACCATCACAGAAATTTGGAGGGGGGGGGGGGGGGTGACGCAAAAATATTATGGTGAGGGTTCAAAACGAAGGCAATGATTATGCAAGACAGCTAGAGTACTACCATAGCATAAGTATATTATTTTATTACTGTATTACTATTATAATACAGTCAACCGGGGTGACTTTGAACACTTTTTGAAGTATTTTGCAAATATCTTCAAAAATAACTTTTACAGTTGTTTGTTGTTTGGGAAGATTATATCAAGAGAATGGAAGTATAGATGGGGAGATTGAGAGGAGAGTGGCGGCAGGTAGGAAAGTAGTTGGCAGCATGGCAGGATTGGCCAAGAGTGATGCTTTATCAAACAAAGCAAAACTTACAGTGTACAATTCTGTCTTACTCCCAACTATCTTATATGGTTCTGAATCATGGGTATGTCAGAGTAGGCATATGAGTAGGGTGAATGCTGTTGGTATGAGTTTTCTCAGAAGTATGTGTGGTAAAACAAGATTAGATAGGGTAAGGAATACTTGGGTGTTGGAGAAATGTGGAGTAAAAGAAACTGTGACTGAGAAGTATGAGAACAGTGTATTACGGTGGTTTGGTCATGTTGAGAGAATGGGTGATGAAAGAATAGCAAAGCAGGTATTTCATAGTAGAGTGGATGGAAGGAGAGATAGAGGCAGGCCTAAAACATCATGGTCTGAGGTGGTTGGAAGATGTTTGAAAAATAAGAATGTACGCAGTATGAAATGCAAAAGGAAATGTATGAAACAAGGTATGAGACTGGCGGAAGCAAGTGAAGTATGTCAGGATAGGAAGTTGTGGAGGTCTATCACTGGGTCAGGATAAAACATCTGTGTTGTTGGCTTACCCCGAAAGGGATTTATAGCGTCATGATATGTATGTATGTATGTATGTATGTATGTATGTATGTATGTATGTATGTATGTATGTATGTATGTATGTATGTATGTATGTATGTAACTTTTACAGTGCAGTGCAACCCAAAAATTTGGGGTGGTGTAGTTCACTTACCACTACTTACCCCATGTGTTGTTTTTAAAATTTATCAAAAATCCTAATTTTGAGCCTTAAACTGTCATGGACCTAATTACTAGGGGTCTTGTTATATGATATGACAACTCCAGGTCCACCCCCCAACCCCCCAAATTAATTATTCCAAATTTATTTGCTCAAAAGTCATTTTAACTATATTTTCAATAGAAAATCAATGCATATTTATACAAAATGAAGTTAATTTTTCCACCTAAGCTTTCAAATTTTATAATGTCTGAATAATATTTTATAGTTTTACCATTGATTAATGTTAATTAGTAATTTTGGTGACTAGATTGTCCAAACTCAATGTTAAAGATAAGGTAAAAAAATAAAAATCTGATTTTTCAGCTGAAATTTTGGTTATGAGAATGTCTGTTAGTACTCAATGAGGTGGTGTGCCTAATTTTTGGTTGCTCGGCATCCTTGATCCTAAAATGACCCTTGCATCTTTAAATTTTAATTTTATAGAAAATCCAGCAGCATCATTGAATTCCTAGGCCCTCAAAACCTAAGAAGCAACACGTCAAAAACCATACTTTGTAGGGTAGGGTCTTAACCCTTTTCTGCGGACACTATTTTTTCAAAATAGTCTTAACCTGGGAATGGTTGAATATATATTGGCAAGTAAGGTGTTGTTATGTAGGTTTTTTGAGGCAAGCAACTATAAAAAATAGACTTCTTGCCCAATTGAAATAAAATTTGGTATGCATTGTCAGGAAGCTATATCTAACAAGATGGTATCAGATTTACATGCTATTTTTCACCCCACCATTCTCCAGGGTAGAAACTTTAAGGGTGTGTATTTATTGTTAACTTTCCCACTTAGTGGAATTTTTTTTTCCTGGAAATACAAACAATTAAGGGAACTCCAAAAGCCAGCAAAATTAAATTTGAACATGTGCACTGTGCACACAAAAAATTTAAACTTAGTGGCACCACCCACTATTGAGAAATAAGGGTGAAAAGTTAAAGTAAGCAAGTGTTCAAAGTCACCCCGTGTGACTGTATACTTATTCTGTAGTATAACTTGAAATTGGAAAAGGTTCTTGGAACTGTCAAGAACACCTTAAAACTGCTACCGAAAACCAATTCATAAGAACCAACTGTTCAGGAACTTCAGTTCTTAAATAAACACCACAAAAATTGAAGGTGGTTCCAATTCCTGGGATTTAGATAATAAATATGTACTTTTCTAGGCATGAGGGAGAAAAGGTGGTACAAAAGAGAATCTGTGAGGAAAATTTGCAGTACAAGGTTAGAAGTTTGCGCAAGAATAATGAACGAGTTAGGGCCAGCTAGGTATTGTTTATTGAGTGGAAAAAAGAAAAGAAAATGTAAAAGTAAAAGAACTTGATGTTGCCTAAGTTATAAAATTATTCAGATTGCAAATATTTGAGATTCATCACTCGATAGCTTTATTTATGAAAATCAGTTCTTTATACCACATAACAGGCTAAACCCAACAACAGTGATTTCCTGTAATAGAAATGAGCAAGACGAGATAGATAAACTGTCTTTAAAAGCCATTAACTTGGCATGGGTCACTACCACCATTGCACTGCCAGGACTGGCCAGAAACATGATTAGACCTGTCAATCCTAAACACTTCTTCTACTGTTTAACCTGTGACACACTAGCAAAGGCATGGGTATGAATGTGAGGAGAACAAGAGCGCATTCAGTGCATACCATGACTTCCAAAAAAGCTGCATATAAACATATAAAGCTGCATTATATACCCATGTTCCTTTAACTTTACCACTGGCCAACTTCCAGTTACATACTTGTTAAACTCAGGTAACCTTTTACAATGTCAAACGAGTGGGCATATCTGAAATAAATACTGTTATAGCACGTCAAATCAGCATGTATGTATGATATCATACCATACCTTTTGACACAGCCCAAGGAAATGATTTACATTACTGCTTACACATAATTATGTATGATGTGTCTTTTTCCCTATATTATGTACAGTCACTTTGGGCCATTACTGCCACGATAAACTCCGCGTGACCGAAGTAAAAACTTGTGACGTAAGCCCTCGCTAGTTAGCTCGCGCGGAAATAACTTGAGTTTTAGTTGAGACGTCTTTAAATCAGGAATGGAAAATATATATAGTTAATGTATATAGTTAATATAATAATTTTATAATAAATCGCAATTATTTACAGCTTTATAAACACATAAAGTAACTCAAATAATATAGTTTCTATGTCTGTATTTAAGACAGTTCAAAGAAAGCGCAATATTCCCGCGCGGCATAACTGCGAGAGTTTACGTCACAAGTTTTTAACTCCGGTTACGCCCACTCCTATTTGGCAGTTATGAAGCAAAGTGACTGTACTTACATATTATGTATTGGTACAGTATATACATAGGCCTATGTACTACATATGACATGCATACATTTATTATGTATGTATATATTGACGGTATACATATCGATGCCTCTGCGTCAAAAGAGAGCATCTACACTTTCCAGATTTCCGACAAAACGACTATCTAGGTACACTTTCCGAGCAGCGCTGTAACTCGACTAGAGGCCATATACTTAATATTGCAGATGCTTGGCAGCGGAAAGTGTACATAGTCGTTTTGTCGGAAATCTGGAAAGTGTAGATGCTCGCTTTTGACGCGGAGGCATCGATATAAAGGGTGGTTTCATTCATGTTAAAGTCTACGCCATAAGTGAGCGCTAAAAAACATAAGCCTGTATAGTTAAATGACTCATTTTGCCAGTTAAAAAATACTTAGCAATATTTTTGAGAGCATTGATGCTGTTAAATTAGTTTTTCAAGTACAGTATGCAATAATAATAATGCATAATAATAAAAAAAAAAAAAAAAAAAGAACAACAACAGTAATTTTCCAAAGAAAATAGCAAAAAACTACCTATGTTTTTCCTATGCTGAGCAATGTTATTCATTGCTCAAGAAGAGCATCAAAAAGCATTCAGAATGATGTTGTGCGTACATCAATCAACATTGCGAAATCAACGTACGAAAATCAACATTGATTTTCAGGTTTGTTAGGATATTAAGCAACTTTTTTGTTCAAGGTGTTCTACGCCTTTAAAGTTTCCCCATATATTTAACATTTGGGCTTTGTTCAGATTTATTCAGGACCAGTGTACCCGAAGGAAATGAAAAACTTGCACAACAATGGGAGTAAATGCCAACATTTCAATGCATTCTTTTGCCACCCACCTTGGTCTGTGTAATATATATGGCAATGTTGCCATATTTGCAATTTTTCCATAAGCCTAATGTATTGCAAGATTTAGAATTCATGTCAGTACATACATACCATACACACGTATATGTACAAACATACATGTGCCGTATGATATGCCAAACATGCCATGTATACATACATTATAGGGTGTGTGCGCATGACGTCATTCTGAGTGCTTTTCGATGCTCATCTTGAGTAATGAATAACATTGCTCAGTATAGGGCAAACATAGTTTTTGGCTATTTTCTTTGGAAATAATATATTTTTTTGCTTATTATTATTTTTCTGGCATACTTGAGGTACTAATTCAACCTGTTAACAGCATCAATGCTCTCAAAAAAATCGCGAAGTATTTTTAAACCGGCAAAATGTACCATTTTCCTATACCAGCCAATGTTATTTAGTATACCTACTCATTTATGACGTCGACTTTAACATGAATGAAACCACCCTATACATTACTGTACACAAATATATGTATACCGGTATGATACAAATAATATAAAATCATAATATACATACATAAATATCATATTACATACATATTATGTACGTACACAAGCCAAGCCAATATGTATGCAATGTACGGTACAAACTATCCATTATCATAATTTTACAATATGTACATACCACATACATACATACATACATACATACATATGTATGTTATGTATACATACATATTTAAGCGCATACATATGCACATAAAATTTCAAATGTAGAGTTCAATGAAAGCAATGCATAATTATGTAAACATAAACATTTTAATAATTATGTATGCATGTTTGTATAAAGTTAATAATATTAATAATGCATAGTATGTATTATTACAATTATTTATGCATATTATGCATGTCATACATATTATTATATATATGTATGTACATGTTAACATTTTTATTATGAATCATGCATCGTTTTGTTTACCTAGCAGTTAGATACATACATACATACATACTCATTAGGGAGTGGCCCAAGCAATTGTTCATTTCAACTAAATGTATTCATATTCCTGGCTTTCAATGAAAACTGTACATATAAAACAAGAATGCTTACCTCTAGGACTGTCCAATTGCACTTTGTTTCCAACAGGTTTGCAATTAAATTAGTTTTTAGTTGTCACAATGATCTATACATATTCCATGTACATGACGACGAATAGCAAACTACTGTGTTCCAGGTTCCAGGTCTGTTGTCTATTGTCTATTTATGAGTGTTTAGTGTTATGCTCAGGTAGTTCTTGCTCTTGGTTGGGTTGGCTGGATGTTTGTGTCGTTTGTGTTGGTTCTCATTGGCTCCGTCCCTGCTCCGTCCTTCTCTTTGAGAGTTTTGCAGGAGTTTTGTTCCAAGCCAAGTAAGTCAGTCAGTTCCGAGTCAGTTCAGTTATTTGGTTATTACCGGGGGGCCGGGGGGAGGGGAAAGGGCGAGCGAGGGCGAGTGAGGGGGGTGAGGGCGGGTGAGGGCGAGACGAGGGCGAGAGGCCTGCGAGTGGGGGTCCCGTTGGGTCCCTTTAATGATTGGGTCTACCTGCTATTTGCTAACTGCTAACTGCTATTTGATCTGGATGATCTGTGGGCGATAATTGCAAACTAAGTGAACAGAAAGTGAAGTTCTGAGTGGGACTAGCGGGGACTAGCGGGAGCGAGCGGGAGCGGGACTAGTGGGCTGCTAGTGGGAGCGGGAGCAGTACCGGTTGATCTACGCTGATTTAGTTGGATTTAGTGTTTAGCAGGTGTTTAGTGAATGGACAGAGTGTGAATAATGGTGGATCAGGTGTACGAATTATCCGGTTAGTTTTCTTTATAGTGAAATACTGTGTGTAGGCCGTGGCTATTTAAAACACAGAATAAAGTCCGCCATTACTGGAACTAAGAATATGGAAAAGGAATGGCGCGTATTGCTTTGAATTGAAACGATGTTTATAGTTTTTGTTTGTTAATTTTAGCAATTTAATGCTACCCACGGGAAAAAATCTTTTCATGTCAGTAAACTTTTTAACTGACATGAACAGATTTAGACCAACATTAGCTTTACAGGTTAAGGTACTACTTTAGGGTAGGAGTGAAATTTTTTTATTATGACTTGGAATTAAGTTAAGGCTGGTGTACCCAAAAATGAAATCAAAAAAATTCTATCTTAAAAACTCGCGTCGCAACAGAGCGTCAAAGTATTGCAAATGCCCCGCCCCCTAATGCTAATGAATCTATATTTGGACCCTAATTTTGAACAACTTCACATTTTTTTCAGCGGTTAAAAAAAATACTAGCTTGTTCTTCGTGTTGATTTTTAATGAAAAATGATTTTTCAGATTTTTCTAGAACGAATCTGCCGAGAAAAAAATTATCGCAAATTGACCCATGTTAATGTGAATATGCAATCTTCATTAATTTTTTTCTCTATAAATGTCTCGTAAAAATCGTTTAAAAAGTCAAATTCATTAAAACTTGATCTATAGAACACACTAGTATTTTTTGTTTAGAAGTTGGTCAAGAAAAATTTTGCACACGGGGAGCTTGAAGTTTTGTATGTTTTGCGTGTTAAAGGGGGCGTATCCCAACGACTTTTAATGCTAATTTGCGGAATATTTGATTTGAGCCGAAACTTTTTGGAGTATAGAGAATTGTTCCTTGGTTCATTATGAACCTAAAAAGTGATATTAAATTAAATTTTACGACAACATCGCTACCCTAAAGTAGTACCTTAACTGATACCAGATTACTCTTACTGACTTTAGCTTATGTAACCTACTATGATCAGTAAATTTTCAGTTTGATAACTATTTTTAAGTGTTAATGAACTTAACTGAACTAAGATAGTATCCACTGATCACTTAAAATTAACAAATATTGAATGAAATTAGCTTTGCTTATATAAACTTATTTAAGCTGGTTTTTGCTGACCACTTTATATTAAATAATATCAAGTACGTGTTATTAGTTGAATGATATGATAGCTGAAATTTAATGTTTCGAACTTAAAGTTAGCTGACAAGATTTTAACAGTTACTTTCACTGAGTTTTACTGTTTTTACCTTTACTGTTGGTAAGCGATTTTCACTGTCAGTGAAACTGATGCTAACTGTGTGAAATATTTTTTTACACTTAACCGACAGTAGTTGAATTTAAGTGATATCACTTAACTGTGAGAAATTGAAAGTTACTATCCATAGCTTACATAAATCAAGTGATATTAACTGATTTCTACTGTTGAATTAGCTGTTATCAAATTAATTATTTTAACAATATAGGAAGTGATTATTATAACTGATATCAACTGTTATTTACTGTAGTTACTGCAAATGCATAAAATATTATACGCTAAGTTTTATTAACTGTTCGCAACTGATAAGAACGATTATTAACTGAAAGTTACTGTAATGCAAAAAATATTTTATATTTAAATATTATTAACTAATCGCAACTGATAGAAACTATTATTTACTAAAAGTTACTGCAGACTGCAATGCATATAAAAAAAAATTGATACTGAGTTAGTATGCCTTCATCTATATTTACTCGTATTTATATTGTTGCAATAATTTTTTATATAGCCTATAATATTATATATACATAATGTTATGGGGAAAAAAAAGAGTTTAATATGCTAATGGATCTTACCGGTGGATTGCGCTAAACAATCGCAGGTCGGGAAATGGGAAATGCTAATAAAGGATCTTTACATTTCTTTTTGTGGGCAAACGTTTTTGGCATTTTGTGATATGAGGTCACAAAATTTTAAATGATGTATAATAAATTTGATAAATTCATTTAAATAAATTGTAATATGAATATATACGTAAATTAAATAAATAGGCCTATATATGTGCAATTCTCATGATCGACAGTAATTCTGACCGCAGAATTGTGACTTCGTGACTATAACTGCAAACCTTTTTATTAGGTACAGTACAGTATATAATTAATACTTTTTGTATTATTGCAAGAATTTTAATATTAATTACACTAAAGTCACGCAGTCCGGAGAAATAAAGAAATATTACATTTGTGATCATTAATGAATAATTATTCATTTAAATACAATTTACTGCAAATTAATTAAAAGTTATTCATTACATTATCCCACGAGGAAATAATATCAGCTCAGGCCAGTTTAGATCAGCAAACATCAGCTAAGATCAGTTGTTTCATCCGTTAACATCAGACTATGCAATATAACACATAGGACAGCTCAATTCAGTTGATATCAGCTAAGATCAGTTTGTCAATCAGTTAACATCAGCTACCATGCATTATATAACATAGGACAGCTCAGTTCAGTTGATATCAGCTAAGATCAGTTTGTCGATCAGTTAACATTAGCTACCATGCATTATAATATAGAACAGTTCAGTTCAGTTGATATCAGCTCCGATCAGTTGGTCGCAATCAGTTAACATTAGTTACTATACACTATAACATAGGACAGCTCAGTTCAGGTATGATAAGCTAACCTCAGCTTTACCATTCATTGTCATAGGTCAGTTGAGGTCACTCTATTTGCAAAATTTGTGAAATATAAATATTTCATTTGCCGGATTATTTGTCAGCGCCTCGTTAGCTCAGTTGGTAAGGTAGGTAGGTTAAGATAGGTAGGTAGGTTTAGATTGGTAGGTCCCAGGTTCAAATCCAGGCAGGGTATGTGTAGAGCATGGGAGTGTAAAAAGTTCTCATATACTTTTTTATTTTTTTTTTACACAGCTAATATCAGTTGAATACAGTTCAGATCAGTTGTGATATAAGCTGCAACTAGCAACTGTCATTGCAACAGTTTATTACAGGTATTTACAGCTAATATCAGTAAACAATAAATGGACAATAATATGGTGTCATACTGTAGTTGATAACAGCTAGAATCAGTTTGGTACAGCTATGCTCACTTTGGGTTATTATTATTATATTATATAGTATGCTACAGTGAGTGTCAGTTTATTAGCTGTTTTTAACTTACTGACATTAACTGTAAAAGGTGCCAAAAATTAGCTCAGATCAGTGAGATTCAGTTCAGCTCACATTAGTTCATAACGTCTACTATCAGTTGAAATAAGTAGGTTAATTTCAGTTAACAAACAGTTAAAAATTAGCTGATTTTTTCCTGTGGGTATTTTATTAACAGTAACACTGATTATTTTGATTTTTCACTTCACTTTCAATCATAGGGTATATAGCTTATAATTTATGTAGGTCTAATAACTTATTTTTAAAGATCACTGTTTTTAAATTTATTGAATATTGCTTTTTGAAATTTTTAACGTTTAATTCTTATTGTCATATCTTGATTGAGTTTGTTATATAATTTAATGCATTACCTGTAGGCATTAACAAATAAAGACTTTTGGCTTGATTTATTATAAATATTATAAATATATACACAGGAAAAAACCAGTTAATTTTTAACTGTTTGTTAACTGAAATTAACCTACTTATTTAAACTGATATTAGACGTTATGAATTAATGTGAGCTGAACTGAATCTCACTGATCTGAGCTAATTTTTGGCACCTTTTACAGTTAATGTCAGTAAGTTAAAAACAGCTAATAAACTGACACTCACTGTAGCATACTATATAATATAATAATAATAACGCAAGTGAACATAGCTGTACCAAACTGATTCTAGCTGTTATCAACTACAGTATGACTCCATATTATTGTCCATTTATTGTTTACTGATATTAGTTGTAAATACCTGTAATAAACTGTACGCAACTGTTGCAATGACAGTTGCTAGTTACAGCTTATGTCACAACTGATCTGAACTGTATTCAACTGATATTAGCTGTGTAAAAAGAAAATATATATATATATATATATATATATATATATATATATATATATATATGAGAACTTTTTACACTCCCATGCTCTACACATACCCTGCCTGGATTTGAACCTGGGACCTACCAATCTAAACCTACCTACCTATCTTAACCTACCTACCTTACCAACTGAGCTAACGAGGCGCTGACAAATAATCCGGGAAATGAAATATTTATATTTCACAAATTTTGCAAATAGAGTGACCTCAACTGACCTATGACAATGAATGGTAAAGCTGAGGTTAGCTTATCATACCTGAACTGAGCTGTCCTATGTTATAGTGTATAGAAACTAATGTTAACTGATTGCGACAAACTGATCGGAGCTGATATCAACTGAACTGAACTGTTTTATATTATAATGCATGGTAGCTAATGTTAACTGATCGACAAACTGATTTTAGCAGATATCAACTGAACTGAGCTGTCCTTTGTGTTATATTGCATGGTAGCTGATGTTAACTGATTGACAAACTGATCTTAGCTGATATCAACTGAATTGAGCTGTCCTATGTGTTATATTGCATAGTCTGATGTTAACGGATGAAACAACTGTTCTTAGCTGATGTTTGCTGATCTAAACTGGCCTGAGCTGATATTATTTCCTCGTGGGATAATGTAATGAATAACTTTTAATTAATTTGCAGTAAATTGTATTTAAATGAATAATGATCACAAATGTAATATTTCTTTATTTCTCCGGACTGCGTGACCTTAGTGTAATTAATATTAAAATTCTTGCAATAATACAAAAAGTAATAATTATATACTGTACTGTACCTAATAAAAAGGTTTGCAGTTATAGTCACAAAGTCACAATAATTCTACTGCGGTCAGAATTACTATCGATCAAGAGAATTGCACATATATATTTATTTAATTTACGTATGTATTCATATTACAATTTATTTAAATGAATTTATCAAATTTATTATTCATCATTTAAAATTTTGTGACCTCATCTCACAAAATGCCAAAAACGTTTGACCACAAAAAGAAATGTAAAGATCCTTTATTAGCATTTCCCATTTCCCGACCTGCGATTTGTTTAGCGCAATCCACCGGTAAGATCCATTAGCATACTATACTTTCCCCCCCCCCCCCCCCCCATAACATTATATAATTAATTATAATATTATATATAAAAAATTATTGCAACAATATGAATACGAGTAAATATAGATGAAGGCATACTAGCTCAGTATCATTTTTTTTCATATGTATTGCAGTTTGCAGTAACTTTTAGTAAATAATAGTTCCTATCAGTTGCGATTAGTTAATAATATTTAAATATAAAATATTTTATGCATTGCAGTAACTTTCAGTAAATAATCGTTCTTATCAGTTGCGAACAGTTAATAGCGTATAATATTTTATGCATTTGCAGTAACTTACAGTAAATAACAGTTGATATCAGTTATAATAATCACTTCCTATATCATTAAAATAATTAATTTGATAACAGCTAATTCAACAGTAGAAATCAGTTAATATCACTTGATTTATGTAAGCTATGGATAGTAACTTTCAATTTCTCACAGTTAAGGTACTACTTTAGGGTAGCGATGTTGTCGTAAAATTTAATTTAATATCACTTTTTAGGTTCATAATGAACCAAGAAACAATTCTCTATACTCCAAAAAGTTTCGGCTCAAATCAAATCTTCCGCAAATTAGCATTAAAAGTCGTTGGGATACGCCCCCTTTAACACGCAAAACATACAAAACTTCAAGCTCCCCGTGTGCAAAATTTTTCTTGACCAACTTCTAAACAAAAAATACTAGTGTGTTTTATAGATCAAGTTTTAATGAATTTGACTTTTTAAACGATTTTTACGAGACATTTATAGAGAAAAAAATTAATGAAGATTGCATATTCACATTAACATGGGTCAATTTGCGATAATTTTTTTCTCGGCAGATTCGTTCTAGAAAAATCTGAAAAATCATTTTTCATTAAAAATCAACACGAAGAACAAGCTAGTATTTTTTTTAACCGCTGAAAAAAATTTGAAGTTGTTCAAAATTAGGGTCCAAATATAGATTCATTAGCATTAGGGGGCGGGGCATTTGCGATACTTTGACGCTCTGTTGCGACGCGAGTTTTTAAGATAGAATTTTTTTGATTTCATTTTTGGGTACACCAGCCTTAATTTAATTCCAGGTCATAATAAAAAAATTTCACTCCTACCCTAAAGTAGTACCTTAAGTGATATCACTTAAATTCAACTACTGTCGGTTAAGTGTAAAAAAATATTTCACACAGTTAGCATCAGTTTCACTGACAGTGAAAATCGCTTACCAACAGTAAAGGTAAAAACAGTAAAACTCAGTGAAAGTAACTGTTAAAATCTTGTCAGCTAACGTTAAGTTCAAAACATTAAATTTCAGCTATCATATCATTCAACTAATAACACTTGATATTATTTAATATAAAGTGGTCAGCAAAAAACAGCCTTAATAAGTTTACATAAGCAAAGCTAATTTCATTCAATATTTGTTAATTTTAAGTGATCAGTGGATACTATCTTAGTTCAGTTAAGTTCACTAACATTTAAAAATAGTTATCAAACTGAAAATTTACTGATCATAGGTTACATAAGCTAAAGTCAGTAAGAGTAATCTGGTATCAGTTAAGCTGTAAAGCTAATGTTAGTCTAAATCTGTTCATGTCAGTTAAAATGTTTACTGACATGAACAGATTTTTTCCCGTGGGTATCTCTGATATTTGCATATCCAGAAATATTGATGAACTATAATCAATCATAGTGAGGGAGCTATTATATTGTGTTAAAAGTTATTTATTTTGTCTATTTTGTTAAGTATTTGCTAATTCTTCCTAAGTAATTTGTCTTTTTAGAAATTTTATTTGCTGTATACATTACTGTATATGTTCAGCAGTAAAGGTTAATCTGGTAATCAATTATGATTCCAAGATATTTTGCTGATTCACACTGAATTCCAATTCAGTGTTATCCAAAATAACCTTGTGATTATTATTTGCCAAGATATTATCTCTTTTTGTTTTAGAATTTACAATTGGCATTACCATTGACTTTGATGCATTGAGTTTAAGTTTATTATTACAGAACCATTTTGATATGATAGATAGATCATTTTTAAGTTTTGTGAGAGTTTCCGTAAAGTCATATCTCCCTCAATACACTATTAACGTACGTGTCATCTGCAAAAAGATTCACATCCACATATGTATCACATTTGAAGCTATAGGTCATTCATATAAATGATAAAGAGCAGAGGCCCTAATACAGACCCCTAAAAGACCCCAATTTCACATGGAATCTCCTTTGATTTATTTCCATTTACTTTAAACTATTTGAGTTCTTCCGATAAATAATCTTTAATCCAGTTTAATACGGTACCGTTTACCCTATAGCCTATAGTGTGTCAATCAAACGGCAATAAAAAAACGACCTGAAAAGGACATTATGGGTGTCGATTTCAAGATGCAACATACTATTTTGTATTTAGCTAAAACTAGCAGTTAACAAGATATGTATGATACAGTGTAATATTGGGTTGATTTCATTCCTCTTCTCCCCCACTCAAAATGAGTAAAACCATAAAAAAAATCATCATGGCAGTATCTGGAGGTGTTGACAGCTCAGTTGCTGCAGCGCTACTCAAAGCCAAAGGTATATGGTAATTATTATTATTATTATTAAGCTTTTATATATTTATTTATTAAACACCAAGGTGTACTTATACATATAGGTCTACATTTTTGCATATTGACTTAATGATAGGGTCCGAGATGGACAATGAAGTAAGTGGTACCTAGTACATAGGCCACTACATAATACACATACACATTTATCATTGCACTCGTGATATTCTTTAATTTGACAGATTACATGGTGGAAACCATGCACCGCATAACGGGTAATAACATGCCTGTCTGTACAGTTTGGGCCTTTCCACCCATTAATATTAAATGCAGGGGTATTATAGAAGGCCAGGCTGATATCTTCAGTTTTACTTAGTCTATCCTTAACAAATTTAATGTAATTATCTGTTTTTAACAATTTAAATTTCACTTGTAGTTCCGTTACAAATAACTCCTCCCCTGCTAGCTCATAAACCAGCCTTGACGACGTAAATTTTGACAAGCAAAGTACCCGTTTTAAGTACCGAGACTTAACAGATTCTAAATTTTTAAAGTCTGTTATAGACATAAATGACCAGAAAATTTCAATGCCATACGAAGCAACTGGAGAGATTTTCAGGTGAAACAGTTTAATAGCTGTTTCCAAAGATAACGAATTTAGATTTGAAATAGCGAATGAAGATGACAGTGCATTTCGACAGCGTTCTTTGACATGTTTAGAGAAAGATTTCCCCGTCTGTTGCATAATAACCCCCAGATAATTAAAAGAATTTACAAACTATATCTTTTCTCCATTACAAGTTATTACATCTGACTTTGCTAAAGGGCCACCTCTCCTGAATTTTACAATTTTTGTTTTCTTAGCATTAATTTTTAATCCGTTCAGATTAGCCCATTCAATAAGTTTGTCTATTGAACACCAAAGTGTACAGACACGCCATCTAGTGCAATTACTATAGTTATCGGCAGTTTTATATTTTTTAAATACCTTCCACTAAATTTAGGGCTTCGAAATTTTAGCACAAAAGGATTCTTAATTATACATATATAATTAATGCAATCATTTTTGTGTAAATTTTTTAGAATTCTCAAATGAGTAAAACGTATTATAAAAAAGCAGCAAACACCTGCCGATAATTGCAGCAAGCATGCCAATAATGATACAGTATAGTACAAATACTATTTGGTAAAATGATCAATGATAAGCTAAAAAGTAAACATTTCCAACAAAGCATATAGCTCTTAGGGTATTACAAGTTTTTTTTTTTTTTATGCACTATAATTATAAACATGATTAATGCAGTATGCACAGTATATATATATGTATGTATGTAAGACTGCATTAATGTTAAGACTTAAGAGCTTGTGCCTGCATTACACACACACACACACACACACACACACACACACACACACACACACACACACACACACACACACACACACACATATATATATATATATGTTGGCAACCATAGCTGAATTCGCTCATTGGGCGAAATAAGTGACCACGTCGCGGCGTGGTAATGCATTTTTGCCAAGATCCGAAATTCTGCAATTGTGCATCGTAATTTTGACCACTTCGTGGTCATTGTAATTTGACCAGATCGCCGACTGGCAAATAATTTTAGCCAGTTCGCGGAGTGGCTTTTTGATAATTGCCATGCTACAGCGAGGTCAAAATGTTTAATGCGCAGGTTACGATATTCGTTATTACTTATTAGTTTAGTTACTATAGTTATTATTAGTATGAATAATATCATATATTTTTTTATTATTATAACTTACATCATTTTCTATTATGGTTTTCAATTAATTAAAATATTTATAAATTTATAAAAATGATTTCTTATTAAATTGTAAATAACTGTTTCACCTTTTTTTTTTTTTTTTTTTTTTTTTTTTTTTGCCACCACATAATTATATCATCTTGTAAATATAAAAACGTATTAACATCAACAAAAAGCACAGTAAGATTCGGCAACAACAGAGTATTTTGATTTAAAAAATATTATTTATGAATCACAGTAAATTTTACCTCTTGTGTGATATATTATGCGGTAATATATACTTACGTTTTTTTTTTTTTTTTTTTTTTTTTTTCTTTTCTTTGTTTTGTTTCGAAGTAAATGAATTTTCTAATAAAATGTACGTAACTTCACTTCCAAAAAAACATATAATATACGTGAATATAATCAAAGACCAGTGTTATGTCAATAACACTAATTTCACAAAATACAAGCTAAATACAACCACGTTTGCTCAACTTGCTCAAGTTTTAATACTAACAAAATATAACTATACACTATATGATGATGTGCGCACAGGTTAAAGTCTAAATTACAAAGCATGTTTATACCTATATATTCAAAGAAAATATTAAGATAATATGAAATTATAGAAATATAATGAGAATGAGAAATATAAGTTTTAAATTTATTTCATTTTTTTCGTCCAAATAAAATTTTATTATCAAATAAAATATAATAATATAAAAATAAGACAGTCAAAATTTAATAAGAAATCGTTTTTGTAAATTTTTAAATATTTTAATTAACTGAAAACCATAATAGAAAGTTATGTAAGTTATAATAATAAAAATATATATGGTATTATTCATACTAATAACGAATATCATAACCTGCGCATTAAACATTTTGACCTCTCTGCAGCTTGGCAATTATCAAAAAGCCACTCTGCGAACTGGCTAAAATTATTATTTGCCAGTCGGCGATCTGGTCAAATTACAATGTCCACGTCGCGGAGTGGTATTTGTTAAAAACCACTCCACGAAGTGGTCAAAATTACGATGCACAATTGCCGAATTTCGGATCTTGGCAAAAATGCATTGCCACGTCGCGACGTGGTCACTTATTTTGGCCAATGTGCGAATTCGGCAATGGTTGCCAACATATATAATGTATATATAAATAATTATTGCACACTATCAGAAGAAGCAGTTTAATTTGCTGCGTTTTTTGTTGAATGATACAAAACATGAAAGAGCGCATGGGGGGTAGTTTCTCTAAAACCACAAAAATTAAGTAAAAGAGGGGAAATCTTTGCGTACTGGCAATCCACAAGGTTTTATAGTGACCAATGCAAGAGTTGGTCTCTTTTTCTTTGTCCACCTGAGTGTTTTGCATGCATAATGTTGCCCAGGAACTATTCGTCTGCTTCATGACCTTTGCATACTAAACTATATACCCATATATATATATATATATATATATATATATATATATATATATATATATATATATATATATATATATATATATATATAATGGGTGTAAATAAATAATATTGACCCCGTTAATACATGTAACTTTCAGGTAAACAAAGAGAAAAAGACTTTAAGTTCATTTGCAAACTACACACAAATTTGAGCCAGAGCTGAGAACTTTATTCTTTGTTAGTAACACCTGGTCACGATCACATCACTTACGATTTTTACTTACAATTTATTTCAGTAAAATATAATTTTCCCTGCATATGTTTTATCAGATGACTATTATAATACTGTTAATATTTTCCAACAAGTAGAAAATGTATTAAAGGAATAGACCAGTGAAAAACATAAGCATTTATTTCACAAAACACTTGATGGGATTTACATAAATAACTTTAGTTTGTCTCAAAACCCAACAGTAGCCCTGTAGCAGTGATCAGAATATTCGATTTATGCAACCCGCACAACATTTTTATACTAATTTTTGCATATTTCTGACGTCATAAACATGAATTTTCTTGCAAATTGCATACTTTACAGTGTTTTCATGCTCTCTCGTGAGGCTACATTAACATTCTGGTAAAAATTGTCATCAGTTTTGAAGATCCCATTTCGTGTTTATTCATTAAAAAGCACATGTGGTTTTATGTGGTCTATGGCTTTAAGAATGTTTGGTTCAAGAAAAAAAATCATGTTTTTTGTTTGTGTAAAAACTTGACTTCCGATACTCAAATGCTTGACAATGACACGACTCATCTTCTAGCTCAGTACATGACATGCCTAGCAGAGTGTCTGAATGACATTAGGCGCCTTCTCATTTCATTCAGAAGTCAAATTCTTACACAACACATACAATTTTCCACAAATCCAGCATTTTTGATACATTTTTATATGCAGAAAAACACAAATAAATTTGCAATATAAAAAAGTATTTCAGAAAAGTTATTTCTTGAATCAATTGTAAGTAAAAATTAGATACACGCCGTGAACAGGTGGTGATGTTGAGGCGTCATGATCAAATGTTAAAAACGAAGAAAAAATTTCTCAATTTTGTATGTAGTTTGCAGAACAAACTTAACTCTTGCAATAAATGGTCACTCTAAAATCGGGCAAAGATTTCTCTTTTCTTTAAGTTTTGATGCGAGAGAGAAACTGTTCCCCACCATACCCACTCTCATACGTTAATATGGTTTTGCATAAACAAAGCATGTTCAACTTCTTCTGATTGTATTTGTACACAGACCATTCATGATGTACAGTTTTATTCTTGTGCCTTTCTAACAATATTGCACTTCATAATTATGTATATTTACATGAATCCTGTATTAATTAATTCAAGTGCATAAATACAAAGGCAGTATTTTAAATCAAGCATAAAATTTTATGCAGTGTACTGTACATGTGCATGATACACGTTCATGGCAATATATGACTAATGACCGACATATGTTATGGTCTATGCTCGTACATAATTCATATATATATATATATATATATATATATATATATATATATATATATATATATATATATATATATATATATATATATATATAATTATATATATATTATTTATATATATATATATTATATATATATATATATATATATATATATATATATATATATATATATATATATATATATATATATATATAAAGCTTAAGCTTGAATCAAGTTCGATTTTCGATCTTCTGATAAATGGTAGGGTTACCATTGGTATTATTTAAGAGAGATATCGATGCCTCCGTGTCAAAAGCGAGCATCTACACTTTCCAGATTTCCGACAAAACGACTATCTACACTTTCCAAGTAGCGCTGTAACTCGACTAGCGGTCATAAGCTTAACATTGCAGATGCTTGGCGGTGGAAAGTGTAGATAGTAGTTTTGTCGGAAATCTGGAAAGTGTAGATGCTCGCTTTTGATGCGGAGGCATCGATATATTGTGTGGCACACAGTTACTGTGTGCACATATGTGTATATATGATTAAAATATATATTGCCAGCAGTACATAAATAAAAGTAAAAGGCATGTCCATAAATGTATAGTTGCATAGTATTTAATATATCACTGCGTACCTCTGTTTTTATTTCTATTGCTGTACCATATATGAATTATGTTTGTCACACTATCTCACAATATGCCTTGCGTATTTCTACCGGTGAACCTCAAAATTCAAAATTCAAATTCAAATTCAAAATTCAAATTCACAATATGCCTTGCGTATTTCTACCGGTGAACCTCTGATGTAGAAACTTATCTATCCCACATGCTTGATCTCAACTCTGGCATATATTATTTGTTTCAAAATAATGAATAATATAATAGTGATCAAAATATTAATTTTTAGGTTTTGAAGTCCACGGAGTTTACATGAAGAATTGGGATAGTACAGAAGAGACAGGAATTTGTTCTGGAGAAACTGATGCAGAAGATGCAGAGTGGGTCTGCAAAAAAATAGATATTCCATTTAGCAGCATTAGTTTTATAAAAGAATACTGGAATGATGTATTTAGGTATGTATGTAGACTAATATGAAAGGCAAAATTGACTTTGTGATAATTGTGTGGTGAAATATAGTTATATAATATATATGTACACACAGCACGGTTTATCCAATAGATATTCATTGGATATCCCAATATCTAAAATATATCCTGTCCATTTTAAATGAACCTTGAATGTCTATGGGATATTTAGCTTGGATATAAAAAAACAAATCCAAAATTAGTTTTCAACTTATTTTCACTCTGTTTTTCTCATGAGCTGACAATTATATTAAGTTTTATTTTCAAAATTCAAAATTCAAAATATATTTATTCATTTCTTTCATCCTACAATCACAATATACAAAAGCATATCGGCTTAGGTTATTGTATCAGTTGATACAATTAGAAATGATAGTCAAAATACACATAATTATAACACATATTATAACATTAAATATCACACAAATATATTTATACATATATGTACAAAAATTAAATCATGACTATAAATGCATTGCTATTCTGATTCATTATCTTTTATAAACTCATCAATAGAATAATATTGCTTGTTTAACAGTAATGTTTTCAATGATTTTTTAAACAAAATAGGGTCTTCAATTTCTCTTATATAAGTTGGCAGATTATTATAAATCTGCAAACAACCACAGAAGGGACCTCTATTGTACATTTCAGTTCTTTTATAGACACTATTAATTTTCAATTTAACATTTCTTGTGTTGTGACTATGTTTTGTTTTATGACTAGTAAAAGAGGGTAAATTAAATTTAACTTTCATTGCACACTCAAGTATATAAACACATGGGACAGTAAGGATTGTTAAAATTTTAAATAATTCTCTGCATTCAGATCTAAATCTAGCACCACATATATATGACTCTGACAACCTTTTTTTGTAATCTAAAAACTCTGATGGCATCCAAAGAATTACCCCAACAAATTATACCATATTTTACATGACAATGAAAATTTGCATAGTACATTGTAATTAAACAATCGATTTGGCTTTCATGTTTTAACTCCCTTATGGCAAATATTGTTGAACATAATTTCCTAGATATGTATTCTATATGATCACACCATCTTAAATTATTATCAATTATGATTCCTAGAAATTTTGTTTTTTGAGATATATTAATAGTATCATTTTCATATTCAATATTATTTAACCTTTCATTTTTATTTTTAATATTTTGAAATTGTAAAATTTCAGTTTTTTCTACATTTAATTTAAGACAATTTTGGTTGAAATAAAATTTAACTTTTGCTATAAGATTTTTTATATTATTACTTAAAATGGTATTGTTAGATGCTGTAACTTTAAAATTAGAGTCATCTGCATATCCAACTGAATGTGCAGATTCATCAACATTTAAAGGTAGATCATTAATATATAACATAATTTCTAGTTTTAATCAATAAATATATTTTGGGGCAATTTTTCTATATCCACTGGTATATCCATAGAATATACAAGAGTGGATATATAAAATTTCACACAAAATTAGTTTTATTGAGAGATTTTATGATATGTTATGAATTTATTTACCTAAAAGTTATATTTTATGCTAATTTATTTTTTTAGTCACACTTTAATATTTTAAATTCTGTATATCGTCAGTGGGATATAGAAACCTCGGATTAGGAATTTGGTAATAATATCCTACGAATATTATATATTTTAATTTCGTGTCTCAGTGGAAGAAACGCAACTTTAAGTCATAAATATTTTCTGACTTGGGCAAAAACCAAAAGCCCTTCCCCCGACCTGGGGGGGGGGGGGAAGGGTTGGTGGGTTGCCCATGTTAAATGATATCACAGTCGAAACCCCCAAATCTTTACTATCATATTGCATTAAATTTAACATTAAATGTACTTTTTTTTGTATATCCCATAGATCTACATGGTATATTCCAGCAGGCGGGACATTTGGATTTTCTGTGGACCTTCTGCAGAGATAAATGGGATATATTTTGGGATATACGTAAGATATCTAAAGGTCATTCAGTGCTGTGTGGCTAGCTGTATGTAAAAATTGGGTTTCAGTGAAAAAATAAACAAAATCAGAGCCCATTGATACTATAGCTCAGTGCTAGAGCAGACAACTTTCTGTTCCTGTCTTGATATATTATGCTTTCTTATGGGAGAATGAGCATCACTCAAGTTAGATTTTTTTTTCTTGATAATGAAATTTCTACTGTAGCTTACTGAGCCTCAAAGCTACATTTCCTGGATTTCAATCATTTGTGCTATAATTATTTTTTTCATCCAACTGACTTGCCCTTTTTAGAGTGCAATAAGACACTAAGCAACCGATATCAACTGCTTAATGAAAATGTTTGTACAAACTGCTGTTGAGATTTTTACTTGCTTATGGACATCATCATATGGTAAAATTCCTTGTTAGTTTTTTGTAGTCTTTTAATTGAAAACATATTTAAACTGAAATTGTTTGCAATGGTTCTCTTGCTGAAGGATATAATCAGGACCTGATTGATTGTCTTGTTTAATTTCCTGAAATCAATAATTATCTTTTATAAAAGTAGGGATCGGGCAGCCTTATTTATGTATGATGCAAATTAGCTATATGTAGGTCCTGCTTTTGCTTATATCATATATTTAATCAGATTATTACTATAGGTCTATATATATATATATATATATATATATATATATATATATATATATATATATATATATATATATATATATGAACAGTACTGATTTTGTTAACAGTGCCATGTTACATGACTATTCTTGTGGTTACACTCCAAACCCTGACATCTTATGCAACAAATACATCAAGTTTGATGTATTTTACAAAGCAGCACTTTCTTTTGGAGCAGATGGGATAGCAACAGGACACTATGCTAAAACTACCTTTGGAAATATGTTGCAAAATCAAAACTTAAAGAAAGGTATTATATTTAGTTCTTGTTTGATTTGCTTGCAGCAAATCAGGACTTGGAGCAGGACCTGATTATGGTCTTGTTTAATTTTATAGATAAAACATTTCATTAAATAATAACTATATAATTTTTAGGGGTTCACCTGATGCAAGCAGAGGATTATATCAAAGATCAAACTTTCTTCTTAAGTCAAATAAACCAGTCAGTTCTCCAAAAAACCATGTTCCCTATTGGCCATCTTACTAAAACTGAAGTAAAGAAAATTGCCCAAGAAATGGGATTGACTAGAATAACCAAGAAAAAAGAAAGCATGGGGATATGTTTCATAGGAACTAGACAATTTCAAAAATTTATATCCCAAGTAAGAAAAAAAAATTCTAACCTTTTTAACTGAAATATTTTATAATTTTTCAAGATGCTTAAATTTTGAAAGTATTATTCTGGTATCAACTTAAAAAATAATAATAATAATAATTATAGACTTTAAAGGTGGTAAAAAAAATTCTTTAAAGGCGTAGAACACCCTCAGGACCAAAATATGATAAATAAGCACATAAATTGTACATACCAGGCTCATATAGTGGTAATACCGTTAATTGCGCCCTTCTGGTTGATTTTCCAAGTATTTTAGGTTGAAAAATGTAACGGTTCTCTTTGCGGGTTCGTTTCGTCATACGATACTCCGCTTTTCTATAGCAGTTTCAAGTATAGATAAACTTTTTTTTTCTATTGGCTGACAATAAAATTGCGCGAAAGATGTTTGAAACGTTTATAACACATTTTCCTTTTCAACACTGATTATATTATTCTTGATCTCTGTGGTTGTAATTATGATACACATACTTCACAATGATACATAATATTATTACAATTACTATATACTGTTGTGATGCTAGATGCTACACATTATGATGCACAATTTCTCTAAATCAGTGTCAACGAACCCCCCGATCCCTGCGATCAGCCCGCGATGCACGGAACTACGAACACGCGTATATCGGGCAGTCGGGCACGGGCAGGCTACAAGGAAGTCAGTGTAGCAATCCCCACAGCATAGGGGAGGGGGTTGGAGCCAGGTTGGAGCTCTAGAGCAGCTCTCCTTTGAGAGGCAAAGGCATGCGGTATATCGTCTGTGCTGCTCTTTGTTTTTAGTAGCTCTCTAGAGCTCCAACCCCCTCCCCTATGCTGTGGGGATCGCTACTTCCTTGTAGCCTGCCGCCTGCCCGTGCCCGATCTGTACGCGTGTTCGCAGTGTAGTGCATTGCGGGGACCGGGGGGTTCATTGACACTCATTTAGAGACGTTGCGCATCATAACAGTATATATAGTATAGTAATTGTAATAATATTATGTATCATTGTGAAGTATGTGTATCATAATTACAACCACAGAGATCAAGAATAATATAATCAGTGTTGAAAAGGAAAATGTGTTATAAACGTTTCAAACATCTTTCGCCAATTTTATTGTCAGCCAATAGAAAAAAAGAGTTTATTTATACTTGAAACTGCTAGAAAAGCGGAGTATCGTATGACGAAATGAACCCGCAAAGAGAACCGTTACAATTTTCAACCTAAAATACTTGGAAAATCAACCAGAAGGGCGCAATTAACGGTATTGCCACTATATGAGCCTGGTATGTACAATTTATGTGCTTATTTATCATATTTTAGTCCTGAGGGTGTTCTAGGCCTTTAAACAAACTGCAAATACAAAATAATGTTAAATAATAATAAATAATTATAGGTATAAATAATTTTATAAAATTTGTTTCTTAAAAACTTTTATTATTATCATTTAATTTTTGTCATTTCCTTTCAGTAATTTTGAATGATTTTAATTTATTTATAGTATATTCCAAGCAACCCGGGTCATATGATAGATATTGAAAATGGAAAAATCTTATGTGAGCACAATGGGATCCATGCATGGACGATTGGTCAGCGCTGTAGAATTTCAGGCTTAAAAGAATCGTATTTTATAGTAAAGAAAGATAATTTAACTCAAGACATTATTGTGGTAAGCTATGAATCTATCAGCTATAATTACAGCAACATTTTACATTATTTTGAGGTAAGGTACTTAATTACGGAAGTGCCTTGCCTGAATAATGTTTTGTCGACTTACTAATTTAAAATTTTCAAAGTAGAAATATATTCATGAGACCTTTTTTGCATTGTAGTAACACAAAAACTTGAATTTCCAATTGTTTCCTTTTTGTGTTACTCATCTCATCTATTCTCTCTTTTTTTTTTTTTTTTTTTTTTTTTTTTTTTCTAGGGTATATATGTTCTATATATATTCTAGGTATCGATCATTACAGATAGTAAGCGGCCACTAGGATTTTTGTTTTTCAACTTTACATTGTAATATCACCACAGTACAAAGTTAAAAAAAAAAAAATTAGGCCAACATTCTCGTAATGTATAAATATCGGACAGTAAACGTGTCAAGTTTCACATTTTTCCTGCTCATGGTAGACTTGCTAATGATTAATTAGTCATCAGAAACACCGATTTGGCACTTCATTTTTTTAAATCATGGACTTAACCTGTGATTTGTCTCTATAACTGATTGTGATAAAAATTTCATACTTGATGGACAGAGTTAAAAAATGTTACTTATGAATGTAACGTAGTTAATAAACAAAACATATCTTGAAAAAGTTTATGAATAGCCTATAAATATTTAGGTCTTACCATTGACCCAAAATTAAAATTTAATAATCATATTACTAGCATAAAAAAAAATTTGCACCCATTATTGGTATTCTATGGAGAGCAAAAAATTATATGCCTCAAATTGTAAAAAATCATATTTATAATGCATTTGTACATTCACATTTAAATTACTTAGTGGGTATATGGGGTAATGCATATGAAAACGAATTAATCAGTATTAAAAGAATGCAAAATAAAGTCATAAAAATTATCTATAATTATCCAATAAGAAAAAGTACATGTGAACTTTATAAAGAAACAAAAAAATTAAATATAAAAAGTATGAACAATTTGGCCTTAATCACTCTTATGTATAAAATTGTAAACAACTTAATAAAAAAAGGATTTTGAGATTATGTTTAATGAGGAAATTCATAACTATAATACAAGACAAGCCAAAGATATACATATTGACTTTTGAAGATCTAATATTGGCACAATGGCTGTATTAACAAAAGCTACTCATTTATTCAATGAACTACCTGAACAGCTAAAAAATGAAAAGAGCTTTTTAATATTTAAGAAAAAATTAAAAAAATTATATATTTAACATGCAATGATATGCATGTATATGCGAGAATAATCTAACATAGGTGTATATGTTACAATTATTATTATTATTGTTTGATAATTATTATTATTTCTTTTTTTCTCTAGAGTTTGATAACTCTAGTATTCCACCTTAGACAATTAATTATGTATCTTTCTTTCTTTAAGTATATTTTTTCTTTATGTTTCGCTTCAACACGAGCTATACTCTCTGAAGCAACGGTTATATGTGACATATGAAATGAATATGTTTGTAATCTATGTGTTTTAAATAAAAAAAAAATCGCAAAACACCCCCTTTGCAAATAAATGGCAAAAAGTGTAAATTTAGATCCGCTTAAGTTGCAAAGATGAAAATTACTTTGTGGGTAGGAAGTAGCTAAAGTAAAAGAACTCAAATAAAATATGTGTGAATTTGTTATTTTTTTATTAATTTGGTGTGCTGAAGGTTGCCTTCATCAGGCTAAAAATTCTTAGCATTCATCTCTCCCAGGTGAAAATTTTTTTTTGCAACATCGCAAAATAAAAAATTCATATAAATTTTTTATCTGAGTTCTATTACTTAAGCTACTTCCTACCCACAAAGTAATTTTCATCTTTGTAACTTAAGCAGATCTAAATTTACACTTTTTACCATTTATTTGCAAAGGAGGTGGTTTGCAAAATATTTTAACTACGTTACATTCATAAAAAAACATCTGTTTACTCTGTCCATCAAGTATGAAATTTTTATCACTATCAGTTATAGAGACAAATCACAGGTTAAGTCCATGATTTTAAAAAATGAAGTGCCAAATCGGTGTTTCTGATGACTAATTAATCATTAGCGAGTCTACCATGAGCAGTAAAAATGTGAAACTTTACACATTTACTGTCCGATATTTATACATTGCGAGAATGTCGGTCTAATTTTTTTTTAAAACTTTGTACTGTGGTGATATTATGATGTAAAGTTAAAAAATACAAAAATCCTAGTGGCCGCTTACTATCCGTAATGATCGATATGTATAATTATTTTATTATTATTTTTGTTTTCCTCTTTGAATCAAATTTTATTTTTTGATTTAAATAAAATGAGGGGAAAAAATTGGAAAACCACTCTGCAATTCTCCCTCTCACTATTTCAAACACTCTTTCTCTTGGATCATTATTGTATTAATAATCTATAACATAAAATAAAAATAATATTAGAATTTAATTTTCCAGCCTTAAGTTGTTTGTATGACTGAATTTTTTGCAGGCTCCTGGTAGTAAGCATCCTTCTCTGTATACTCAACTCTTCTTTACCTCTACCCCTCATTGGATTCATCCTTCAATAGCACAAGAATTGAAATGCAATGTTCTTGAATGTAGCTTCAGATTTCAAAATACACATCAACTTAGTGCATGTGAAGTAACAGCCTCTCCGTCTAATGGTTTGATAGTCCACCTGAACCATTTTTTACGAGCAATAACACCAGGACAAGTAAGTCTTATTATATAAAAATATGCTTTATTGTTTTTTCTTTCAAATAATAATAATTTTAAAAAATATGTCCCACTATCATTTTAAATTAAAAAGTAAACGATGGAGGAATCTATAACAAGGGCCTAACCATAATATATTCCTATAGAGATGAAAATCTTGCACAGAGATAATAAACACATTGGTACAGACTTGGTGAGAAACTATGAATATTATTATTTCATTTATTAAACACCAATGGTGTACTTATACATATATATTTACATTTCACTCTACTAACTATGAATATGATGATCATTCATAATAAACACATTGGTACAGACTTGGCGAGACACTATGATTATGATGATCATTCATGGTTTCTCTCTGAGAGTTTGCAAGAACTGATGAAGGCACACACACTAACGTTATTCTCTTGGAGTTTAATGCCAAAAAGCTATCCAATAAATAATTATTTTCTTTGTGCTAGCAAGATTTTCACCGTACTATAGGACATCCTCTATTCTTTCTTTTAAATTTATCATATCTATAACCACGCAATGATTTATATCCTAATTAATTTTATTCATTAAACACACTTGGTGTACAACATAACATATAAATTTACAAAATAATAGTAATATTAAATACTATGATGATTTTATATATTCTCCTTATAATATCTCATTATCATTTAAATGTGTTTAAAGAAAGTAAAAAAAAAAAAAAAAAAAAAAAAAAAAGGATAGAGGAAACCAGCAAGGGCCCATAGAAGAGAAGTCCCATAGTTCATAGTTTTGGGTCAGGACTCAGGACTCATCAAAAAAAAAAAAAGTCGGGTCCGGACCCGTCAAAAATCTTCATAGGGGCCGGGTTCGGGTCTGGGTTTTCTATTAATTAATTTTTTATTAAATAAGCTGAATAGGTGCTGATAAAAACTTTATTTGAAATAAAATTTAAACAAATTGCAGCAGGTTTAAAAAAAAAAAAAAGTTTGATTTGCATTCTAACATCTTATCAATTAGCCAAATAGGAAACTAAGTATTATGGCCTGTTATTCATATTAATAAATTTGGAAATAAAAATAATAATAATAATAATAATAAAAAAAAGAAGAAGAAGAAGAAGCTTATCATACAACTTATATATATAAAAAAAATACAAGCGTATTTTTTTTTCTTTCTTTTGGAACATAATTGTTTTAACAAACTTTAGTGTACTCTGAATTATTCCTGACAGGATAGTTAATATTCTGTGCCCCAAAGAAAAACAAATACATCCGTAAACTGTATTCAAAAAAGAAATTAAAATAGACAGTATCAGTCGAGTTTTTTTCTCTTTTTTTAAGATACTGAGACTTTAGAAATAATGTTTTACTGAAATTGCATAACCAACAGGATACTAGAGTAACTAGACTAAAACCTAGGAATAGCTTTAAAAAAAAAAAATAATAAATAAAAAACGCTAAATATTTAAATGAGATAAAATTTGTGTTGTATGCATGTACACTCCCAGACTTCATAAAGTTAACCTTAACATCAAAGACGATGCCTCTTACTAAAAAGTATATGCATTCATGATTTGGCAATGCTGCTTTTACCTGACAATGTATTTTCTACCCTTTTCTGTAGAAAGCAGCATTGTCTTTGATGTCAAGTATATGATATCCGCGGTTGTGTATGTTTCTGTAGGGAAAAAAAATAATTATTTTATTTATTAAACACCAACGTGTACTTATACAAATATATACATTGCACTCTATAAGTCTACAGTTTTGCATATTGACTTAATGATAGGGTCCGAGATGGACAATGAAGTAAGTGGTACCTATTAGTACATGGGCCACCACATAACAAACATACACATTTATCATTACACTCGTGATATTCTTTAATCTGACAGATTACATGGTGGAAACCATGCACCGCATTAGAAGGCCAGGCTGATATCTTCAGTTTTACTTAATCTATCCTTAACAAATTTAATGAAATTATCTGTTTTTAACAATTTAAATTTCACTTGTAGTTCCGTTACAAATAACTCCTCCCCTGCTAGCTCATAAACCAGCCTTGACGACGTAAATTTTGACAAGCAAAGTACCCGTTTTAAGTACCGAGACTTAACAGATTCTAAATTTTTAAAGTCTGTTATAGACATATATGACCAGAAAATTTCAATGCCGTACGAAGCAACTGGAGAGATTTTTAGGTGAAACAGTTTAATAGCTGTTTCCAAAGATAACAAATTTAGATTTGAAATAGCGAATGAAAAAAATAATAATAAGAATAATAATAAAGTGTCTATTACTGAACAAATTTACTTTATATTTTCTCATTTTTTTGTGCATTTCTTAATATTTCAATCAACATTTTTTCCAACTCCACGAAAAGTCGGGTCCGGGTTTTTGAACCCGTATTTTTCAAATGTCGGGTCCGCGGAACCAGGTCCAAAATCTCGGGGTTTTGCCGGGTATCCAAACCCCTGATATAATATATATATATATATATATATATATATATATATATATATATATATATATATATATATATATATATATATATATATATGTATGTATGTATGTATGTATGTATGTATATATAATGTAGCGTTTATTTATTTATTTATGATTTATATTTAATAAATATTAGGAAAATATTGTCTATGCAACTGTTGATACTTAAAAAATTTGATAGAAAAACACACAGATAGATTAGGGAAAATTGGGGAACGATAGTATGAGCTTACACTTACAGGGAGGTGGGATAAGTGTAAGCTCATACTATCTCCCATTCCATTCCCCAATTTTTTCCAAATCTATCTATGTGTTTTTCTATCAAATGTTTTATATCGGGGACCGGAACAGCCGCCAATTTTTGCGGTTCTTAAGAACCGGTTCTTGGAAGTGGTTCTTAGAACCGATTCTTAAAAGCAGTTCCTAAGAACCGGTTCTTGGGAGTGGTTCTTAAAGCCCGACTACTTATTACTGCCAACTTACTTTTTTATCATTTAGGATACTAGATTGATAACTACCATACCTTATTATCCATGAATTAGACACCAACACATTGATTTTTTTTTTATTTATAATCATTTATTTCTATTTTAGCGGTTATTTCTTGCATCTGACGTCACAATGTACCAATGGGGTTGTGATAGGGGTTAAGAAGTTGAGGGAGGGGCTTAAATTTATCTTGTGACCAGAGCAGTGCCTGTGATTAACCGTCAAAAAAAAAATTAATGAAAATAAATACAAAATCAACGTGTTGGTGTCTAATTCATGGATAATTAGGTATGGTAATTATCAATCTAGTATTATAAATGATAAAAAAGTAAGTTGACAAGGGCTTTAAGAACTGGTTCTTAGAACCGGTTCTGAAAAGCGGTTCTTAAGAACCGGTTCCGGTTCTTATTTGTGCCGCGATCGTCATGAACATCACTAAAAATATCAATTATCCTAATCCTGAACACTTCTCCAACAGAACCAAGGTTAACCGCAGAACAACAGCCCCCACCACCCCTTTGCGGATATATATTTATATATATATATAAATATATAATATATTTTTGTCGTGTATATAATTCAAAAAAATTAGCTACTCTGATTTTATATCCTTGTTTTATTTTTAGTGATGCAGGATAGAAAAAATATGTCGCGAAGGAGTGCCCCCCGCACTCTTTTGCGATATATTTTTCTTTAAAATGCACAATATTACTCAAAATTTAATAGAATATGTTATTTCTGCTTTTCTTTGCAAGTTTATTAAAATAGTGCAAATGGTTCTTAAAAAGAAGCACCGATTCTCAAAAGCGGTTCTTGAAAAAAAAAAAAAGAAAAAAAAAGTGGTTCTTGGCAGTTTCAAGAAACAGAACTAGTTCCGGCTCCGGTCCCTGTTTTATATACCTTGACTAATATATATAGACTATATATATAGGCCTATACATACACACACAATAGCAGAATAGAACCTTATTTAACCTGATAATTAAGAATATGTAATAGAAAAACACAGATAGATTATTAAAAAATGGGGAATGGGAGATAGTGTGAGCTTAGTCTGACCGGGATGCTGTGGTAGAAAAAATAATTTCTAACACGGGTCAAAAAATATTTATGCATTAATAATTAATAATGCATAATTAATTAAGTGTGTGTACTAGCTCCTCACTTTAATTGTATTTTGTGTTTTAAAAAAGTTGAGTATGTGTAGCTTTCTTCAGTCCTTGCAGACTCAATGAGTCTGTCAAGACTGAAGAAGGCTCACACACACCTACTACATTTTCTCTTGAAGTTAATTGTTCTACCTCTGCCTAGAAGTGTGTTTCTGTCATTTTTGGAAAAAAGCAGTTTTTAGCCCCTTTTTATAAATAAATTACTGTAGGTTTACAATTTATGTTTTTACAGTTTGCTGTCTTTTATAAAAATGGACAATGCCTTGGAAGTGCAAGAATTGAACAGCTGGGACCTTCATTGTTTGGGTTAGGCTTAGAAAACGCGGCTGTGATGCACGACGACAAAATGAAAATGTCAATCATGTAAAATTATATAATAGTTTTTTTTTTTTTTTTTTTTTTTAATAATTAAGCATTTGAAGGAATTAAAGTGTCATGGAAAGAGCTTAATAATCCTTTTGCAACTTCATTTTGTATTACTCAATAAAAAAAATTAATAATACATATTTTTGTGATATTCTCACCTTGTCCTATTATTTACTACATAAATAAGCCCATTCCCAATACTAATTAATAATGAAAAATGTCACATTTCTTGACCAAATGAGAAGATAGTTGGGTAGCAACTCTTGACATTTACCTACCATTTCAACATTTTTGCTAACATAATAACTAAATGTATGTTATATGTATATTTTGTTTGTGTATATTATGATTTTTATGATATACATACATAATGCGCGCACACACACACACACACACACACACACACACACACACACACACACATATATATATATATATATATATATATATATATATATAGGCCTATATATATATATTTATATATATATACTGTATATCGATGCCTCCGCGTCAAAAGCGAGCATCTACACTTTCCAGATTTCCGACAAAACGATTATCTACACTTTCCGCCGCCGAGCATCTGCAATGTTAAGCTTATGGCCGCTAGTCGGGTTACAGTGCTGCTCGGAAAGTGTAGATAGTCGTTTTGTTGGAAATCTGGAAAGTGTAGATGCTCGCTTTTGACGCGGAGGCATCGATATATATATATATATATATATATATATATATATATATATATATATATATTTATATATATATATATATATATATATATATATATATATATATATGTAGGGGAGAGTGGGGTCATACTCACTTTGCACATTTTATTTTTTTGTATTTTTTAATTTGTAATGTATAATGTTTTAAAAAAAGTGGTATTTTAGTTCATCTATTCCTACACTAACTCCAGAAGGTTGAATGATCTATTCCAACTCTTTCTCCCTTAATTTTTAAAAATTCAAAAAGATGTTTGTACTCACAATTTGCAAAAATGTAGGGTCATATTTGGGTCATTTTTGGGGTCATGTTGGTCACTCCAATATAAAAGGTACTGATACATATTTTAGATTCTTGTTTTATTTTATTTCAAAGGCTATACACTATAAATAATGTATTACAATTTTAAAGTTTAAATAAGCAAATTATTCCTAGTAAAAAATTATGTCACACCAAACAAATAAATTTTTATACTAGATTCATCCAAATTTTCACCTTTTCTTTTGTATGCTCTCACACTTTTCTAAATCAAAAAAATTAATAATCAACCTGAAATTGGTTAAAAGAGATCATAACTAGTACAATGAAGCTGATCCCACATGACACCATAGCAGTGACCCACATTGCCCCATGGTAGGCTGTACACTTTTTACGTGAAAATAAAAAATTGTAGATAACCAATGAAATCAATTTTAAGTTATAATATAATGTAAGTAACATAATATATATTAATAATAATAAGTAACTTTATTAAGGCGTTGTGAGGGCTTGACAACCCTATTTTACAAAACCTTGACCACAAACATTACATGAGAAAATTACATAAGCAAAGAAAAAATAAGTACTACAAAGAGAATACAATAATGTTAACTAATAATACGCAATACATTTCAGAATATTTAGACATTCAAATTTCATTTCTTTTTAATTTATAATACCAGATGCATATAAAAAATAGTTTTTATTTATTTATTTATTTATTATTATTATTATTATTATTTTTTTTTTTTTTTTGCTTATGTTAGAAATTATTAAGACATGTTCTCACAAAAAATTTTGAATGGGGAAACATTATTTTTCATTTTATTAGCAAAATTGAAGGGGGAGGGGAATCATTTTTTGCCTTCAAAAATTCTTTCCTCTTTTTTTCCCACATGACAATGCCCAATTGTTCAAAAAACACTTTTCCAAACACGTCCTGCCTGACTTCTAATGATATAAATTTGAACTTCCTACCACAATTCAAACAGTTTAAAATTCACAAAATGTATTTTGCAAGTGAGCCACATGACCCCACTCTCCCTGTGAGTGTTTATGATATATATGATATATGTATGTATGTGTGTGTGTATATATATATATACACACACATACATAACTACATACTGTTGGAAATTTAAATATAAAGGATTCTTATGCCACCCCAATGAAGTGGCTGCACAGTAACTGCATTTCTCTGCCTTCTTGTAGCTTGCTTTGCGTAAGAACTGAAATGTGTGTGTTCAGTTGAAAAGACAACCCCAACCTTTACACTATATTTGTCTTTCTTTGCTCGCTTGAAATCGCTGTGGTATGTTTGCTAGAAAGGGAGCAACAACAGAGAGAGAGCGAGGTGCATGCAAAACAAGAGCAAAAAGAGAGAAAGAAGGTGTGTGTGGTTAACTGAACACAAACACACATTTTGGATCTTATGCAAAGTAAGTTATGAGCAGAAGCCGGAGGAATGCAATTACTGTCCAGCCACTTCACTTCATTGGAGCAGCATAATCCTTTATTCCCAAATTTATATGTCAATTATACTTAAATTTCAACTATTGTAATGTATATTATATTAAATTAGTAAAGTATATTCAAATTTTAAGCTGGCAGTAGTGTTAAGGTATGTAGCTTGGTGAAGATCTTTGTGTCAAAGAATTAACACAAATATTTACATTATGATGTTTTGAAGGTGACAGCTCTATGTTGCAGTATGCTTATAATCATTATAATGAGACGCATAATGTGTTAGCTGAAGGCGGGATAAGAAGTAAAATATTGAGGGGGGGGGGGGGGGGGAGAGAATTAGGAGAGATAAGGGTTTGGTGGTTAGGGTAGGGTTCTAGCTAGTTGGAAGGTAGAATGGTTGTTTACTATTTTGTATACATACACTGGTTCCCAAAAAATCTGACCGCCCTCGTGATAAATTTATCATTTATCAATATTATATATATAGGCTATATATATAATATATATATATATAGGGTGTGTATGCATGACGTCATTCTGAGTGCTTTTCGATGCTCTTCTTGAGCAATGAATAACATTGCTCATAGCATAGGACAAACGTAGTTTTTGGCTATTTTCTTTGGTAAATTAGCTATTTTTTGGTCATTATTATTTTTCTTGCATACTTGAGGTACTAATTCAACCTGTTAACAGCATCAATGCTCTAAAAAAATTACGAAGTATTTTTAAACTGGCAAAATGTGCCATTTTCCTATACTGACCAATGTTATTTAGTACTCACTTATGACGTCGACTTTAACATGAATGAAAACCACCCTATATACATATATATATATATATATATATATATATATATATATATATATATATATATATGTTTAAACTTCAAATGATATAGTTTTCCTTACTACACATAAGTGTAGTTCAGACTCCACGAGATGGCGATATTTGTATCAATATATAAATATTTGAAAATATTTATCTTGCACTATAACACCATCTGAAACGAATCATATAAATGCAAATAAAGTCAAACAGTTAAAAGGAACGACAGCGGCCGGAATCGAACCGACAACCTTTGGATTTGCGCTCCACTGCTCTGACCATTGAGCTACACGACCGTCCAATTCTACCTTGATTCCTTACTTGGATTTACACAATTCTATGACGACAACTGTCGCCTATTCGCTGCCTGAGGGGCACCTGTTTTTACAAACCAGCCTCTCTTTAAACAGCTCCCCTCTTGCGAGGGGAAATTTACCCGTGCGGCGGGATTTATGTAAATATATATATATATATATATATATATATATATATATATATATATATATATATATATATATATATAATATATATATATGATTAAAGTGTATGCAATTTGCGTGCCTATTCGATGTTTCTGACGTCAGAAACATGCAAAAAAAAAAAAGTAAAAAATGTTGTGCAGGTTGCATAAATCGAAATTTTCTGATCACTGCTATGGAGCTATACAGTTGGGTCTTGAGACCAACTAAAGTTATTTATGTAAATCCCATCAAGTGTTTTGTGATATAAATGCTTACGTTTTCTTCTGGTCTATTTAAGTCGATGCCGATTCCTTTGCGTCCTTTTATCACTCAATTTAACATGGGCCGGTATAGGAAAATGACTCATTTTTGCCAGTTAAAAAATCCTAAGCAATGTTTTTGAGAGCGTTGATGCTGTTCATAGGTTGAATTAGAATCTCAAGTAAGGTTTAAAAATAATAACAATAAATGTAACTAATTTCCCAAAGAAAACAACGATAAACAAAGTTTTTCCTATGCTGCGTAATGTTGTTCATTGATCCACTATATAACTATAACATCAAAGCACATTCAGTATGACATCATGCGGATACACTCTATAGTTTGGCTATAGTCTTTGGTTTGGAGAGATGAACGCTGTGGTCAGATTTATTCGGGACCACTGTATATTATTATTGTGTTTTATTATTGCCTGCATAAGCCATCCTCCGTTTTACCACATGTATGTATCTTATAAACAATATTTAATTTATTTTGCTTCGATGTTAAATTTATGAAGCAGTGTATACTTCTGATTTTTATAATGGTGCGAGATCACATAGAATTCTATGTTTAATTTACGAAGCAGTGTATACTTCTGATTTATATGGTGCGCAATCACTATCTATCTGTATAGTTATTTAGCTTTTTCTCACCCTTAGTGGGTAAATTTTAATTTCAATCTCATGCAGTGTATACCATTATATAATACCTATAATAAATCATTTTTATTATTAATATACCAAGTAGGTCTAATTTTCAACAATGATAAAATGATAAGTAGTCTTTGATAAGTTAATTCCCATCAATAAGAAAGAGATGAAATGCTGCAAATTATTTTAACATCAACACTTGAATCAGACATGCATGATAAGACAGAAACATGTGTTGACATTTAAATATAGGTACATATATATATATATATATATATATATATATATATATATATATATACACATATATATATATATATATATATATATATATATATATATATATACATATATATATATATATATATATATATATATATATATATATATATATATATATATATATATATATATTGATGAGGCCGCGCCCAAAGGGTTTATATGTGCAATTCGGCCACATATTCGGGGGGGGGGGGGGAGAAAGAGAGAGGGGGGGGGGGGAATTATGTCATAGTGTCATACTTAGGGACCGGATCTCCAGTTTGTTCAGTTTTTGAAATATGCATGCTAGGTCATATCTGAGTTTAGATGTCCACGAATCATGACGTGTTATATTGCCAAAAATGCAAAAAAGTGTGGACTGAAAAAAACTGGTTTTGGAATTTGTAAACTGTTTTAGTTTTTGTCAGTTTTTTTCAGTTTTTGCAAACTGAAAATAGACTTCTAAAGTACAAAAATTAGATTGGCGTGTTTTACCAAAAAATAAATATTTAAATATTTTGAAATAATTATTTCAAAAGCTTGAAATAATTATTTCAAAAGCGTATCTCAAAATTGTATAAGAATTTCAAAAATCCAACTGGTGAAGTATCACTTAGAAAATGAATTGAATTTTTTTTTTCTTAATAATAGGCTATTTATTGTTGCTTAGAAGTAAAATATGATTTGTTGTTTAAAAAAAATCTATCAATGCTTCATTGCAGTTAAAATAATAATATACAAACATCTCGTTTTAATCGTTGCGCATTATAATTATTTTTTATTTTTATTTTCTTAGAATTTTCTCTTAAATTTTCACCATATATGTGAAATATCTGAACTCAAATAAACACAATAAAATAATAATAAAAAAAACTTTGGTTATTCAACAGATTTTTTTTATTTTTATTAGCCTATTATTATTTTTTTTTTTTCATAAGTAATATGAATTTTATTATTCTTTATTGATAACTTTTTGATTTTATGTTAAAAAATATTGAAACTGATGTTCACTGTTTTTGTATAATTGAACTGAAAGTGAACTGATTTTGCTGTTTTTGAAAACTGATTTTCGAAAAAAATTGACTGAATTCAGTGTAGAAAATGCAGTTTTTCAGAACTGAAAATCCAGCCCCTGGTCATATCAACATCTACCGACATAATTTTATTTCTCAAGGCAAATTATATCTCCTATATGATCATATATTTCATATGCTTTTCTTAAAATGACTTTTCCTCCAGTGTATGAAGCGTAAAAGGTTATTGTGTCCGGATATATGACGAGAATAGGTAAGTAAAAAAGAAGTAAATTGAAGCAATTTTTATTTTTATTTAAAAATTTATTTATGCTTACAAGAAGCCTGTAAATAGGCACAGGGGCAAAATGTATAATAATTAATCCAAAAGGCTATGTTTACACTACAAAGTCACTGCAAGATAAAATTTGAATGAAAAAAAAAAAGTGATGAATAGTAACACACAGAGCTTTGTTTTCATTACATTGAAACTAATAAGTTTAACTCCACAACTATCTATCATACTTGTACTTTGCTGCCCCCCCCCCCCCCCCATCCCCCCTCCATTGAGTTTGTTTAATGAGTTGGCAGTGTAGACTTTGCTTTTTAAAGCAAAATCTTGCTTACAGCTAGTATAAAGTACACTACATATTTGTATGGGAATAGGTATAGTGTACTTTATTATAAAGTAAGTTGCTACCCCAATAAGACACTACAGTGTTGAATATTCAAACATATAGTTCATTCATGTGGTTCGTTATTTTTAGAATTATTAGCAAAAGTAATGGAACATTTTATAAAATATTGAATCCATTGCACTAATTTAATGCAGAGAAATGGATAAATGCAACTCAGCATACAGAAGTAACTAAACAGATGAATTTTGAAGTCATCAGTACGAGTTTAGAATTACAAGATTCGTTGTTCACAATATATTGCTCACTATTTTAACATTTTGTTTTATTCTCACTAGTTTTATTATTACTCGTTTTTGTTTAATATAAGGCTTAAAGGAAAGATAATATAACATATATTATTTTATATAGAAGGGGGCACTTCTATTATCAATACAATTGCAAGCAAACCTCTTAGAAGCAAACTTGCTCTGCCACTTTTATTGCTTTACCATAACAAGAAACAACAAGTTATTATTGCTCATAACATTAATCAAGGCTTCCAAAAATTTGGTGTATTGGCTGCTACAGCATTGGATTTTCCAACACTGAAATAGTAACAAGTCTTCTATTCAAATGTCTCATTTAATAAAATGAGACACTTTATCTGCACATACATGGAAATATGGAATTATGCCTACATAGGGACACTGATGGAGCACCAAAGCTCATGTGCACCCCTAAAAAGGCATGAACCTGCACATATTTATTTATTAAAATATTTCCTGAATAAATTATAGGGAATGATTGCCATTTATATATATATATATATATATATATATATATATATATATATATATATATATATATATATATATCGATGCTTCCGCGTCAAATAAGATTATTTGCACTTTCCACCAGCGCGGCGAGTGGAGGATCTGCACTTTCCACGCAGCACAGTGCGTGGTCTAGCGGCCATTTACTTAACATTACAGATGCTCCATGGTGGAAAGTGCAGATCCTCCAATCGCCGCGCTGGTGGAAAGTGCAAATAATCTTTTTTGACGCGGAAGCATCGATATATACACACACACACATACATACATATATACACACACACACATACATATATATACACACAAACATTATAGATATATATATATATATATATATATATATATATATATATATATATATATATAGATATATATATATAGATATATATATATATATATATATATATATATATATATATATATATATATATATATATATATATATATATATATATATATATAGATATATATATATATATATATATATATATATATATATATATAGATATATATATATATATATATATATATATAGATAGATATATATATAGATATATATATATATATATATATATATATATATATATATATATATATATATATATATATATATATATATATATCTTCTCGCGTCAAGATGAAGCTACTACACTTCACAAATTTCCGAAAAATGAATGATCTACACTTTACAAATTTGCGGCTACCTGGAGCTTCACCTACCTGTTTTATATAGAAGAAGCTTCAGATAGCTGCGACTTAAAGTGTAGATGGTTCAATCTTCGGAAATTTGTAAAGTGTAGTAGCTTCATCTTGACGCAAAAAGATCGATGTATATATATATATAGAGGGCTAGGCAGCATTTTGGTACATCTGCATTCTCCGTGCTCCCCTCTTTTGAAACATCTTTATACGCTTAACTTGCACAGCTGTGCCATTAGTAGGCGAGGCGAAAATTGCACATGTGCCAAAATTGCACCCACGGAGATTGCAGAAGTACCGAAATGCCGCGTAGCCTTTTGATATATATATTGCTAGCCGTGCGTCTAAATTGGGGAAAAATCAATTTTCACATTGTCGCAAGTGGTGAATAAACATCTTTTATGGCCGCAGCAAGTGGTGTATGTTATGTGCTGTGAGCATAGCTTATTCACCACTTGCGACGGCCGTGAAAAGTGCATATTCACCACTCCCGTCAATATGAAAATTGCTTTTAATCTATTTACACGCGCGATATATACACAATATACACATTCACACACATTTTCACATTTAAAAAAAGTTCAAAAAATGAACTTGATCTCCTGACAAAAAAAGATATACATATATATCAACAATGAGTAATTGATCACTGTAAAATGTAATTGTATCACATTTTTTCTCATTGTTGTTACGTTATTAACAAATATTATATATAAAATTCCATTTGCAAACTAACTAAATCATGGATTGAGTATATATAATCCTTATTTATTGACAGAACCAAATGGAGTATTTCTTTTTGCCACAGCAACTTTGCATTGTAATTATTGTGAGGTATTTAAGTAAGATACTTTATTTGCAGTACAAAATATGCACAAAATTTACCTTGTTTCAAGCTGAAATATTATGTTATATTACAAAAGGAGATTATTTTGCCTTTTATTTATACATATAATTTTGATTCAGGGTGACCTATTCAGTTAATTTATTACTAATTCATAAAGATTTCAGACTAATAATATGGATGACATGCCAATAATAATAATAAATATATATAAAATGAGCGTCATATTTTAAACCTGACACATCCCTTTTAAGGTAACAACTATTTTCCCATTCCCCTTAATGATTGACTACCAAAATGCTTTTTCCATGCAAACTTCTCTTGATTAGTTCAGACTCGTGATATGTTTCTGTTTCTGAAACCAGTCTCTCTCAACCGGAATATTTAAATTTCTCAAACAATCGGTAACAATCCCATGTCTAAACCCCAAAATAATAATCCAATTTCTTTCACTTTATTATTATTATTATTTTCCATTTGCCTTGCAATTCTTTGATCGCCCATTCTCTCCACATGCAGAAACCAACAAAGCATGTATCCTTCATGCTACACGGAGTGGCATGTGAAGTTAACCCAAGACTAATTAAAAACAAGATGAAATTTTCCTCACAGGGAGAAACTTGGAACTAAGGGGAACCAGTGTACAGTGTACTTATAATAAAAAATTACCATTCAAACTTGGTCCATTTTTGCGCGGCATAAAATGTGAAGAGTGAAATAGGCAATCTCGTGTCTACCGTGAGCAAATATGCTTGTAAAAAAGATTACTAGAGGCCATTTCGTGCGTTGCTCAGGTAAGCTGCAGTTAGCCAGCACATACATTCTGTCTCTGCCACTTTTTTTTTTTCGTCACCGCCAATAAAAATAATGCAAGTTTCTACTCGTCAGTTATTGCATAAAAATAAAATTTACACAAAATAACTTTGATGTTTAAATTTTAAATAATAAATACATTTTTTAATAATAATAATAACTAATAACACGTCTAATAATAATTTTAAATAATGAATATTAATAATAACTATAATAACACTAATAATATTGCTGTTTTTATTTTAACCTTTCTTTTTTAAATTTAAACAATTTAATAAATACATTTTACTTTGAAATTGTATTTTTTTTAACAGTTTTTCTAAACTGACTATTTCACAATAACATAAAATTTTCATTTATTTTTCTATTATATTTTTAATAAGACAAATATTTAACTAAATAATTGCAATATATTATAAAATAGGATTTATTGACATAAATTATCCTAATCTTTTTATTTTGTGAAATTTGTATTTTTATGCAATATCTGACGACTAGGAACTTGCATTTATTGGCGGTGACAAAAAAAGTGGCAGAGAGAGAGAGAGAGAGAGAGAGAGAGAGAGAGAGAGAGAGAGAGAGAGAGAGAGAGAGAGAAGTTGAGGTAAAGATGCATCATGCGGAGTATTGGGCCGGATGTGCTGGCTAACTGCAGCTTACCTGAGCAACGCACGAAGCGGCCTCTAGTAATCTTTTTTAAAAGCATATTTGCTCACGGTAGACACGAAATCGCCTATTTCACTCTTCATATTTTGTGCCGCGCAAAAATGGACCAAGTTTGAATGGTAATTTTTTATTATAAGTACACTGTACACCTGATTGTGATAATATATTTTACCATTTAAAAACCTGCCTTAACTTGTAATGTTATTCTTTTGAGAAAAGCAGGCACTGAATTTGAATGGTAAAATATAAACTCAACTGTGTGTACATCTCATATACAATGCACATTACAATGCATGAAATATGTTCTTAATAATTGCTAAATGATACATATTTATACGTACAATACTGTTTATAAAATATGATAGAATATTATAATGAAACTCAAAACACACACACATACTTATATATTATAAGGAAAGAAGGAAAAAAAAAAAAGAAAAAAAAAAAAAAAAAAAAAAAAGATGGTGTGCATTTTTCTTGTTTACTGTAACTGTAAAATTTAAATGGCACTAGTTCCCTGCTCACAAGTAAAATAATGACGATAGAAAAATAGAAAAAGAAAGGAGAGAGAGAGAGAGAGAGAGAGAGAGAGAGAGAGAGAGAGAGAGAGAGAGAGAGAGAGAGAGAGAGAGAGAGAGAGAGAGAAGATGATGACAAAACCACAAACCGAAAGTATGGATAACATTTAGAGGGGTGTGAATTTGTACTTGTCTATTGACACTAACATGCATCCGAGGTGAAAATATCAGCTTGTGCTCATTATTTGGAGTTCTTTTATTTTAATTTTACACTTGCTGCTGTACTAACAATTACTGCTCCCTTTACATTCCATTTTTTCCATCACCCAGTAATCTTCACTTTGCCCAAACTTGTTTTATCACACACTCCTTAAGAAAATAATTAATTAGGTAAATTAAAAACTATTTTGGTTTGGATATAATATGAAATGAAAGAAGGGGGTAAACGACATAATTATTAACCCATTATGGACTCGCAGTACAAATTTGTACTGGCAAAATGGTTTTAAAATTTTAGCATTTATTTCACTTTAAATACCTATGCGCTTACTTTTTTGTGATATTGAGTTAAAATAATTTATAATAAATAATCAAAGAAAACGATAGGAGAAACCAACAAGCACCTTACCACGATGAGTCCGTAGCTTGGTGAAAATCTTGATGGCACAGGTTACACAAATATTTACAAGTTAACTAAGACGTTTCGAGTCTAAGCAACTGAAGAAGAGGGCTGAAGAGAAGAAGGGATTATAAATCAATATGAATACTGGCTGTGCCATCAAGCTCTTCACCTAGCTATCGACTTAATTGCAGTAAGGTGCTTGTTGGTTTCCCCTTTCTTTCATTTCATAACATATTCTTTAAGATTCTCATTCCACAAAATTAAGCTTGCTGTTAGGTTTTTCCTGATATAGCCAAGTTATACAAAGTTGGCTGTAGAAAATACCTGTTTACAGCAGGCTTTGCCTTGGGTAATTATCACATCTTGACAGACCAGCCATAATACCAAGAACCCTAACATCAGCTTGCACTAATATCTCATCATCTATGTTACCATTTTCATGAAACATCCTACCAAAGTACTAAAACTCATTTACTTCCAACTTTTCTTCTTTCAACACATTATAATTTGCATTATATCACCTTCTTCTCCAAATACCAATGTTTTAGATTTACTACCCACATTCATAAATTTTGACGTACTTGATAGAGCAAACACATACATAGATTAAGAAATTGAGGAATGGGTGAGAGTGAGCATTTAGCAGACAGGTACAGCTCTGGACAAAAGTTCCCGAATGGGGCAGCGACAGCCGCTGCGATATCTGATAAAGATAACTTAGTGTGGTTGCAGGTTGCCTATGCATATCATTCGGGAACTTTTGGCCAGAGCTGTACATGCATTGTGAGAGAAAATAATTTCTAAACCAATAATTTTTCTAATAATTTTGTTTAACAAGGCTCACTATCTCCTATTTTCAATTTTTCACAACTTTTCTAAATGTCTTCTCTATCAAAGCTTTTTTTTAAATAACAAACTATTACCTAATACACTTTTCTTTTTTCAATAGTATACATACTTAAAGACCCCCCCCCCCCCCCTAAATAGAAATTAAATTAATTCCAAATACAAACATTATCACCACTGGCATTCTTTGCAATCATCCATATTTCCACAAAATCAAAATATTCGCACAGTACAATTTGAATGAAAATGTAGTTTGTGGGGACAGGAGGGAAAAGGCAGTTACTCTCAATTTTAGATTTTTATCTAATACGAACTGATAATCCCCTACATTTGCAGGGTACAAAAGACCCTAGATTGTCTATCCAATGGTACACACGTGAACTTAGTAAAATTAACATCATGGTTGTGTCCCAAAATAACTAGGGAATAAAATGCCCTAATTTCCTACTACCGCTAGAGGCACGCCCATAGTTTTTAGGGCAAGTAGTGCGCCCAGCCATCTTGATTTCCCCTCTCGCGCTTCTAGTTAGGGTAGGGTATATTTCATAGGGGGAATTTGGGATGCAACCCATGTGTACATGTGCTACATTGTATATAGAGGCTGAAAATTGAGACGAGTGCTTTGTTGCCAGTTTGCGAAACACGTGCAAAACAATAATAACAATAAAATAGATATTTGGGAAGCTGGCAATAAAGCATGTACCTTAATTCTATTTTCAGCCTCTTTCTATACTAAGCAGCAGCATCTTTGATGTTAAGTTTATTGTGTGGCCAGAAGTGTACATACAGCTTTTTTTTCGCTTTTTATTTGACTTATTTATATTTTGCATACTGCAAGACAGAAAATAATGATTTCAAAGTACTTACAAAGTAGGAACAGATTCGTTGTGACAATTAGTTTGGACTGTCAATGCCATCAAACTGCATTAGTGAGGGGTAAAGTGAGTGTAAAAATCAATAAATAACAATATAAGAGGTTACTCACGTTTTGCAAAACCTCTTTTTGTTTTCTTTTTCTTTCTTTCTTTCTTTCTTTCTTTCTTTCTTTCTTTCTTTCTTTCTTTCTTTCTTTCTTTCTTTCTTTCTTTCTTTCTTTCTTTCTTTTTTTCTTTTTTTCTTTCTTTCTTTCTCTCTCTCTCTCTCTCTCTCTCTCTCTCTCTCTCTCTCTCTCTCTCTCTCTCTCTCTCTCTCTCTCTCTCTCTCTCTCTTTCTTTTTTTTCCCCTCTACATTTCACTTAAATTAAATTTTTTATGTAGAAATTAATAGTTTTTGCAGAATACAATTTCTTTGAGCAAAAGAGCTGAATTGAATGAAGTACATTTTAAGTTCAAATGTTCTTAAAGTCTGTCTGCATGTGGCACAAAGCGGACTAGGAATACTCCAACAATAACATACTTAATTCCAGCTCATTAAGTAGGCGAGTCTTTAAAAACATTTGCACTTCTCTGTTGGATAAAAAATTATATAAATTATTACTTTTAACTTAAATTATAACCCCATCATTCCATGAAAAACAATAATAATAATTAGCACTTCAAGTGTGTGAAAGTCTTTTTCACATACATTAAAAATAATTTAAAACCATAAATATATTATTTATCCTGGCATTTATGATATCTATATTTTTGTACTACATTTTATATTAAACCATTATATATCGCATGCCAAACATGTCCATTCTAAGATCATTTTATGAACTTCGAGAATCTGTTGCCATTTCTGCACTTCTAGCATCAGTGCTAGATTCGGAGTGACTTCCGTTCTCTGATGAGGCACTGCTGGTTTGACCTGATTGGTCTGACACTGACTTTTTTAACTTAGGTTTGTATTCTGTGATAATTACAGTCACATTATTCACTGTCACTTCTCTGTGTTGGGCAGAACTTCTATCCACATTCTTCAATCTGGGCCTGAAAAGCAGACAAGCAAAAAATTTAGCCACTGCACATTTGAATACAAATGTAATTAGATGATCATTATTATTGTGTTTATTCATATATATGACATAATGGTATAACTTGTGTATTAGGAAAAAACCATCGCGGCACGTTGAATTGAAAATTAATAAAACGCGAAAATTCTCTAATTTAAATAGTAAATTGGGACTAGGGATCAAACATTCTAGCTTGAGCTAGTTAAAAAGTAGACGTTAAAGGGATGGAGGTATAGTGTCAAAATAAAATACGATGTGCCTAGCATCTCACGTTCTCACACTACGTCAAAGACACAACATTATAAAACAGCATCAGACTTACTCTTTGCCTTAGACCGGTTTCGTCCTTTACCTAGGACTCATCAGTAAGGCTCGGCAGAGAGCTCTGTACAGCTAGAGATGGCTCACACCACATCTGCTAACTGACTGAGCTGAGGAAGCAAGTGGCAGTCGCGTTTTTATACGCGATGCCCCCGCAGCTGCACGCGCTGATTGGTTGAAATCGCGCGCGCAAACTCGGCTTGCTGTTTAAAACCTCTCATCCTCACACTGTAATATAAAATCGTGTCTAAGAGGGGTGTAAGACAGGCAGCCAGCAAGCAATATGTGTCCTCCCTCACTTCCCCGAGTTCCCCAACTCTAGAAAGATCGCGAGAGCACTACGCCTACCGACTGTACAGTATCGTGATTCACGCTAGTTACATCGCTTTATATGTTGACACTGGGGTAGGAAAAGCAAAAAGATGATAGAGTAGGAGAGATAGAATAAATATTATGCGCTTTGGCATATAGTTTAATTAATTTAGTACGTGCTCTTATTGACGTTGGCAAGTAAAAGGGCCGAATAAAATAAAAATGAAAGAATATTATTTACAAAAGCTCTAAATTAAAACAAAAAGATCGACTTGGCGATAATATGTGTATTAGGAAAAAACCATCGCGGTTAGTATTAATAAGTTTAAAAAAATATTTAGAAAATAGTTGGTAGAGATTAGAGCACGTTGAATTGAAAATTAATAAAACGCAAAAATTCTCTAAATTAAATAGTAAAATGGGACTAGGGATCAAATATTCTAGCTTGAGCTACTTAAAAAGTAGACGTTAAAGGGATGGAGGTATAGTGTCACACTATTAGTTTTTGCCCGTATTTCTAATTTAATTGCCAAAAAAAGTTAAAAACTACCCCTAGCAAGTCAGGGGTTGAAGATAAAACTTTCTGAGGGTCACCATCGTCTTCAGAAGAATTTTTAACCCCTAAATCGACACCTTTGTAGTCTATATTAATTATTCCAAAAATTAGGGTGAAACTACCCCTAGCGCGCTAGGGGTTGAAGATAGAATTTTTTAAACCACACTATCGTCTTCAGCATATTTTTTTACCTCAGAAATGACACGTTGATGGCCTGATTTTATTTAAATTTAATTTAAGGGTGAAAACTACCCCCTAGCACGTTAGGGGTGGAAGATAAAAATTCGAAACTACCACTTATATTTTAGCACTTTGCTTTTCACCGGAAATGACCCTTTAATTTTTTATTTTGGTTTAATTGGAAATTAGGGTTAAAACTACCCCTTGCTCTTTAGGGGTTGAAGCTAGAAATTTTTTGAGCGCATCATTGTCTTCAGCAAGTCCAGAAACCCCAGAAACAACGTTTTGTTTGTTGAAAACCTACAAATTCGAAATGATGCAATTTTAAGGGTAAACTACCTCTTAGGTCGGTTAGGGGTGGAAATTAACAAAAATTAATATCACAGTCTTCTTAGGCGGGTCACTTTACCCCACCAACATCGTTAAAACTTTTGAAATCGGATTATTTTAATTTTCGGGGGTTAACTACCCCTTTTACACCCTTTAGGGGTGGTTTAGGTAATTAACCTTTTGATAACTAATGACTAAGGTATTGATCTACCTCTGTACCAATTTTCATGATTCTAGTTCATTTTAAATTCGAATGACAACCCAGTAAACCATATTATACGGAAATATACATGGCAAGTATTTTTTATTATAAAACTACGTGAAAAGTACATGTCCACAGATTTCTGCAGGTGCTTTTCATGTAGTTTACAAAAACGTAACTGAAATGTATTTGACATGTACATGAACAGCGCTTTTAAGAAAGTGCTTGCAAAGTGTTTTTTTATTTTTACTTGCATGCACTTCACAAGTAAATGCAGTGCCAACCAATCAGAAGCGAGTAAAAAATAAAGAGAAAGATAAATATATGTTTTATCTCTATCTTCTATATCATGCGACTGTGGCTCCCTGGTAGAGTCTAGATCTCATGATCAGATGGTCAGAGGTTCGATCCCGAGTGCCGGCTAGGTTGGCAATTGAAGGGGATAATCTTTTTATATATAATACAAAATCATAAGTGAATGGAAAGTGCTTGCAAAGCACTGTTAGATGAAAGTACTTGCAAAGCACATGACCCAGAGTGACACTCTTACATGGGTCAAGTACTTGTAGCAAGAGCCAGAAAAGTACTTGTAGGAAATCAAGAAATGTACTGGGAAAGTACTTTCTGTGTAAAAAGTGGTTTACTGGGAACAATTTTTATATCAGCTTTTTATATCAGCACTATTCATAAGGTATTTTTTAATTACCTGTGTTAATTAATAATAATTAATTTTTTGGAGCCAAAATCATATCAATCGAAAGCTAAGGTGTTCATCTAATCAGACCACGACCGAAAACCGCGACATTATTTTAATTTCTATTTTAATTAAATCAAAATCAATACGCTCTCCTATGCGCTCCATTGCTTTTATTTGAATCTGGTCCCCACGACACGACGACACTGTTGCCGTAATTCGCTCAAGGTCAAATTTTGAACCAACCGTCATTTCGTTAGAAAGCTTCATTAACATTAGAAAAAATCACTATAAAAAAATTCGCAAAAAATTTTCCGGGAAAATATTGAATGTTGGTTTTTTGAGAAAGTAGCAAAAAAAAAAGGAGAAGATGGGTTGAAAAATCATGAAATATCTCTTTGAAAGAACAATTTTTGAAACTTTTTTCTTTACAAATGTTTAGATGAAGAGTAAAGCATTTGTCTTACATTTTCCATTCTAGCCTTGAAACTTTTCCGATGCCTTAATATTATGACATTTTTAAATAATTACAAATTTGACCTACACTTGGCATATTTACAGCTTAAAAAATAAATTACATAAAAAACTTTCCTAAATATTTGTTAAAGCAGCATCCAAATATATTAATTAACGTCGGAGATATTAAATGATATTAAATCTTTGTTAAAATTGCAAAAATTTCGCATTTTTTTGCATAGCATTGATTTTTAAAAAATGCATTTGAAAATTAGATAGTTTTTTGCAACTTATGTAAAAAACAATAATTTTTTTGGTTCATTCATGTAGCAATGAGAGAAGTGCAAAGTTGATATTTGCGGACGTAGATGCAAAAAATGGTGTTATTTCGTAAAGAATTTCGTCCTGCTTAATTACTGTAAAAGCTAAAAATATTTTAAAAACACCATCTTAAAGCCAATAAAATTATGATTCCAAAGATTATTTTATAAATATTTTAGCATGATTTACCGAAACGTTTCAAGTATGCAAACTTGAACTTTCAAATTTTAATCAAAATCCTAAGATGACTTCTCTATCCGGAAGACCCGATATATTGTATTTAAAAAGTCAATATGAGTTTTTTTTTTTGTTTTTTTTTATAGAAACTATTACAAAAACACCTTTTTCTTATCGTCTATTGCGATACCATAATTTTTCTTTATAAATATATATATAAAAGTATATACTTTCGTATATAATAATTTTTTGTAATCAACTCTTAAACCAACAAATACTAATTAAAAATGTTAATGTTTATTATGAATGTTAAAAAAAAAACTCAAAATTTATATCTGCGTAAATTTAAGTTGAAGTATAACATCGATTGTAGAAATTTACTTTAAAATATTTGCAGTAACTTTCATAAATTATTTTACTGAAAATTAACCGTAATAAGCCGGTAAATATAGCTATCAATTTTCAAATTCATTTTCTCAAGAAATATCGTTATCTTTTCTTTAAAATGCAAGTTTTGACAAGCAAATGATATCTGCATGTTCCTAAAAGAGGCGTACCGCGGATCAGCTGACGTATTTTCTCGCAATATATTTCGAGTTTTTATTGTATAAAATTTCAAATTTGTAAGTTATCTATAAGAAATTTGAAATATATATGTAAAATAAAATTCTGAACTGAAAAATACAATAAAAAATTTTTGGTTCAAAATGGACATCGGACATTAGTACTTTAAAAAAAAAATGGACATCGGACATTAGTAAACTTTGATCCAAGTGGATATCGGACAATATAGCGGAACCACGACGATACACACACACACACACACACACACACACACACACACACACACACACACACACACACACACACACACACACACACACACACACACACACACACAAATATATATAATTAATGCTGCGGGCTGCATTTATCAGGTTCTCAAAGGAATTTTACCTCATAATTTGGGGTTATTTTATGGTTATTTCAATTATTGTATTAAGACAGTTTACCAATACAAAATTATGCCCCTAAAGTGATTTTCAGCCTCAAACCCCTCTTAGTTTCAAAGTTACATTTTTTTTTAATATTTTGGCAAAGTGGTTGGTTGCAATTTTTATTAATGCATGGCATGAACAATCAACATTTCCTTTATTGGTTATTTGATTTTGGAATTCTTATCTCATGTACTTTCAGAGAAAACGCACTTTTAAAATCATTGTTTTCGAAATTACACAAAAAAAAATGTATTTTTTTTTACTAATTAGTTAATTACAAAGACACCATCACCTGAAATTTTTTGAAACTGAGCTTAAATAATGTGCAATACATGTGCCTTAGGATAAAATAAAATTTATTTGTTGTATTTTTTCTTCTGAGCTACAGTGCTACTGTTAACATCAAAATCTGAGATATGAGAGATTTTGTCGATATGATGAAAGCTCTGTTATGAATATTTTTATAACTATAACTCTGTGCCACAGGAGACCTAAACCTCTCCATAGAACTTCTACTGTGGTAAGGCCCTTGCTGGTAATTCTATCCTTTTCTTTATTATTGATCCTAACCACAAATGTTTTTTCCTTAAATTAAATTTATATTTATGCATAAATATAAATATATACCTTGTTTCATACATTTCCTTTTGCATTTCATACTGCGTACATGAAGGAAGCAAGTGAAGTATGTCGGGATAGGAAGTTGTGGAGGTCTATTACTGGGTCAGGATAAAACATCTGTGTTGTTGGCTTACCCCGAAAGGGATTATAGCGTCATGATATGTATGTATGTATGTATGTATATAAATATATGAAAAAAATATTGTGGTTAATGATAGTAAAACAATAGGATAGAAATATAATGAGAGAAATTAGAGCACTGTGTATTGAAAGTTAATGCAAAGAGAAATTCTCAAATTTTGATAGTTAATGGGATAGGGATTCAAATTAAAGCCCATGTCAACTTACTTTTTTTATTATTTAGAATACTACACTGATAATTACCATACCTTAATATCCATGAATTAGACACCATCACGTTGATTTTGTATTTATTTTCGTTTATTTTCCTTTTTGCGGTTATATCACGTATCTGACATCACAATGTACCACCGCCAATCACAGTCACCGCTCTGGTCACTTGATAAATTTAAGCCCCTCCCTCAAGTTCTTTACCCCTATCACAGCCCCATCGGTACATTGTGATGTCAGATACATGATATAACCGCAAAAAGGAAAATAAATGACAATAAATACAAAATCAAAGTGGTGGTGTCTAATTCATGGATAATAAGGTATGACAATTATCAATCTAGTATTCTAAATGATAAAAAAGTAAGTTGACAAGGGCTTTAATTCACTAGCATTGTTAGGATGATTTTTTATGAAAAGAAATTAAATTAATTGAAAAGAAGTTAAAATTTAGCCCATCCTTTTAATTTCTTTTCATAAAAAATGTCCTAGCAATGCTGCTAGTGAATTAATTTGAATCCTTATCCCATTAACAATCAAAATTAGAGAATTTCGCTTGGCATTAACTTTCAATGCACGGTGCTCTAATTTCTCTTGTTCTATTTCTATCCTTGTTTTAGTATTTATGGATAAATGCATTTAATTGGCTGAAAAAAAATGTAAGTGGAGATATAAGTGTGCGAATGGTGTGACTGTTACTGTATGTGGATGATGCTTTGTTGGTTGCTGACGGAGAATAAATTACAAGAAATAAATATAGATATGTTGAAGGAAACCACAAAGAAAACGGAGAAAATGATTTTCCTTAGGAACAGGTGTGGTAAAACAAGACTAGATAGGGTGAAGAACAAGCACAAAAGAGTGACTAAGAAAAGTATAAAAGTGGTGTGTTATGATGTTTGGTCATATGGAAAGTATAAATGATGAGAGGATTGCAAAAACTGTCTCTTTCATAATATAGTGGTTAGGAGGAGAGGTAGGGACAGGCCCTAAACATTGTAGTTAAAAGATGCTTTTGGAAGAATGTATGTAGTACAAGGGGTAAAAGGAATTGAAGGAAGCAAATTGTAAGTTAGAGGTATTCCAGATTTGTCATGATTTTATTTATATTAATTAATTTTTTATATACCTATTGATATCAAGTGTTTTAATATTATTATAGTGACAATTTTTTGTACATTTTAGGTTTTTAATACTTTTACTTACGGATGCCTTCCTTTCTTCAAAAGTTTGTCTCCTAGGCTTTTCCTGTCAAATCTGTCCTTTCCTTCTTTTTTTGTTTTGGGTGGTGTGGGATTAAACTGTGTAGCCACTTGCTGTGCCACAAGTTGAGGGTTGATGCGTGGCTTCCTGTAAATACACAAACATTACTGTAAGCCACTGTCAGTGCAACTTGTGTCTACTTGCTTAGTCATTGTAGCGCAACAGCTCTCCAATGCCATGGTTAATGTGATACTCTCACACCATTAATGTCCAGATGGAATAGATGTTTTTGAAGCAGTGGGAGTAGAAATTTTGGGTGCCAACTTACTAACCAAGTAGCTATATTTGCTGCTACAATAGCACGGCTATGTATTATGAACTGAAATACAGTACCACAAATTCTTACTAAATTAAAACCATTGCAATAAGGTTAAAATTTCACAGGACCATTAAAACTGAATTAAAAATATATACATACATACATATATATATATGTATATATATATATATATATATATATATATATATATATATATATATATATATACATATACACACACACACACACACACACACATATATATATATATATATATATATATATATACACACACATATCGATGTTGGGATGCAGAAATGCGACCGATGAGAAAAATCATGAGGTTTTTACTCATGATTTTTCTCATCGGTCGCATTTCTGCATCCCAACATCGATATATATATCGAGGGTGCTCCGCTATAATGTCCTAAGTCCACTTGACCTTGAAAAATAAAAAATCGTCGGATCAACCCCAAATTTTGGATTTATCCATTTCAGGTCATTTGCAGCAAAAAATATTTTTCAAGGTCAAATGGACTTAGGACATTATAGCGGAGCACCCTCGATATGTGTGTATATATGTATATATATGTATACATATACACACATATATAATGTGTGTGTGTGTGTGTGTGTATATATATATAGATATATATAGCCATGTCAAAATATTATTATGCAAGAAGGATAATGGATAGAAAAAGTACATTGGTACATGTACAAACCTTGTGGAAGTTCCTTTCCTTACGTCACACATCAGGCATTTAAATGCTTCAGCAGTATTACGGTAGGTACACACACTACAGTCCCAATAATTGTCTTCTAAAACCTTGGCCTGGCGCTTAGTTCTGCTGAAACAAAGGAAAGTATGTTGCATTTTGTCCAAATGGTCTTCAATGTCAAATAATCAACCCAAGCAAACATCACCATTGACATTAAATCTTACGGAAACACATACATTCAATTCAATATCATGCAATACCACAAACAGCAAATGACTTAACATATAATATCACAGGGAAACTTTAAGACAGCTAACACCTTTAGGGCAACAACTACTGGGTGCCAAAATTTGCCTAACACTTTACTTTCTGTGTAGATGAACCATTATTTGGGGTCGCGCGTAATGCAGAGCAGGAAAAATCTATTTTCTATGGATTAATGACCAATGGATCTCATCCAGTGTTTGTTATTCACAAAAAGTTAAATGGTTGGCGCATTGATAACTGCTTGACTCACGACTCTAATAGTTAGCAACTCAACAGTAGTTGTTTAGCAATCAGCAAATCTTAAATCAATAAAAAAGAAATTTTAAATTTTGATTGAGTGTACACCTTTGGACTAAAGTTCTTGGATGGGGCAGTGGCGGCAACTGTGTTTTCTCATAAAGATAGCATATTGTTGCTGCAAGTTGCCTATACAAATTGTTTGGAAACTTTTGTCCAGAAGTGTACAGATATTTAAAAAATAATTATGTGCATGCATACATTATATTGTAATAGGCATCTCCATATAACTGAGGTGAAAGCATTACTGTACAATATGTATGTGCGGGATTAATTCCTCTTTATATACATACATATCAAGTCTTCCGGATAGAAATGTCGTTGTAGAGGTTTTTTTGTGATGCGACCTTGAATCTTACCTGTTCTTTTCATAGAGCTCATAGTCGCATGGCAAAAAAACTCTACAACGACATTTCTATCCGGAAGAACTGATATATACTAAAGGCGTAGAACACCCTCAGGACCAAAATATGATAAATAAGCACATAAATTGTACATACCAGGCTCATATAGTGGTAATACCGTTAATTGCGCCCTTCTGGCTGATTTTCCAAGTATTTTAGGTTGAAAATTGTAACGGTTCTCTTTGCGGGTTCGTTTCGTCACACGATACTCCGCTTTTCTAGCAGTTTCAAGTATAGATAAACTCTTTTTTTCTATTGGCTGACAATAAAATTGCGCGAAAGATGTTTGAAACGTTTATAACACATTTTCCTTTTCAACACTATGATTATATTATTCTTGATCTCTGTGGTTGTAATTATGATACACATACTTCACAATGATACATAATACAGTATTATTACAATTACTATATTATACTGTTATGATGCGCAACGTCTCTAAATGAGTGTCAATGAACCCCCCGGTCCCCGCAATGCACTAAACTGCAAACACGCGTACAGATCGGGCACGGGCAGGCGGCAGGCTACAAGGAAGTAGCGATCTCCACAGCATAGGGGAGGGGGTTGGAGCCAGGTTGGAGCTCTAGAGCTGCTCTCCTTTGAGAGGCAAAGGCACGCGGTATATCGTCCGTGCTGCTCTTTGTTTTTAGTAGCTCACTAGAGCTCCCACCCCCTCCCCTATGCTGTGGTGATCGCTACTTCCTTGTAGCCTGCCGCCTGCCCGTGCCCGATCTGTACGCGTGTTTGCAGTTTAGTGCATTGCGGGGACCGGGGGGTTCATTGACACTCATTTAGAGACGTTGCGCATCATAACAGTATAATATAGTAATTGTAATAATATTATGTATCATTGTGAAGTATGTGTATCATAATTACAACCACAGAGATCAAGAATAATATAATCCAATGTTGAAAAGGAAAATGTGTTATAAACATTTCAAACATCTTTCGCGCAATTTTATTGTCAGCCAATAGAAAAAAAGAGTTTATCTATACTTGAAACTGCTAGAAAAGCGGAGTATCGTGTGACGAAACGAACCCGCAAAGAGAACCGTTACAATTTTTAACCTAAAATACTTGGAAAATCAACCAGAAGGGTGCAATCAACGGTATTACCACTATATGAGCCTGGTATGTACAATTTATGTGCTTATTTATCATATTTTGGTCCTGAGGGTGTTCTACGCCTTAAACATATCGTCCTGATCAAGTCAAAAGGGCTTATCTCCATTGATCAGCAAATCGCTTTAGGGCGTATCTCCACTGGAGATACTAAAGATACGCCGTAACTTTTAATTTTGCTGATCACTGGAGATACGCCCTAAATCGATTTGCTGATCAATGGAGATAAGTCCTTTTGACGCGACCAGGATGATATAGGTATATGTGTGTGTGTGTGTGTGTGTGTGTGTGTGTGTGCTTGTGTGTGTGTGTGTGTGTGTGTATACAGGGTGTCTAAAAAGTACTGCCCAATTTTAAACACAAATTACACAATGATGCAGAAATAATTTTCCACTTTATTGTACAGCTCTAACCACTAGTTTGAAAACAGGGCAGAGCCAGACACAGTGTTTTCTCATAAAGATAGCATAGTGTGTTTGCGGGTTGCCTATACCAGGGTTTCTAGCAGTTTTAAACTTTCATTTTATGTTTTTTCCAGAGATTTCTTCCATTTTCCAGGAATTTTTTTCTATTCTTTTATAATGTCAAATATTATTGCAAGAGGGTGCAGTTATCACAATTGACAACCCCACGCCGCAGGCGCGATTTTTTTGGGGGACATGCCCCTTTTTGTCAGAAAATGCAAAATTAGTATATTTCAAAATTTTTGCTATTACATTTTAAGTATTTAAGTATTTAAAGTATTTAAAGTATATGTAATATTTTTTACACTGTTTGAGTAAAAAATTGAGAGAAAATGTTGGTTTTATGTTTCTTTAATTTTAAGTGACTTTGAAATTTTCTTTCAGCGGTTTAGCAGTTTAGCTTTCACTAGCTTTTTTGTTTTTCAGGTTGAAATTTTATTTTTGTTTTAAAATCTAAATTTCAGATGTTTCAAGAAAGAATTCGCGAGAAAAAAATTCTCGACAATTGAAATAATTCAATAATTCAACATTAATTAAAATATTCAATTTGCAATCATTTTTTTCTGTAAAAAAAATAAATAAATAAATAAAAATATCGAAAAAAATCACTTTTAAACTCAAATTAAATAAAAGTTGGTCTGTATAGAACACGCTCTAATATATTATACAAAATACAAATTGTTCGAAAACTAGTGGCCAGATCTGTACATCAAAAAGACTTTTATTTCATTTTTTTTTTTTTTTTTTTTTAAGTAGTTGGAACGAGTTTAGTTTATTTAAACACCGTTTTAGTGTTAACTATAGATTTCTTATTTCTCTATGCTCCTATTGATGTATTAAAACAAAACATACATTTAGTTCGAAACACACATTAAAATAGTCACATAGTCGAGCAGTTTCCTCATACAGCACTGGTTAATGACTGAAAAATCCATGTCCCCTCCACAGTGAGTCATTCATATTTCTGCGAAAGTGTTTTGAAATTTACTCAAAAACAGATAAAGAAGCTCTTAAAGATGGAAAAAAAATGTTGTTTTATTAGCTAAATCAATTGATATTGTTATGAATACTTTATATTCACAGAAGAAAAAATCCCAAAAGATCATTTAAGCTTGTTTTTTGATATCATTTGATTCAGCAAAAGAGGGAAACAGCAATTTTAACATTTAAGTGAACTTTTACCCCTTGCTGCAGGTTGGTCACGGATAATTGGGCATACAAGCATAAGTTATATAAATATGGAAAAACATATGGTGGGAGGGTAATTTATCTTATTTTACTTATATCTCAACATTTTAACATGGATCTTTTTTATAAAAAAATAATATGTAAAATAAACCTTACGCGCATTCTAACATTGGGGCTGCAAATTTACTTTCCCTTTCAAGACACAAAGCGGCACCCAGCGGAAGACACAAGACTGTGGTGCGGTCACACATGTGTGCTCATTTATCTTCTCATTCTCTCACCCTTCACCTCATCCCTCACCCCAGTTGGTAAAGTAAGAAGAAGAGGGAGAATTTCTTAATTTAAAGATATATTTTTTATTACGTTAATTAGTGCATTTATTTTCAATATTTATCGCGCCCACTCTGCCATTTTATGACCTGATAATTAATTTATATTTTGGTTAAGTGTCACTATGCGATGACCAATAGTTCTCCAGTTATAAAGTTGTAAAGCTCAAACTTGCTGAAAAACCTTTGTTTTTGCTATGGTGCCAAAAACCATTTCCCTCTTTGGAAAGAAATAATACAAAATAGAAGAGGGAAAAACAAGCCTAAATAAATTTTTGTGATTTTTTAAACTTGTGCCATAATTTTTTATACAACAAATACATGTAATTTATCTAATAAAACAAACATCGTTTTTTCTATCTTTAAATAAACAAACAAACTTTTAAAAGCATTTACACTAAATTTGGTTCGAAACGCGTTTAGAACTTTGTGACTGAAACAGCTAAAATGAACTTTTTTGGAGATGTTATGTTAATAGTTTTGAATGGCCTTCTCAAGTAGCCAAATCAAGTAATCAAAATTTGCCAAATCGTGACAATTGTGGGAAGTTCCGCTTTAACGAGATATACGTTAATTGAGCTCATTAACGTTAATAATACTCTTGCAAACGTACTTAATTTATACTAACTTAATTAAAATTAATTAATAAATGTATGCACTGAGAAGTGAGAAAAGTGTTTGAATAGAAAATAATTACAAAGAGCAATATAATATATGAGCAGCCGGATTATCTTCAAGCGCTTACTTAGCACAGTTGGTAGAGTGTTGCTCTTATGACACCGGCTGTTCAAGTCCGGGTTACTGCAAAGTTTTTAATGATTAAGGGTGCATACCGTATACAGTTGCGATGTTCTCCATGCCCTCTGTGATAAATCGCTTCAGTTCATTCAAGTTTAGAACAGGAGTTGCATAAACTTTGCCCTTCACGTTTCCTCATAAGAAAAAGGCAGTATGTGAGAATCAGAGTCAGGAGGTGGGGATATGTGAAGGACAAAGTTTATGCAACCTTTGTTTCAAACCTAAATGAACTGAAGCAGCTTATCACAAAGTTTGTGGAGAGCATCTCTAGCTCCCATGTAGCGATAGATGCAAGACTGCCTAGACACGTGTAGAGCTACAAACAGTGCTGAATTAGAAGGACCATAATGTAATTTTAAACCTTAAAAAATTTGGTTTCTCAGGACTAATTATTAGTCCCTGTTTTACAAGTTTTGTTATTGTGTTAGTATGGAAATCAAAACTTCTGCTATTTATTTAATAAATAATAATAATAAAAAAAATAAAAAGACAGAGCTTTCTTTTGATGTATAATAAAGTGGACATTTATTACTGCATCATTGAGTAATTCATGTTTAAAATTGGGTAATACTTTTTGGACACTACACTACACTACACACAATCACACACACACACACACACACACACATTTGTGGTAAGAATGTCGCATTTTGTCCACCCAAGGAGTACAAGTTTGTATTCCTTCAATAATTAAAATCATATAAAATTATTTTAACTAAAAATTCATACTCAGCCCAAGTACATGAAAATCGAGTGAAAAGTTTAAAAATAAAATATTTACACTACTGTATCATTAAAGCACAATTGAGAAGATACAAAACTGTACCCTTAATTTAGCACAGGAGTAGAAAGCATGCAGGAAGCGGGAAAAAAAAAAGTCAGAGACAAAGTATGAATAACATCCATTTGACTAAACCGCACTGAGGTACTGGCAGTTTTCCAAACTGCAGTTCTACACTCCAAATCTTCAGAAACTCTGAGTTTATATGTTTGTGTGAATTCATCCAACACGGGTCGGCCACAGCCTGGCAAACATCCAGACATTCGCCATAGCAGACTGAGGAAATCATGAAAACACTCAGTCAGAATGATCGGCAAGTTTGACCTGGCCTCCTGAATCTCCATGCTAGCTCCCTGCCATCACCAGACTTTCGAAAAAGCACGGTCGGTAGCTGGGATTGAACCTACGACCTCTTGCAAGCAAGTCGGACGCATGAACCACTAGACCATGGAGTCAGATGTGGTGTAAAAAATGATGATGGAAATAAGATCACACTGACTGGAGAAAAGCTGGAAAGAGTGAAAGAGTTTGTATACTTGGGAAGATTATATCAAGAGAATGGAAGTATAGATGAAGAGATTGAGAGGAAAGTAGTAGGCAGCATGGCAAGATTGGCCAAGAGTGATGCCTTATCAAACAAAGCAAAACTTACAGTGTATAATTGTTTTACTCCCAACTATCTTATATGGGTCTGAATCATGGGTATGTCAGAGTAGGCATATGAATATGCGTGAATATTCTTAGAAATATGCATGGTAAAACAAGATTAGATACGATCTGTGCCACCTAAGGATGTTTGAGATTAATCGAAATTGAACCCTGGGCCAATAGACGCTCAATGCTCAAGGTCGCTAGGAGGTGGGGTGATGTCAACTAAATGGACAGTTTTTAAATGCTCTCTTATTGGCGAGGAATGTAACGAATACTTGGGTGATGGAGAAATGTGGAGTGAAAGAAACTGTGACTGAGAAGTATGAGAGCAGTGTGTTACGGTGGTTTGGCAATGTTGAGAGAATGGGTGATGAAAGAATAGCAAAACAGGTATTTCATAGTAGAGTGGATGGAAGGAGAGATAGTGGCAGGTCTAAAACATCATGGTCTGAGGTGGTTGGATTTTTTTTTTTTTTTTTTTTTTTTTTTTTTTTTTAATAAAAATAAGAATGTACGCAGTAATAGATGCAAAAGGAAATGTACGGTATGAAACAAGGCATGAAACTGAAGGAAGCAAGAAAAGTATTTCAGGATAGAAAGTTGTGGAGGTCTATCACGCTAAAAACATCTGTGTTGTTGGCTTACCCCAAAAGGGACTATAGCGTCATGATATGTATGTATGTATGTATGTATGTATGTATGTATGTATGTATGTATGTATGTATGTATGTATGTATGTATGTATGTATGTATGTATGTATGCAGGCTCGGACTGGCCATAAGAGCAAGTCCGCAATTGCGGACGTGGCCCCCCCTGTTTGGAGGCCCCTAAGGCCCAAACAGGGGCGTAACTAGGGTGTTACGCCCCCTTTGTGGCCCCTAAAGAAGGTGTTACACCCATTTTGCGGACGAGGCCCCTTGATTGCCAGTCCGACCCTGTATGTATGTATGTATGTAAATGTATGTATGTATGTATGTATTATTAGTGCATAGTATTTTGTACATTTTTTCCCCGAATAATAATAATTTGTTTCAATGGTTTTAACAATGAATATTGATAAAACTAAATATATGATAATAAAAAATAAGAAGTAATGATCCAAAATATGTTTTTGAATCCGAAACTCCGGGATACTTATATTGAGAAGGTGTCCCAGTATAAGTACTAGGATTGAGATATTTAATTGTGCGTAGAAGTGATCATGATCTAAAACTTCAAGTACAGTAACATGGATCTGGATCTGTTGTATAGTAGAATACTCTAAAGTAAATAAAACTATATTGGTCATTGGAATGAACATACTTATGCCTGTTTCAGTAAGAAGTAGAACAATATTTTGTATCAATTTGGATTTACTAAACCAACTCCGAGGAATATAGGTCAAGCAAGCTATGTACGTACCTTAAATATACATACCCCTATTCCTTTAACTTTCCCACTGGCCAACTTCTGGCTCTAGTACGGCTCTACCTTTTGCAATGTTAAATGAGTGGGTATCTTAAATAAATACGGCTTTATAATAGTATACAGTTGCTGCTGTTGGTCATTTTATTGTTATTATAATAATAACAATTTGCAACATTTTAACTATTGTCAAAAAGTCTTCTAGAGGTAACATAACAAAATATCTGTTACTTGGTCGGCTAGACCTCTTTGTGCTACCCCCCCCCCCCTCCCCTCAGATCAGGTGGACGAAAAAGTTACGTTTACCCAAATATATACCATACATACATACACACACACGCGCATAAATTGCACACATGACACATCCCATATTATGTAAAAATCATATGTACATACTGATAAACATACCGGTATACATACAAAGGTATGTCATAATGCAATATATGTATACATATATCCAAGAAATTAATAAACCATCACCAAGAGTAAACGAGTAATGTATATATGTTTGCAAACTACGAACATAAAGTATGTATCATACACATTTAACTGACAGTAAACGTACGTTTTGTACCGGTATACAGTATGTACATACAAACATAATATGATATGCATAATATGCATACATAACATACATACTACAGTACAGTAAACACTGGTGCCGGCACATTCTCCTCGTTCACAATTTAACAAATACATAACTCAAATTCAAACAACTACTATCAAAAATATTATGAAATAAAAATTTACTGTGGGTAAAAAGTGCTGCGATGATCAGCAAAGTTAGCTTTGTTTGTTGACATGGTTCGCTGTCGACACAGGCCCCAGCAGAGGGCTTTGAACCCGCAGTGGCGACGTTCCTCAAATAGCTTTTTAAGTCGAACTTTCGCAACTTTCACTATTTTATTATTGAGGAAAAAAATTAGAATGATTCATATTACCGATTTGGGCTCTTCTTCTGATCCATATTCGAGCCCAAAGCCAAGCTCGGGTGAATAGCCCCTAAATCTCAGCACGGCCATAGACAGCAACGCTTTCCTTCCATTGTGATCAGTGATCACGTGACCTACCCTACCACTCAGCACTCAGCAAAGTCAGCAAACCGCAGCAAACCCACGGCAAACGGCAACCACTATAGTAACTAAATAGATAGTAAGGTCACCGCATTCTTCTTATGTAGGGGGTGCAGGGTGTGCAGGGGAGGTGAAAACCAAATTTTGAAGGCCTGTGATTGGCGTAGAGAGAAAACCACTTTTGCGGAGATGCCCGAAGTCGCTTCGACAGCCAATCTAAGCGGCGGATTAAAACGTCTCAGAAAATCATTAATTAATAATATTAATCAACTGAGGAGGATATTCATAGATTTAAAAACAATAGCTGACTTATTTAGGCATGTCCTGATATGATTTTTATGTCCTGACAATTCGTATTAAGTGCGCTATGATTTATTAAAGTGGCCCCTTTTAACATGGGTTTAGATAGGACGGTGTGAAGCAAAACAACGCTTTTGGTGAATCGACTGTACTACCGTACTACCTTTAGAGTTACTATAACCACACCACACTCAAATCAAAATCAAACACTCCGATCCGATTACTAGCCCGGTAATCAGTATCGGCAGGAGATATCTCCTTCGGTATCTTGTAGCATTTGTAGTATCGGTCTCTTGTGTAGCATTTAGAGCGAGAATCGAGAACAAGATATCGATCAATTGAAAGTCGAAAGAAAAGGCGCGAAAAAAACAAACTTTGGTATTCATTTTTGGCACAGTAATTTTTGAGCACAGTACAGTCCGTGCCACCTAAGGATGTTCGCGATTAATCGAAATCGAGCCACGAGCCAATAGACACTCAAGTGCTCAAGGTCACTAGGAGGTGGGTTAATGTTAACTAAATGGAGAGTTTTTAGATGCTCTCTTATTGGTCGCATCCTTAGATGGCGTGGACTGTAGATGCACAGTAGAGCACAGTAGTCCATCTCCTATACTGGGAATGTCGTCAGATCAAAAAACGCGCCATAATTCCGACTGGGTGAAGCAGGCTGAACTAAAAGTAACTGAAGTAACGTTACGCGTGTAGTTCAGCCTGCTTCACCCAGTCGGAATTATGGCGCGCATTGATCTGACATTCTCAGTATTGACTGATAAAGGAACAACTGTTTTGAGGCTGACTATAAGCGATTTCGCTCACATCCGCTTCCGTTTCGACTTACTGCACATGCGTAGTAAGGAGAAACGGAAGCGGATGTGACCGAAATCACTTATAGTCGGCCTCAAAACAGTTGTTCCTTTATCAGTCAATAGGAGATGGACTACTATCATCTACTGTGTTTTTGGAGTTAAAAAAAAGACTTCAATATTTATTCATTTTCGTTATAGGGTCTATGCATTCATGTTAAAGCCGTCGCAATGTTGGATATAACTCAATAACATGGGTGGCATAGGAAAATAAATCATTTTACTAGTTTAAAAACACTACGCAATATTTTTAAGAGAATTATGCTGTAAAAATGTTGAATTAGTATCTCAAGTATATGTGAGAAAAATAACAATAACAAAAAATGAACCGATTTCCCAAAGAAAATTGGCTTAAATGAAGTTTGTCCTATGCTGAACAATGTTATTCACTACTCCAGAATGGTCTCCAAGCGCAATAAATATGACGTCATCCGCATACACCCTTTCGTTGCACCCATTAATTTGAGCTTGCGCTTGACAATTTAATAGGACAAAATTTAATGACATTTTTGAAATTTTTATTGGAATTATACTTTAAATTATATACTTTTATTCTTATAAAAAGTTCAAAAATGTCATTAAATTGTCCTATAGGGTGGCTTCATTCATAATTAGTTAAACTCGACGTCATAAGTGAGTGCTAAGTAACACTGGCCACGGTATAAGAAAATGGCACATTTTGCAGTTTATAAATATTTGGCAATTTTTTGAGAGCATTTGATGCTGTTAACAGCGAGGTTGAATTATATAGTACCATATATATGCAAAAAAATAATAATGACCAAAAAATAGAGCTAATTTTCCAAAGAAAATAGCCAAAAACCACGTTTGTCCTATGCTAGCAATCAGGCTCGGACTGGCCATAAGAGTAAGTCCGCAATTGCGGATGTGGCCCCCCGTTTGGAGGCCCCTAAGACCCAAAAAAGGGGCGTAACTAGGGTGTTACGCCCCCTTTGTGGCCCCTAAAGAGGGTGTTACACCCCTTTTGCGGACGAGGCCCCTTGATTGTCAGTCCGACCCTGCTAGCAATGTTATTCATTGCTCAAGAAGAGCATAAAAAAGCACTCAGAATGACGTCATGCATGTACACACCCTATACTGGCAGCTAGGCAATGTATTTATCTACTCAAATGGTGCTAGCAATTTGATGCAAACACATCAGATAACATACATGTAATCCTACTATAATATGCATCCTTAATCCTATCTGAATATATCTCAAAATTTTCTCAGCATGTAATTTTCCATAACTATACTTCACTATGTCATATAAATGATATATTTTACATATCCTAGATTTACATTATAAAGAAAAACTCTATACAAAATATAAAAATCGAATTGTTATACATAAATTTTAATTAATAATAAAAAAATTAATCTTGCACATATTTTCTAGGGGGGAATGGGGATGCTATATATTTGGTGAATAAAATAGGAATGGTTCACATTCACATATCTATATATTATTTATTTATGCATTATATAGACTGTACAGTATGTATATGGACTTAGTATATATTTCCATAAATATCAGAATATTTTTTATTGGGTTCTAGATATTTTTAAAGTATAGAATTGATTTGACAACCAAAGTTTTTGGCTAAATTCTTAATTGTTCATGACAATATAGAAACTTGCTCATTCAACATTGTAAAAAGATAGAGCCTTGTCTATGAGTTTAACAGATAACTGATAATGTTGGCCAGTATTTCAGTTAAAGGAAGAAAAGGGTATAACTTTAAAGGGGTTTGTAAATAAAGATCATTTTATTGCATATTTTGTACTTATGATGAGTACCGAGTTCAAATCTGTAAAAGAAAAAAATCTCAAAAATTTATTTGGTTCAATATTTCCCGGTTTATATTTGTATATTTGTTTATATAATATGGTGAAAAAAGTGATGGCTTCCTATCTAAAATCAAAGTACTTGCACTTTGAATGGCAATATCTACATTCCAGTCTTAGGTTCAATACCCAAAATTTCTATAACGATAACGATACTATATTCTAGCCTCACACTATAAGGATATTGATACTTTTTATTTTTTTGAAACTATAACAACACAATAACTATAACGATAGTTTCACGATAACGATACTATTTTTTTCAAAATTTTTAGTAAATATTTTTATAAAAAAAATTATTGAATAGTAATAAGATGATAAAGTTGCACTGATAAGTTGTACTGTATGTGTACGTTTAAGGTTTTATATCACATACTTTGCAAAATTGCAACTTTGTATAATAGATAAAAACAGCATCAGTGCGGAGAGACATGTTATGACTTTTAAAAATTAATTCTAATATAAACTCAAAATTTTTATAGACTTTTTGCATCAATTTGTTTTTAGGAAATATAATTACAAATAAATCTAATAATCCATTTAGATATCAACACTACTATACAATAGTGTATTCAAAAATTTTACTTTAAACTCAGACAATAAACAAATATACTATATGGACATATTAGTTGGATGTCAATCAACTTGGCGCCGCGGCAAATTTCATTGATTTGAGCTATGTATTTCTTATTATTTAAAGAAAAAAGAAAAGGGGGGGGGGGTTAAAAGCAATTGAACAATGTAAAGAAAACGAATAATATTAATCCTAGTAGCTGTTCTTCTTCTTCTTTTTTCTTTTCTTTTTAATATACATTTTGGCAAAGATTATAAAAATGTAAGTGTATTTGTTTTATATTTTATACAAAGTGATTCCTAGGAAATTTATTTTTAGTATTTTCCAAACAATATGTTTATAGAAGACATGCAGTTTTGTGCGTATTGTCTACTGACTGTGAGCAGGTGTTGATATTGTTCTGTACCTGCTATTCATAATCATATTAATCATACTACCTGTTTTTTTCTCTTTTTCTTGTTGCTTTATGTTTTTTTTTTTTTCTTTCTCTGAGTGAGTAAATTTTTAAAAGTATCGTTATCGGAATTGACAATAATCGTAGTAATAAATGTTTATCTATAACTATAACGATAGTTTTTGCAAAAGCGTTAATCAATACTATATCTATAACGAACTATAGTTATAGTTATCTTATAGTTATCGTGTTTTCGATAATCGACCCGAAGACTGTTACGTTCTATGTAGGTCTATAACTACCTTTGACTCACCGAGTCACTTTGGCAAATATATAATATTAACTTTGTCATCTTTGTCTGAGCAATAAAAAATCAAAACCAACTGCACAATTATTTGATTTGTCAAAATACTTTTTGCATAGAACAATAAATTTTAATGCCTCCCCTAAATTTAAGCTGCTTGTGGTTTTTAAAGAGGTGGAGAGTGCACCGAGTGATGCACTCCAAATGTGGGGGTGGTGCTTCCCATGCAGCATAAGTTTCCTTATAGGGCGCAAGAGCTAAATTCTAAGCGTATTACTACAAAAACAACCAATCACTTCCTTCGATTCTATAGTTACACAAAAAATATAATTTGCCATGTGTAATGAGACCCCCTCATGATCTTCAGCAATATTTTTACTCCCTACACGTGTCTTGTTTTAAAAACTAAATGTGCTGTGACCGCATAAATACTGGGTGGCAGATGTTTAAAATGAAGAAAATCTACGTTTGCCCATTGAACAAGATCAGTAGGCACTAGGCATACCTACGTACACGAAATATTGTTGTTGTTGTTGTTGTTTCTTTTACATATTAGAACTACATTATACATTTGTACATTATAAGTACAAAATATGCAATGAAACAATTTGAGTTGACAGCCCCTTTAATGAGGAAGGTGAATTGATTTTTTTTTTTTTTTTTTTTTTTTTAGTTTATGGTATTTTTGGACAGAACTTTAAAAAAATTTGAAGCACTATTTTTTCTTTGGACGATTGGAGCATGCAAAATGTTTTTAATTAATTTTTGAAAATCAGCCTAGAGAGCCTGTGACATAATCAGTCCACTTTTTTCTCGGCAAATACTAATCGTTCAAGGTTCACTAACCAGTTTAATGAAATCAGCTCGTCCTCAGGATTTCAAAAAACTGGCTACCTTCAGCGTTCAATACTTTCCGAAAAAATGCCCGATTGATGGCGTCACAGGCTTTTTAGGTCGATTTTCAAAAATTAATTAAAAATACTTCCCATGCTCCAATCGTTCGCAGAAAAAAAAACTCAAAATTTGTTAACACTCTTTTCAAAAATGTCATAAAAAGTGGGGGTTAAAAAGAATTCGCCTTCCTCCTTGTGCCTAAATTATTAATCACTGATTGAATGAATCAACTTTCTTCTTCTTTTTTTTAAAATAGATCAAGCATGAAATAATTGTAAGTATGTAGTGCAATATTAAGTTTTTTTATTTACTGTATAACAGTATAGACTGTAAAGTTATACATTTTGACTTGGCACAAAGCCTCTGAAGAAACCAACACTACACAGCGCTATTACATAATATAATAAAAGTATATTTAAGATTTATCTGTCGCATGTAAAACTTGTGTTATTTAAACATAAATATATGATACTGCATAAGTTTAACACTTATCTGTATATCTTGCATAATAAATGTATAATAGGAAAAACACATCAAATCAAATAATATTATATATATATATATATATATATATCGAGGGTGCTCCGCTATAATGTCCTAAGTCCATTTGACCTTGAAAAATATTTTTTGCCGCAAATGACCTGAAATGGATAAATCCAAAATTTGGGGTTGATCCGACGATTTTTTATTTTTCAAGGTCAAGTGGACTTAGGACATTATAGCGGAGCACCCTCGATATATATATATATATATATATATATATATATATATATATATATATATATATATATATATATATATATATATATATATATATATATATATATATATATCAGTTCTTCCGGATAGAAATGTCGTTGTAGAGTTTTTTTGCCATGCGACTATGAGCTCTATGAAAATAACAGGTAAGATTCAAGGTCGCATCACAAAAAAACCTCTACAACGACATTTCTATCCGGAAGACCTGATATATAAACATTATATGTATATATATAATATTGTATGTGCATGTAATTCATTATACCTATTTTCATTAAATGGTGGGCTTAGTTGAAGTAAGTTACTGCAATTTTTGGAGACAAGTATTACAATTAAAGAAAATGTACAATTCATAGTGTATAAACTATAGTGTAAATAACTCAAATTTAAATATTTCCATGAAAAGAAAAATAAATAACAATTGACAACTTCACATAATCAGCATTTTTCACTGGCAAAGGTCATCAGGTTGATGACTGGCCGAGTCAACTTTGAGCACATTTTTCACCTTGTTCCTTTTACTAGGGCTTTTTCACGTCCAAAATACTTTTTGAGTTGTGCTTTTAACTTTATGATCATGTGCGAATTCAAGTTTTATAATAATTCTGAAGCAAGAAATTCAAAAATCAAAACAGGCAATTTAACATGGTAAGCCCTATACCAGGCCAAAAGTAACATACAACTAATGATGACCTTTGCCAGTGATCAACCTGATGACCTTTGCCTGATTATGTGCTGATTATGTGAAGTTGCCTTGAAATTCAAGTTGAAATTCAAATTCAAAAAAGATTCGTTCATTGCAAGTGGTCTATTGATAACTTCAAAAGCCTTTGTGGAAATTTACATACCTGTATATATATGTAACATAACAATATATAGTTTTTTTATTAACTGATAATTAAAAGGTTCGATAGAAAACACACAGATAGATTAGGAAAAATTGCGGCATGGAGGATAGTATGAGCTGGCTTACACTTACACGGACGCCAGGCTGGAGATAGAGCATGGAGCGTCTCTCTCCTCGCCATGCTGATGAGTTACAGTAACAACAAAACAGCTGTCTATGGCTAGAGATGAGGTGCTGAAAATGACAGTGTGCTATGCACAATGCTTACACCGTCTAAGCCAATATGTAACCCAAAATTTCCCTTTTTAAGAAGCTCGCACTTTCTGCAGAGCAATATGAGCCACTTACATACGGTTTTAAATTTCTTTTCGACCTTGATTATAATGTTTTCTCTACCACGCATCCCTTTAAGTGTATGCTCATACTATCTCCCATTCCCAAATTTTTCCTAAACCTATCTATGCGTTTTTCTATCAAATCTTTTATTTAATTATTATTAATTATCGCATAAACAATTTTTCCTTTTCTTTTTTCCTTTTTTTTTTTTTTTTTTTTTTTTTTTTTTTTTTTTTTTTTTTTAACTATATAGAGTAGCAAACACTTATAATATTACCATAACTGTATCATTTTGGTTGACATAGATAAACTTAAGTAAAAAGGATGGTTGAAACCATCAAGAAAATCCACAGTGATAAGGTCTCTTTGATTCCCAGTGTTACTTTCTTTTATATTATACAGTGTATATATAATTTGTGTTCTGAAAAACATGTTTTTGTGTTTATGTACTGATGTATATGGAAAGTATATGCATTTCTGAAATTGCATTACATATTTAAGTCTAGAGTTTTGCATAGTGTGCTTCTCATGTAATTTTCAAAAATGTGACACAAAAGTATTTGAAATGTACTGTGCATTAACAGCGCTTTAGGCCAGTGCTTGCAAAATAGCTTTTTTATTCTTACACTTTAGGCATGTTGTATGTACTTTTCAATTGCTTCTTTTGCATTCAGAGCAAATTACTTAAAAGAAGATAGTACATGGATAAAGTCATATAGCTTTCTCGTATCTCAGATTTGATGTTTTGAAGTTTACATTAGCAGTGTAGCTCAGAAAAAAAAATCATAATAATAAACTTTTATTTTGTCCTAAGGCACATGTATTGCACATTATTTAAGATCAGTTTCAAAAAATTTCAGCTGAGGTTGTCTTTGTAATTAACTATATATATTAGAGAATCTTCACGTTTTATTAATTTTCAATTCAACGTGCTCTTATCTCTACCAACTATTTTCTAATTATTTTTTTTTAAACTTATTAATACCAACCGCGATGATTTTTTCCTTATATACATCCTATTTATCGCAATGTCAAACTTTACGTTTTAAATTTTAAGCTTTTGTAAATAAGATTCTTTCATTTATATTTCATTTCGCCCTTTTTACTTGCCAACGCCAATAAGTGCACGTACTAAATTTACCTAAACTATATGCCAAAGTGCATATATATTTATTCTATCTCTTCTAACTAACATCTTTTTACTTTTCCTACCCTAGTGTCAACATATAAAACGATGTAACTAGCATGAATCACAAATACTGTGCAGTCAGTAGGCATAGCGATGTCCCTTACATGTCTTCCGACTCCCTGTACAAATTTGTAGACAAGCATGATTCAAGCTTTTACACTCTAGCGCCGCGATTGGCAGCCAAAACTACTATTACGACTATTACTAATACTGCTTCACAAAGGTTGAGGTCTTGTTGTCACCTGAGCGCAAGAATTCCAAGCGGTTATCTCTGTTTACGTCATACATTATATCGTTTCTGACCTTTAGTCAGCATTATCATTGCTTATCATAATAGTTCAACTGGCCCCCAAACGTATCGCAGTGTTCCCTAGAGAGGGAAATTTAAAACAGTGTCTAAAAAATCAACCAAGAGTCGGAGGACATGTAAGGGACATTGTAGGCATATATAGTGCTCTCGCGATCTTTCTAGAGTTGGGGAACTCTGGTGAGTGAGGGAGGTCATATTGCTTGCTGGCTGCCTGCCTTACACTCCTCTTAGCATACAATATTATATTAGTGTGAAGATGAGAGGTTTTAAATAGCAAGCAGAGTTTGCACGCGCGATTTTAACCAATCAGCACGTGCAGGTGCGGGGGCATCGCGTATAAAAACGCGGCTGCCACTTGCTTCCTCAGCTCAGTCAGTTAGCAGATGTGGTGTGAGCCATCTATAGCTGTACAGAGCTCTCTGCCGAGCCTTACTGATGAGTCCTAGGTAAAGGATGATACCGGTCTAAGGCCAAGTGTAAGTCTGATGCTGTTTTATAATGTTGTGTCCTTGATGTAGTGTGAGAACATGAGATGTTAGGCATATCGTTTCTTATTTTGACACTGTACCCTAATCCCTTTAAGGTCTATTTTTAACTAGCTAAAGCTAGAATATTTGGCCCCTAGTCCCAATTATATATAAATTAGAGCATCTTTGCGTTTTATTAATTTTCAATTCAACGTGCTCTAATCTCTACCAGTTATTATTATTTTTTTTTAACTTATTAATTAACTAATTAGTAAGAGAAAATGCCCCTTTTATGTGTAATTTCAAAAACAATGATATATATATATATATATATATATATATATACCTATATAATACTATGTATGTTAAATGTCTGGTAATAATGTTTTCAAATTGTATGTGTTCTAAATGTCTTTGCAAGCCATCGTACTAGATGGCATATGTCTGGTGTTTAATAAAAGCTTACTAAATAATAAAAACAATGATTTTAAAAGTGCATTTTCTCTGAAAGTACAAGAGATAAAATTTTCAAAGTCAATTTAACAATAAAGGAAGTGTTGATTATTGATACCATGTATTAAAAAATATATATATACAATCAACCCCTTCCCCAAAATTTGCAAAAAAAAAAAAAAACGTAACTTTGAAATTACAAGGGCTTTAAAGCTGAAAATCACTTTAGGGGTATAATTTTTTATTGTTAAATGACACCATATAAATTACTTTTTTACCTCATAATTTAGGGTTATTTCATAGTTATTTCAATTATTGTACAAAGTCATTGTATTTAGGAAAAGGAAAAGTACCATCGCGGTATGGACAAACATGTGACGTTAAAATTTGATAGGGAGAAACCAAATGAGAGTTGGCGCCAGGCAGCAGCGTCAACTGAAAATCTCAAATGGCGATAGTGGTTTAAAAAAATATATATATCATGCCATATATTGTCTCAAGCCGTTATGCACGGCCCTATGCACGCTAGGCATGCAAGGCTATGAGAACTTTTATGCATGTATAATTAATTAGGAGTTAAAGGAATTTTAGTAGGAGGCGGGGGGTTGCAAGCACAGCAATATATTACATAACAATAAATATAACTCAATAGTTACAAACGTTTCGCCTTCCCACGCCATTTGAGATTTTCAGTTGACGCTGCTGCCTGGCGCCAGCTCTCATTTGGTTTCTCCCTATCAAATTTTAACGTCACATGATTGTACAAAGTCAGTTTAACAATACAAAATTATAACCCTAAAGTGATTGTCAGCTTCAAAACTCTTAGTTTTAAAGTTACATTTTGTGCAAATTTTGGGAAAGGGGCTAATTGCATTTTTTTTTTTTTTTTTTTTTTTTTTTTTTTTTTAATATACAGCATGAATAATTAACATTTTCTTTATTGTTAAATAAAGTTTGAAATTTTTATCTCTTGTACATTTATTAGAGAAAATGCACATTTAAAATCATTGATTTTGAAATTGCACATAAAAGGGCATTTTTTGTTACTAATTAGACACCAACAGCTGAAATTTTTTGAAACTAAGCTTAAATAATGTGCAATACATGCACCTTATGATAAAATAAAAGTTGATTTTTATGATTTTTTTTTTTCCTGAGCTACAGTGCCAACATAAACTTCAAAACATCAAAATCTGAGATGCAAGAAATCTATTTAACTTTGTTGACATGCAAAGTGTACGACTAAGAGTGAAACCTTACATGAGTTAAGTACAGTTTTAGACAAATGAAAGGTTACCATTTCAACATGCTGCTTTTTTTGAGCGCCTAAAATTGTATGTGGAAACAATATTGTTTATGTCATATTCATGTGTTTTGTTGTCCAAAGGTGTAGAATTATCTATCAGGCGAGCTGCTTTGGCCAGCAAGCTAAACACGGCTCATGGTACACGTGAATGTGATGTAATAATATAGTTTCTACATTAAGTTTGAGGCGTGCAAAAAAACAGCAAGTTTAAATGGTAACCTTTCATTTGTCTGAAACTGTACTTGTAAAAAATAAGGTTTCTAATTTGACTAACAGCAGCTTCAAGCTGGTAACTTGATTCCTTAAGAAGTATTACTGTTCAATGCATATACAGTATGCACACAAAAATTTATGATAATATTGTGTCCTACAAATTTAAAAAAAAAAAAAAAAAAAAAAAAAAAATGAGGTACCAAAATGCAATTTTTCAAACTAGGGAAATCAAACATTTTGCAACATTGTTACGCACTTTGGCTTTTTTTCTGCTAAATTTGATATTCTGAAGGGTGTTGCAAATGTGACTGCACATGAGGTGATTTGAGAGGCCGTTGTGTCACTAAACAAGCCTCTCCATGCAGAGTTGATTCTATGACCTGCTTTAAATTATCTGTCCACCGTTTTTTTGAATGTTCATCACTTGCAGTCAGCACAAAGTTTGCATTGGCACAGGAATCTGCAGAACTCACTCGGAAGGAACAACGTGCTAAAAAAAAGAATAAAAAAAAAAAAAAATAGCATAAATAAATCTCTAGGGAAAGTTTTTTTTTTTTTTTTTTTTTAAATATTGTGTTATTGTGCTACATCGTGCCATATAGTTTGAACTTTTAATAAAATTTGTTTTATTAATTTATGGATAATTAACTCGATGGGCTTTGCCTTTTTAATTATCATTTTGAGCAATTCTCTCTATGTTTGTGACTTTGACTATTCTCGTGTCTGTACAATTTCCTTTTGCTCAAAAAATCTTTATTATTATTATTAATCCCTTTCGGGGTAAGGCAATAACACAGATGTTTTTACCATGACCTAGTCCACTCCTGCTCCACAACTTTCTATTTTGACATATTTCTCTTGCTTCATTCACTCATACCTTGTTTCATACATTTCCTTTTGCATCTAATACTATTCTTATTTTTCAAACATCTTCCAACTACCTCAGATCATGATGTTTTAGGTCTGCCTCTATCTCTCCTTCCATCCACTCTGCTATGAAATACCGGTTTTGCTATTCTTTTATTACCCATTCTTTCAACATGACCAAACCACCGTAACACACTGCTCTCATACTTCTCAGTCACAGTTTCTTTCACTCCACATTTCTCCATCACCCAAGTATTCCTTACCCTACCTAATTTTGTTTTACCACACATACTTCTAACGAAACTCAAACAGTATTCACTCTACTCATGCCTACTCTGGCATACCCATGATTCAGAACTATATAAGATAGTTGGGAGTAAGTCAGACATTGACACTATAAGTTTTGCTTTGTTTGATAATTAAGGCATCACTCGTGGCCAATCAAGCCATGCAGCGCCAACTACTTTCCTACCAGTCACCACTTTCCTCTTAATCTCCCCATCTATACTTCCATTCTCTTCTTATCTGTCATTACTTAACCTTGTCAAATAACCATAACTCAAAGGTTACATAACCAGGTTATTTTGCATATCTGGTATAAAGAAAGATATATAGCCTTTAACTTACAATGGCGAGAAGATCTCAAAGGTTCTACTTCATCCACCTCAAGCTCAAATGCTGGAATGAGCTCATGACTCACACAGTACTTCAGTTCTGATTTAGCTGCTCTCGTCATTAGAAAGCCAACATTGAATAAGAAGCAGTATACTTTCTGCAACAATGAAAACCACACTGAAAATGTGTTTGGGGTGTTAGATAAGCAAAAGTTAACACTTACTGTGCCTCTATGATCTCTCAATTCTCCAGCACATAAAACAGCTGTAGCAGCATCAAGTTGTTGGGCAGTGTGCAAATGTGGTGGCCACACTAAGCGCCTGAGCACAAGGCTGCACTCTGCCTCTCCTGTTGCTCTGTCTGCCTGCTGTAGAAGTAATGTTAACACTGGAGTGATTTGAGCAAACAATACTGTATCTGGGTGGCCAACAGGAGTGTATCTTGCAATTTCGTTGATCAACAGAGGGTATTTGACCAGACGAGACCTGGGAACATCTGAATAATACAAAACTTCTTTTATGTACTTCCATAATAAATTTCAATGCGTCAGCAAAAAGGTTCACTTGCCATTGTAATGAGTCGAAAAACGCTCACATATAAAAATGAGGAGGCGAAACTCGCCCCCCCCCCCCCCCCTTCCTCCCCAAGTTTTGTCATGATTTTTATGAATTTATAAATTGAAATATGACAGAAAATAATAATAATAATAAAAATAAATAACTAAAAATTATATCATAAGAAAATAAAATAATTGTTGTTTTCTAAGCAGTAAAATTCAGTTAGCAAAAATAGCAAAACCATGTTAACCGAGACCAGTGGATATTTGGAGTTTGTAATTTTTCACTGATAAACTGAGGTTTATTTTGCAAAATAATTTTATATAGGATATCGAGGGTGCTCCGCTATAATGTCCCAAGTCCATTTGACCTTGAAAAATATTTTTTTGCTGCAAATGATCTGAAATGGATAAATCCAAAATTTGGGGTCAATCCGAAGATTTTTTATTTTTCTAGGTCAAGTGGACTTAGGATATTATAGCGGAGCACCCTCTATATATATATATATATATATATGACGCTCTTCACGTGAACCAGTAAGGCCATCTGCCAAACCTTTGATGAGTTTGCTCAAATTTGGTTCAAACATCGGGTATGGGGCCTAGAGAAAATCACTTAATCGGATTAGGACAAACCTTGAAATTTTCCGGAAAAATCGCGCATTTTACCCGACTTTACTTGGGAAAACCATTAATTACTTCTAAATGAATTATTATTGACACATCAAACTAGGTGGATGCAATTGTCACTTTTTGAATTTTCGCGCCTTATGTTTCAAACTTTCCTGAAATATGGTCCATATATGTAATGCTGTTCGTAAACCCGGTTCTCTGCACCAAAAATGACGATCGCCTATAGTTATTCAAATGGAATGCGCATTTTTTGGTGCAAGAGAACAGGGTTTACGAACAGCATTTGTGTCTCTAAGTACACCAAGTTTTGTTTTGTCATCTGTGTAACTTGTTTTTGTTTTTATTTTTAAACTTGAGCGGTTCACCGTAACCTACTCGAGGTGCCACCGCTTGACGTGGCGCCACGTCTTAAGTTGCAGAGGTCCCATTCCAAAACTTGGCACACATCTTAAGGACATTATGGAATAAAAAATGATGGAAAAAAAAAAAAAAAAAAAAAAAAACTAAATTGGTAATTTTTCCACTTTTTTGTTTTGAACGCAGTTCACTGACCTTTACACGAGTTCAAGGTCATGGGTCACCCATCATAAAACAAGGCTTGGTCAATGGTCATCTCATAACCAGGGTCGTGAGCTCCTGTGTAATTGCCCTGTACTAAAAACGAACCCTTGTTGATGTAGTTCAAATTTTCACCGCAACAATCAACATGTAAAATGAACGTGGCGCTGCAATCTGTGGGTGAATTTTAAAATTCACACACAGATCACAGCGCTACTTTTATACGTAATTTTGTATTCTTGCATTGTTGCGGCAAAAATTTGAATTACATCATTAAGGGATCGTTTTTTCAACAAGAGCTTCCAATCCTGTTTATATATCCATGGTCATAACATCCCCCTAGTATGATTTGTCAATTATAATTCATTTAGGAGTAATTAATGGTTTTCCCAAGCAAAGTCGGGTAAAATGCGCGATTTTTTTGGAAATTGTCTAGGTTTTTCCTAATCCAACAAAGTGATTTTTTTTTTAGGCTCCATACCCGATGTTTGAACCAAATTTGAGACAAATCTTCAAAGGTTTGGCAGATGGCCTTACCGGTTCACGTGAAGAGTGTCCTATATATATATATATATATATATATATATATATATATATATATATATATATATATATATATATATATATATATATATATATATATATATATATATATATATATATATATATATATATATATATATATATATATATATATATAAACATGTGACGTTAAAATTTGATAGGGAGAAACCAAATGAGAGTTGGCGCCAGGCAGCAGCGTCAACTGAAAATCTCAAATGGTGAAAGTGGTTTAAAAAATATATATTTGAAAAATATATATATCATGCCATATTGTCTCAAGCCGTTATGCACGGCCCTATGCACGCTAGGCGTGCAAGGCTACAAGAACTTTTATGCATGTATAATTAATTAGGAGTTAAAGGAATTTTAGTAGGAGGTGGGGGGTTGCAAGCACAGCAATATATTATGTAACAATAAATATAACTCAATAGTTACAAACGTTTCGCCTTCCCACAGGCTCATCAGTGTAACGGGAAGAGTAACACAGTCACGCTAGAGATGATGCTCACACCACATCTGCTAGCAGACTGTGCAGTGATCTGCGAATTTACTGAGCTTTTATACCCAGTGGCCCCGCAGCCTGACGCGCCGTTTGGTTAATAAATCGGCGCATGAAAATTCGAATGTATTTTAAACCACATACTTACTGTTACATACCTATTACTGTGCTTTTTAGGCGAAATAAAGTAAAAAGAAGACAGGAAAGAAAATAGGAGATGGGGTACTAGAATGAACGGACTGTTTTGCAGTCAAATATATTTTTCTAGCGGGACAACACAGTACGGACAGACGGACAAAATCGTCTTAGCGATAATTGTATTTAGGAAAAGGAAAGGTACCATCGCGGTATGGACAAACATGTGACGTTAAAATTTGATAGGGAGAAACCAAATGAGAGTTGGCGCCAGGCAGCAGCGTCAACTGAAAATCTCAAATGGCGATAGTGGTTTAAAAAATATATATTTGAAAAATATATATATCATGCCATATATTGTCTCAAGCCGTTATGCACAGCCCTATGCACGCTAGGCGTGCAAGGCTTGAGACAATATATGGCATGATATATATATTTTTCAAATATATATTTTTTAAACCACTATCGCCATTTGAGATTTTCAGTTGACGCTGCTGCCTGGTGCCAACTCTCATTTGGTTTCTCCCATCAAATTTTAACGTCACATGTTTATATATATATATTGATCTTGTTGCGAAAAAAAGGCCTATCTCGTTATTTGTCAGTGGAAGCAAAAGGCCTATCTCGTTCCCGAACGTTATGTAGATGGCGCTCGAGATAGACCTTTTGCTTCCACTGACAAAAAACGAGATAGGCCTTTTTTTAGCAACAAGATTGATATATATCCTATATATATATATATATATATATATATATATATATATATATATATATATATATATATATATATATATATATATATATATATATATATATATATATATCGATGCTTCCGCGTCAAAAAAGATTATTTGCACTTTCCACCAGCGCGGCGAGTGGAGGATCTGCACTTTCCACGCAGCACAGTGCGTGGTCTAGCGGCCATTTACTTAACATTGCAGATCCTCCATGGTGGAAAGTGCAGATCCTCCGTTCGCCGCGCTGGTGGAAAGTGCAAATAATCTTTTTTGACGCGGAAGCATCGATATATATATATATATATATATATATATATATATATATATATATATATATATATATATATATATATATATATATATATATATATAAAGAAATTTATCAAGTTAAAAAATATTTTCCTATTTTGAATATTTTATACTGCATAGGACTATTTGCATCTTAAGACATATGTGTGGAAAGTAGGGGAGTGGGAGGAGTATTAAGCTAGCGAGGATTCCTTGAGAGTGAAAATAATTTTCACAGTAAGCAAACAGCACTTTCCTTTGATCTCTATAACTGTCCATGCTGGCATACAATCCCTTGCTGCACCTAGGCTCATAATGCAATTCATACAATTCCTTTTACCTACCACCACATACATTCTTCTTTACATGCAACTCAACAATGTTCAGGTCAATGTTTTAGACCTATATGACCTATCTATCTCTCTCTCTCTCTCTCCTTGACAGATAGACAGTACTAAATTAATGGCATGATTTTATTTTACCTAGGAATGTCCACAAATCCAATTTTCTGCTAAATGGAGACTCCAAGCACCTTTGTAAGAAATCTTGGAATCGTTTACTGGTTTCTTTCTTTTCGTCCAATACAGATTTAGCTTCAACATGACTTGAACAGTACTCCACATAGCACTCTAATCCTGGCACCTACAGAAAATAAGTAGGTGATTAAAAGTAGCAACTTAACCATAAAAGAATACAAGGAATTACTTAAAGGCGTAGAACACCTTGAACAATAAAGTTGTGTAATATCCTAACAAACATGAAAATCAACGTTGATTTGGCCGGAGTTATTGATTTCTAATTTATTTTCCATTCACAAAATGGCGCGAGCGGTCACTGACGTCACAGCTTGCTTGTTTTACGCGTGTTTTAGCTGTGATGGCATTGACCGCTTATGCCATTTTGTGAATGGAAAATCAATTAGAAATCAATGACTCAGGACAAATCAATGTTGATTTTCAGGTTTGTTAGGATATTACACAACTTTTTTGTTCAAGGTGTTCTACGCCTTTAATGATAAATAATAGGATATTATATCAGAGAGATAGACATATAATATATTGATTTATTTTGAATTCTTATTATTTTCACAAGACAAACAGCATAACATGTTAAATTGCAATGCAAAACTTTAAAAGAGTAGTCTAAAACCATGTAATTTTTTTCCTTTTTAACTAAAATTTGAAATTTTTACTACATACCCACTCAATAAGAACTTGACCCACACACTTCACCATTCCAGAAGTATTTCGCAGGGCAGCTAATTTGTCTCTCAAATCAGCATGCAGATGCAGTAATTGATCCAAGTCTCCAAAAATGCACTGTGCCTCTTTCTCTGCGAGTATATTCAATTGCAGCAATGAGTTGCGATATGTTGTCTTTATCATTTCCAAATCTTGCACCATTCTGTGCTCTCCTGAGAACAGCTCATAAATTGCCTGTACAAAACATGCAATGCATATTAATTTATAAACCTTGTCATTTTTAAAACATTAGTATAATTGATATAATTATTTACAAATACAAGAAGGCTTAATAACTTATTAGCTAAAAAAATTAATTTGCAAAGAAAATTAGATGTGGTTCTCTTCCAATCTGCTACCTTTTCTGCAACTTGTAGTTTATATATAATGTGTGTGTAATGTATGTGTGTGTGTGTGTGTGTGTGTGTGTGTGTGTGTGTGTGTGTGTGTGTGTGTGTGTGTGTGTGTGTGTGTGTGTGTGTGTGTACTCACACATATTATTTTAAGGATTAACCTCAGACCTAGCAAAAGCAAAATATCTCAAAATTGGTTCGATAACTTTTTTTAAAAACTTTAAGGGGGTTAAAAAATGTCATCATCTACGAGCTCCAGTTAACAGAATATTCAAACAATATTTGTGACTCGAGATAATTAGGATCAAAATTTGCATATGATTAGCATTGTGTTTTTGTTTTTTCAATTTAAAAAAATTTTGGTTCGATAACTTTTTTTGAAACTTTCTGACGTTATAGATATGTCCAAGCTCTACCGATTACTTTTTGTTTTATATTTCAAAATTATTTCTGGTTCGAGAAAATTAAGCGTTAGTTTGCCCATTTGAATAACATTGATTTTGAATTTCGCGGCAAAATAAAAATGGTTAAAAATTAATTGTGAGAAATGTATGGAAATTATGAAGAAATTATACTTGAACTTCTATTTTGTAAAGATGAGATCTATCCAAAAATATTTTTTTAAATATTTTACGATAAGTTTTTGAAAAAGGGGGGCGTTCTAGGTCTGAGGTTCACCGTTAAATTGAAAGGTCTTGCTCTTACTTAGTCAAGCTTATAGGGTGTGTACGCATGACGTCATTCTGAGTGCTTTTCGATGCTCATCTTGAGCAATGAATAACATTGTTCAGCATAGGACAAACATAGTTTTTGGCTATTTTCTTTGGAAAATTAGCTGTTTTTTGGTCATTTTATTTTTCTTGCATACTTGAGGTACTAATTCAACCTGTTAACAGCATTAATGCTCTCAAAAACATTGCGAAGTATTTTTAAACTGGCAAAATGTGCCATTTTCTTATACCGGCCAATGTTATTTAGTACTCACTTATGACGTCGACTTTAACATGAATGAAACCACCCTATTGCTTAGCCCCCGACCATTACCGTCAAGGAGGGTGAACCAATAGTATTCAAGCTATAATATATGAAAAAGGCAAAAGCAATACTTGGACGTATCAACTGCATAAAGGAATAGACCAGAGAAAAACATGAGCATTTATATCACAAAACACTTGATGGGACTTACATAAATAACTTTAGTTTGTCTCAAAGCCCAACAGTAGCCCCGTAGTAGTGATCAGAAATTTCCATTTATGCAACCCGCACAACATTTTCATACTAATTTTTGCATGTTTCTGACGTCATAAACATGAATAGTCACTCAAATTGCATACATTACAGTATTTTCACGCTCTCTCGTGGGGCTACATTAACATTCTGGTAAAAATTGTCAAAGGTATTGAAGATCCCATTTCGTGTCCATTCATTAAAAAACACGTGTTGTTTTATGTGGTCTATGCTTATAAACACTTACCTCTTGTCGCTTGACTTCTGTGCTTGAGAGGGATGAGCTGAGGCATGCTACTGACTGGCTCCAGCTGCGTGTCAGTCTTTGCCGAGACTCTGGCTGCTTGGCCGGACTGGCTTGTACAGGTGCTGCTGGAGGGGGCATACTTGAGGGAGCTCGCTGCAATATGCTGCAAGAACGTCGCAGCAAACTCTTGCGAGGCTGAATTGCAGGTGCATCTTCACTGCAATCACTACGGCCTGCACTGCCAGTACCCTAAACAAAATAATGCTATTTGTCAATACGTATCCTCATTATTTCACATGTACTGTATAGCTGTTTAAAACATACAGGTTTCTTTTTACTTATAAATTTTCTAAATAAACTTTTTAATTACAGTACTAAAAGTGAAGGGAATAAGTTTAAAGTAAAGGGGGGGAGGGGGAGAACATCATATGTCTGTGAGGGAGGGGTGGAGATATACAAGAATTGCATAGACTTACTCAAATTCAAAATTCAAATTCAAAATTCTTTTATTTCCATTCTCCTTACAATCAAATATGCAATAAAAGTTACAATTGTAGAAGGTTTTACATGGAATTGTCAACTTACATACTAGTAGGAGTAGGTAATATATACAGTGATGCTGTGTGTACAGCATATAAAATTAAACATTATTCAAATTGATTATATACATATATATATAATTATTTAATAATTTTTATAGTCGTAGAACTCATTTAAACTATAGAAACATTTATCAAGTAGATAGCATTTCAATAGCCGAGAGAATACTTTAACACATTGCAAAGACTTGAGATCAAATGATAAATTGTTATAAATTCTAACACATGACATAAACGGGCCATTCCTATACATTTCAAGCCTGCAATATTTGGGAGATATTCAGATCACGATTCCGCGTAGCATGATTGTGGTTTGTCTCATGCTCGCGGAACCGTGATTCATGTTTCTTAACAAACACTGCACTCTCATAGATGTACAAACATGGAAATGGTAGAACTCCCAACAATTGAAATAAAGTTCTACAGGAGTCTCTCTTATTTTTAAATAACATGGTTCGGATAGCTCTTTTTGCAAGATAAAAGCTCTCTGGCTATCAACAGAGTTACCCCAGCAAACAATGCGGTATTTAAGAATAGAATGAAAGTTAGCATAATAAAGTGTGAGAAGGCAATTTATTTCTGACTCGTGTCTGAGTTCTCCTAAAGCAAATATTACAGATGATAATTTTTTACAAGTATATGAAACATGGTCAGTAAATCTAAGATCATCATCAATGTATACACCCAGAAATTTTGCAGTGTCCTAGTTGAATCACAGTATTATCCAGATTTATACATTCAATTTTTTCAATTTTATTCCTAACATTTTGAAATTGGAGAATTTCTGTTTTATTTACATTAAGAAGTAGTTTATTAATATTCAACCAATTTTGACCTTTAGAGAAAGTTGCTTTTACATTGTTTGTTAGTATTTTATTATTTGTTGCTGTGACTTTAAAATTAGAGTCATCTGCATAGACAATGGGCATACAATATTTTGATAGGACAGATAGAGGCAGGTCATTATTATAAATTAAGAAGAGAATGGGGCCTAATTTTGTACTCTGCCCGATGCCATATTTTAAGTTCTCTGCCTCCGAGTAAGTCTTTTTTTGAGCCTTTAGTCGAGGAGAAGTGAACTTTTTGTTTACTGTTGATTAAAAAGGTATGTATCCAGTCTGCAGATTGTCCCCAGTACCATACCTATACATTTTTTCAAGTAATATTTCTGGATCTACCATGTCAAAAGCTTTTGAAAGATCTAGAAACATGCCGATAGTTTTTAATTTTTTGTCTATGCTTTCTAATAAAGCATCGACAAGTTCAAAAATAGCTGTTTCTGTACAATGTTGCTTTCTGAAGCCGTGTTGATATTTTGAATATATATTACATTGTTCTAAGAAAGGTAATAGTCTACTTAGGTAGGCCTGCTCAAAAATTTTAGAGAACACTGAGAGAAGGCTTACTGGCCTGTAATTATTCAGGTCCTTACTATCACCTTTCTTATACAAAGGTTTAATAATAGCTAGTTTAAGTTTATCAGGAAATACACCACTTTCAAAAGAATTATTTATGAGGTAGGTTAAGATATCACAGATTTCTTCGTTACAGTATTTTATTAAAGTATCAGGTAATTCGTCAAATCCACTTGACTTTTTATTTTTAAGTTGTTTAATGAATAATGAAATTTCGGACCTATTTACAGCATGTAAAAAGAGAGTTTTTGGATTATTTTTTATATTTTGATAAATATTGTGGCCCATAACTGCGGGTATATTATTTTTAAGATTTTCAATACAATTAATATAATGATTACTGAAACAAGTTGCAATGTCTTGTTCATCAGAATAATGTTTATCATTAAAATAATTTCATCTACATTTTTTTTTTTACTTACCATAAACTACTTACCATCTACCTACTTACCATCTACTATAAAACACATTAAAAATAATATACTGTAATTAGGAATAGCATCAACTCATAAAATAGCTTTTCCTCAGATGAAAATGTACTTTAAAAGTGATCCATATATGCAATAGATGTACTCAAAATGAATTTGTACCACTATTATGTATTTAATTTAAATTAATTCAAACACTTTAAGTTCATCACAGAAAAGAATAAAAAAAAAAATGATTTCATGGATCATTAGTTCCACTTTTCCACTGATTATGTGGTCTCTATATATCAAAAAGTTGTACTACATCACATCATATTCATTTAGCACAGGACAAGTCGGTTTCAAATGAATAATATAATTATATGTGTATAAACAATATATCTTCTATGAATATATAGGTTTACCTGAAATGATGCTCCAATTTTGAGCATGGGTTTCATAGGAGTGGCAAAGAGCGCGGCCAAAGAAAGTCTCTTAGATTTCTTATTATGTGGTTGAGATGAAGAAACACTGGACGAGTCACTCACTGCATTGCTGTCTCTACGTTTTCGTTTCCTCTAAAAGGTTATAACGCACATTATAGCCCTGTACCATGCATTCATAATATGCCAACTTACAAAGGAAAAAGTGTGCTGAGGTTCAATAAAACCTCCTATACAATCCTCCTCATTATAAATATTGCCATCTTCACCCATGTCCGAGGTGGACGCTGTAACACATGAAAAAACGATTATTATATATGAACAAAGAAATGATGCATTTTGAAAATATTTGATAGATGCAGGGGCTGTAAAAGAAATAAGACTATACCCACAGGAAAAAATCAGCTAATTTTTAACTGTTTGTTAACTGAAATTAACCTACTTATTTAAACTGATATTAGACGTTATGAACTAATGTGAGCTGAACTGAATCTCACTGATCTGAGCTAATTTTTGGCACCTTTTACAGTTAATGTCAGTAAGTTAAAAACAGCTAATAAACTGACACTCACTGTAGCATACTATATAATATAAAAATAATAACCCAAGTGAACATAGCTGTACCAAACTGATTCTAGCTGTTATCAACTACAGTATGACACCATATTATTGTCCATTTATTGTTTACTGACATTAGCTGTAAATACCTGTAATAAACTGTACGCAACTGTTGCAATGACAGTTAGTTGCAGCTTATATCACTACTGATCTGAACTGTATTCAACTGATATTAGCTGTGTAAAAAAAAAAAAAAAAAAAAAAAAAAAAAAAAAAGTACATATGAGAACTTTTTACACTCCCATGCTCTACACATACCCTGCCTGGATTTGAATCTGGGACCTACCAATCTAAACCTACCTACCTATCTTAACCTACCTACCTTACCAACTGAGCTAACGAGGCGCTGACAAATAATCCGGGAAATGAAATATTTATATTTCACAAATTTTGCAAATAGAGTGACCTCAACTGACCTATGACAATGAATGGTAAAGCTGAGGTTAGCTTATCATACCTGAACTGAGCTGTCCTATGTTATAGTGTATAGTAACTAATGTTAACTGATTGCAACAAACTTATCGGAGCTGATATCAACTGAACTGAACTGTTCTTTATTATAATGCATGGTAGCTAATGTTAACTGATCGACAAACTGATTTTAGCTGATATCAACTGAACTGAGCTGTCCTATGTTATATAATGCATGGTAGCTGATGTTAACTGATTGACAAACTGATCTTAGCTAATATCAACTGAATTGAGCTGTCCTATGTGTTATATTGCATAGTCTGATGTTAACGGATCAAACAACTGATCTTAGCTATAATGTTTGCTGATCTAAACTGGCCTGAGCTGATATTATTTACTTGTGGGATAATGTAATGAATAACTTTGAATTAATTTGCAGTAAATTTTATTTAAATGAATAATGATCACAAATGTAATATTTCTTTATTTCTCCGGACTGCGTGACTTTAGTGTAATTAATATTAAAATTCTTGCAATAATACAAAAAGTAATAATTATATACTGTACTATACCTAATAAAAAGGTTTGCAGCTATAGTCACGAAGTCACAATTCTGCGGTCAGAATTACTGTCGATCAAGAGAATTGCACATATATATTTATTTAATTTACGTATATATTCATATTACAATTTATTTAAATGAATTTATCAAATTTATTATTCATCATTTAAAATTTTGTGACCTCATCTCACAAAATGCCTAAAACGTTTGGCCACAAAAAGAAATGTAAAGATCCTTTAGCATTTCCCATTTCCCGACCTACGATTGTTTAGCGCAATCCACCGGTAAGATCCATTAGCATACTAAACTTTTTTTTCCCCCCATAACATTATATATATGTACCTATATATAATATTATAGGGATAAAAAATTATTGCAACAATATATAAATATGAGTAAATATAGATGAAGGCATACTAGCTCAGTATCAATATTTTTTATATGTATTGCAGTTTGCAGTAACTTTTAGTAAATAATAGTTTCTATCAGTTGCGATTAGTTAATAATATTTAAATATAATATATTTTTTGCAATGCAGTAACTTTCAGTAAATAATCCATTTTTATCAGTTGCGAACAGTTAATAAAACTTAGCGTATAATATTTTATGCATTTGCAGTAACTTACAGTAAATAACAGTTGATATCAGTTATAATAATCACTTCCTATATTATTAAAATAGTTAATTTGATAACAGCTAATTCAACAGTAGAAATCAGTTAATATCAGTTGATCGATGTAAGCTATGGATAGTAACTTTCAATTTCTCACAGTTAAGTGATATCACTTAAATTCAACTACTGTCGGTTAAGTGTAAAAAAATATTTCACACAGTTAGCATCAGTTTCACTGACAGTGAAAATCGCTTACCAACAGTAAAGGTAAAAACAGTAAAACTCAGTGAAAGTAACTGTTAAAATCTTGTCAGCTAACTTTAAGTTCGAAACATTAAATTTCAGCTATCATATCATTCAACTAATATAACACTTGATATTATTTAATATAAAGTGGTCAGCAAAAACCAGCTTAATAAGTTTATATAAGCAAAGCTAATTTCATTCAATATTTGTTAATTTTAAGTGATGAGTGGATACTATCTTAGTTCAGTTAAAAGTTCATTAACACTTAAAAATATTAGTTATCAAACTGAAAATTTACTGATCATAGGTTACATACGCTAAAGTCAGTAAGAGTAATCTGGTATCAGTTAACCTGTAAAGCTAATGTTAGTCTAAATCTGTTCATGTCAGTTAAAAAGTTTACTGACATGAACAGATTCTTTCCCGTGGGTATGTATGTATGTAATATAATTATACATATATTATTTAAAACCTCCAGCGTGTATTTGTATACTTAATTTACCTCTTTTTCTGCTACTGCAGTCGTCGGAAATCATCGTTATTTAAATTACGATTAAATGCAAAAAAGGACAATTTAACACACGCATATAAATACTAAATATATATCATATTAATGTGTAATACAAATATCTTATTATATGTATGTACTATGTTAAAATCACTTCTTGTCTAACCTAGATGAAGAACTGAAAACTTCACTGGTACTCCTCTGTAGTCAGTCACTCTACTGGCCATCTACCTGAAACCTGAACAACTGCTAAAAGTGCTGACTGACTGCTGAACAACAACACAACCCACAACCCTGTCACATCACAATTCACAACCGATCACAACCAACAACAACCATTTCCCGCCCGGGGCAACCGCTGCGATGAAGTATAGGGGGAGCTTTGACGTTAGCTTTCAGTCATTTTACTACGTAGTATTTTAAATTTGACTAGATGGCGCTGCGCTCCTACTGTTTTTTAGCGTGTTTTAAACAAAACAGAAGTTAGCTTCACCAGATTTTTAGCAAATTTTAGTATGTGAAGCTAACTTCATTGTATAAATCATGTATAAAAAAAGGACTAGTGGCACCCTCTATTTATATATAAAGTAACAACCGAAGGTAAGACGATTTAACACGGTACATCCCAGCGGTTGGCCCGGGGCGGGAAATGGTCCCGCCCGTTACCGCCAGGCTGCCACGGGCCGCCTATAGTAACTAAAAGAGGTAGTATGGTCACCGCATTCTTCTTATGTAGGGGGTGCAGGGGAGGTGATCAAAACCACATTTTGTAGGCATATGATTGGCGTAGAGAGAAAACCGCTTTTGCGGAGTTGACCGAAGTCACTTCGACTGCAGGCAATCTTAGCGGCGGATTACAATGTCTCAGAAAATCATTAATTAAATTAATTAATAATATTACTCAACTCAGGAGGATATTCATAGATTTAAAAACAATAGCTGACTTGTTTAGGCATGTGTTGATATAATTTTTATGTCCTGACAATGCGTATTAGTTGTGCTATGATTTATTGAAGTGACCCCTTTTAACATGGCTTTAGATAGGACGGTGTGAAGCAAAAAACCGCTTTTGCTGAATCGACTGTACTACCTTTATATAGTTACTATAGGGCCGCCAAGACCAGCCAGCACTGCCAAGAGCTTACTACTGCCAACTGCCAATAGTGGCTGAAGGGTGAATTAACTTTTTATTCTTTGATACGTTTGAAAATTGAAATTGCTGCGATTTTTTTATTATTATTATTTTCTGTTCTGTTTACGTACTATAAGATATATCCGTTACAAGGTAAACTGTACGTGATCCGTTAATACACCCAAAAAAGCCGATCGCAGTGCATATTATATATAAATGCATGGTACGTAGAGGTCAAAACTCGTGGTATGGTTTAATTGTACTATAATATGCTGCGTAGTTATCGGCAGGCTCTTTTTACGGCGAAAGTAATAAGTTTACGAGATTCTTAGAACCAACCAATCTTAGAATTTCGTCTACTTGTAATATATACCACTTACAAACTCTTTTGTCACTAGAGGGGGCCGAGATAAACTGCCGATTTTTTTTTTATTGTAAATGATGCTATATAGTTATACCCATATTACTTTACAATTTTTTCGCCTACACAGAAATTTGGATAGCAAATCTTTCACAAATAATATAATGATATAACAATATATACTTAACTTTTAAATTTAATTTACACATGATCCCTTTTTAAATGTCTTCAGTATAATCATAGTATATACTATAAATATATATAATATATATATAATATTTTTAGTATAATTATAAGTATATCAGTATACTATATATATTATATATAGTATTTCTTATAGGCGTAGTACACCTTGAACAAAAAACTTGCCTAATATCCAAACATACCTAAATATCATCTTTAATTTGGCTGGAGTCATTGATTTCTAATTTATTTTCCATTCACAAAATGTCAATTGCGGGTTTACTACGTCACAGCTCGCCTGGTCCAAGCGCGCGGAAACAGGCGAGCTGTGACGTAACAAACCCGCAACTGACATTTTGTGAATGGAAAATAAATTAGAAATCAATGACTCCGGTCAAATTAAAGATGATATTTAGGTATGTTAGGATATTAGGCAAGTGTTTTGTTCAAGGTGTTCTACGCCTTTATATATTTAAGCTATATATGCGGTATAACATTCATGTGTGCTTTTGCATATTAGAGAATTAAAAAAGCACTAATTTTTGCTTTATTCTGATCTAGCTCTCTCTCTCTCTCTCTCTCTCTCTCTCTCTCTCTCTCTCTATAGCTATAATCTCTCTCTTTTTAATTCAATAGCATTTCCAAAGAAAAATTGAAAGTATAATTATAAAATTTAGACGAAAAGAATGACAGCTGTTATATACAAATTCTTAATTGCACTCTATATGCTTGCAAAGTTTTTATTTTTATTATTATTTTTTTTTTATCAATAAATAGCTAATTTTTCTGGTTATGTCTAAGGGCTACGTGTTTTTTTTTCCCCAGAATAAGCAACTGTACATGATCGTGGCACGTCATTGGCAAGGGTCATTAGGTCGATCACTATAATCTGTACTTTTATGTTAATTTTGGCCTGGTATATAGGACTTTACCACGATAATTTGAGGGGTTTGCATTTTTAAATGCTCCCTTCAGAATTGCAAAAAAAAAAAAAAAAAAAAAAAAAAACGTTAATTTCATGCAAATCACTGTAAAATAAAAAGCACACACATTAAAAAAGTATTTAAGATGCTAACAAGCTTCAGTGAAAGGAACGAGAGGTGAAAAATGTGCGCAAATTTTTTAATCCAAATGCGGGTCTAGATTCCACCAGAAATTTATAAGTTTAATGACTTTTATATATATTAATAATAATATCATATTATAGCTTATTTTGAACCACATCATAAAAAATTCAGCTTCAAGGAACTGCAATTTTCGGCGCGCAAAAAAAAAAAAAAAAAAAAAAAAAAAAAATCACCCCTTACTTAGAGTTAAGTTAATTTTGCACAAATTTGTCACAAGTATATTTCTTCTTGAAATTTTGCAATTAAATGTGTTTTAGCGATTCTAAACTAATAATGGCCCTATATATCCAATATGACGTGTCCTGATTATGTGAAGTTTCCTATTTTCTAACAGAGGAAATTTCATTTAAATAATAAACATTTTAATATTTTTTTATGAGCATTTTTGTAATGTTACTCATAATCAAGAAACTCGACTATAATATAGTATAATATCTAGATCCTAGATCAGTTATCACAATTTTGATTCCAAAAAAAATTTGAAACGATATCAAATCTTCACGATAGCTCTATATAAAGTAAAACTGCATTTTTTTTTTTTTGAAGCAGCAGCTAAGCTAGGAGCCCATTCTTATGTAAAAAATAAATAATAATAATAAAAAATAAAAATTAATTGATTTCATATAATAATATTAATATTATTATTAATTACGTACTATATTATAAATTATTAATTTTGAAGTGGTGTGGGAAATATTAATATTAAAAAAGTGATAAATTTGCAGGTACAATATATTTCCAATAAAAACAAAAATACCCCTTCACTAAATCGCTCCAAATCCAAATTGATCTCGTGACTATATGAAAATGAAATCGCGCCTGCGGCGGGCCTTACCTGCCCCCTCCCTCCCAGTTGTAAGCTTTCCTAAGATTTGGGCAGCTCTGAATTTTTCTTAAAAAATACCCTGGGTTGGATGTATACTGCCATGTAATCATGGTGCTTTTAAAAATTTAGGAAATTTGATAATATTGTTTCTTTTTTCAATTATATAAAACTCAACTCAAGATTTGCTACCCCAGCAAAAAAAAAAAAAATGAAATGCTGCCGAAATTGTAAGTGAAAAAGGGCGCATTTTTTGTTCCATTTTTTGCATCTTTGTGACAGAACCACTCTCAATTGATTTTGTTGAGTTTTGACATTTTTAAAAATGTTAAATACACAGAGCTTTAATTTGATGCATGAAATGTATACAATTTGGAAGTTTGTCATTCTTTTATCTTTTATTTGCATTTAGAAACACTATACAGACTTTTAATCGATACCCGCGGGCCGTGGTATATATTTATAGGATGAAAATAAGTGCTCGACAATAAGCTCAACAGACATTTATAGGGTATAATGCCGTAAAGGGATGTTGTATGCATAATATGCATATACTTATATGCTAATAATATTTGCTTTACATTAAATTTGTTAAAAGCAGAGGACGCTCCTGCATTATTTGTCTACAGAGAGTATTCAGTTTCTATCTTTGTATTCTTTGTTTTCAGACCTTAATTTTTGTTCAAAACTGCATGATCCTGTAACTTTAAGTTATGATTGTTTCATCATTACGTTCTCCTTGGAGATATTTAAATCTCGATTTTGTGCATAAATTGCGCAAAATAGCACAGCTTTGCAATCTGCTCAAGTTCTAGCTGAGATATATTGAACACTGGGTAATTGACTCGACTAAAATATAAAAATTATTTGAGATTGATATGGAGTTGGGTGCCTCCTTTGTTGCCATATGGTATTGGTACTTACATATATGCGAAGAAAGAAAAATTGATCAAGATTTGCAAATGATTTGAAATTTTGTTTGTTTTATTTACAGTTTTGGAAATAAATAAACATAAATATTTTGTAAATATTTACAAATGTTCAAATTAACAATTACAGGAATAACAGAACAATGTATTTACATGTCACAATAAAATTTATAGTTAAAATTAATTAAAAGTAAAATTAAAAAAAAAACTTGTCTGCGTTAAAAAAAACACCATGTTAAATCGAAAAAATTCATTTATTTTCTATCATATTTTACTTGATAAAAAGTAAGGATAGAATATAGAATAGGTATTATATTTAATATAGGAGACGAGTTACTATACTATCATTACCACGGCATACACGTATAACATACAGCACGTACTGATGCGAATATATAATTTTAAATTCTTTAAAAATCAAAATGCAATAAAAGAATATAATTATTGTTTCTTAACAGGTGCTGCCGGTACATTATACATTCAAATAATAAAAGTATACAATTTATTCTACAAATTTTACTTTTTACAATAAAAGTAATTATTATTGCAATGTTATAAATGTATATATAAGTATACTTTTTTTATCAATTACATCGTTGAAGTCTAAATATTAAGTAAGATAAGGAGACTTTTGGGCAGTCTGTTATGTTATATAACTATATAAGTAACGAGGGACGTTATAAATAAATTAACTGTAATTATATAGTACTTTTTGTTAAAAAAATAAAGTAACCGGCGTCATTACTTTTTTGTAGCAGTAACGAGTAGTGGTATATATAACGTACGTGTTAAAAGTAAAATTTATGCAATGTTATAAGTATATAACGCGCGATATACTCATTCTAATATTTCAATCACTGAAAGAAAATATCTTATCGTGGTCGCGTGTACATAACAGGGGGCGTATCCAGGATTTGACCACGGGGGGGGGGGGGGGTCCACCTGAAATTGAGAAGCATCCGCACCCATGTGAGGGGGGGTGCAGGGGGGACACCCCCCTGCCGGGGGTGCGGGGGATACCCCCGCAAGAAATTTTCGTTTTTTGATGTCAAAATACGCTATTTTAATGCGTTTTAAAAGCATTCTTTTCGTATCAAATTCAAGTGTTCCATTAATTTTTTTGAGCCAGTTTTGAAACCAAAATAATACGATTTGGTTTTATATAGAAGACTTTGCAAGAGTTATTGATTTTGATGAGAATATAAACAAACTCAGACCCCAACACAAGTGCTAGCAGAGAACTTTGTGTTACTGTATTTTGTTCTTTTCGAGGAAAAAAAGCAGATATCACGATCGAGTTAAAAAAATTCTCGATAGTCAAATTTTTACTCTAGCTTACTCGCTTATTATAGCTAGCTTCTAGCTTATTTTGCTCGCAGTTTTTTATTTTTTATTATTATTTTTTTTTTTTTTACCTTCATTTTTAATATTGTTTTATTTAAGGAAAGAATACCTAAGCTTTCAAGGCTCAGTAAGCTCTATATGGAGTGCAGTAAAAATTTCAGTTTCGAGAAAAATCGGGAAAAATTCACATGAGTTATAGCTGCTTCATTCCTTTATAAGAAAGGCAGTAAGACAGAGTCATATCTGCTAACAATTTGTATTGTAATTGGGCTTTCAGTTTGTGTTTTTCGTCAATAAATCCTCTTTTTGCAAGTCTTCTATTGCAGCAAGATAAGAAAATAATTATTTTTTTTATCCCAAAAGTTCTTTTGCCAACATTCAATAACATCTTAATTAAATACATGCACAGGTTGGTTTATGTTTTAATAAATCATTCATCTATGCCAAATAGGTTATTATAGAAAAATAAAGTAAAATATGTTATCATTAAAGAATTCTATCCTAAGATACAAAAAAAAAGTAAATTAATTAATTAATTAATAAAATAAAAATAATATATCTAATTTTCGAAAAGAGCTAATTTTTTCCTTAACTATTTTGGAACACATTATTTTGTATTTTGAATAACTATTTAACATTTTTCAGGAGGGGCCAAAAAAAAAAAAATTGTTATAATAAAAAAGCTGCCCTATCTATTTCAAAATTACATCAATAGAAACTCATAAAATAAAATTTAAAAATCAGAAAAGAAAAAAAAAATTATAGAAAAAAAGAGTTGTGCACTAATATTTTTTTTAAACCGAAAAGCAAAAGGGATTTAAGCACTAAAATATCTTAAAATAAGGCAATAGAAACAAATTTTATCTTATAATATCTGATTTTAAACCCCTTTTTTGGTTTATTCATTTTTTTTTTTTTTTTTTTTTTTTTTTTTTACAGGTATTGTGTCAAAAAAATCACTCGAGTTCTTCTCGTTTCTTTGATTTTTTCGCTTGCCTCAAACCTGACGGGGGGGGGGGGGGTCCGGACCCCCAAACCCCTTGTGAGGGAGACAAGCGTTTTTCAAGGCGTTTTTATTTGGAACCACAATATGTCTCCATCTGTCACAACCACCCATTAGTTGGATAAAAATGTTGTAAACGTTTAACTTTTAACTTTTATGTAACTTTTAAAAAATTCTGATTGTTGTGAATACTTAACAGAGTTTTTCAAAAGATAACTCTGTTATCTTGTTGATGAATCCCACCCAATAATGTTTTTTGAGTGAACAATATATCTGCACCCATGCAAAATTGATCCAAAGGCAGGGTCGGACTGGCAATCAAGGGGCCTCGTCCGCAAAGGGGTGTAACACCCTCTTTAGGGGCCACAAAGGGGGCATAACACCCTAGTTACGCCCCTTTTTGGGCCTTAGGGGCCTCAAAACAGGGGGGGGGGGCCACGTCTGCAATTGCGGACTTGCTCTTATGGCCAGTCCAAGCCTGTCCAAAGGTATCTCCGATCGCAAAATTTTTTAAATGTCACAACTTCCCAAGAACGTTAAATCCTCTTCAGTCTTCAGCACACAAGTGCAATATTTTAGATGTCTGTACTAAATTCAATTGGCATGCAATCTTCATTTAAAACCATTAAATTTTTACAAGTAATCACAAAATGTATAAAATAATATATTATTATAGCACAATATTATGTTAGCATAGCATCGTTTTTTTTCTTTTAATTTTTACTCTCTCTCTCTCTCTCTCTCTCTCTCTTTCTTAATCTCTCTCTCTCTTTCTGCTTCTTTTTCGCCCCTTCTTCATCCAATTATAAAATATAATACTTTTCTTTATTATTTCAGAGCATATTATTATAATTTCCTCTTCTTTTTTTTTTAATTGCATTATCAGTGCTCCTTAATACTTTTTTTTTTTTTTTTTTTGCTAGTATTATTATTATTTGGATTTATAATCGTCAATGCAACTACCTTTTAAGTTCTAGTCATGTTTGAGTTAGGTGTAAGAGTGGGCCTTATTCTCGCCCTTTCGATGAGGAAGGTGAATTTTCCTCATTTGTGAATTTTCCTCATTGTACATTTGTTTTTGTTTTTCATATTGTTGAATAAAGACGAATATTTATTTATTATTTATTTATCTATTACATAATAAAGTGGAAATAATATTGCTCCGTGTGAACCGCGTGCGCCTATACATATTTATATCACTATACTTTCTTTTTATGACATTTTTATGAAGTGGCAGTAGAGTTTTCAACATAGTATTGAATATAATATAATTATATTATATAGTAAGCAAAAATTAAACACGTACGTTCAAAAAATCTTTACGAAGTTTTTCTGAAGATCTAGTTTTCGATACTTATCAATACATCAATTATTACAATAATTGGTTATTTTTATTATTCCATACAGTGTCGTCACTTATTTCCGGTTCAGTTGATAGGACTCATTGTCCTGACTGCGCCTTTTGTTCAATTTTTAATAATTTATTATGTATATTTCATCTGCTGCTAATTTGTTGTTTGAACAATAAAGACTATTATTTATTTATTTATTATTTATTTATTTTACATTCGTAAGTTTAAAATCAATATTTTTGTAATAGTGATTAAAAATAGTAACTCAAAAAAAAATTGCGCATAAATTTCCATCTTTCAAAATTTCGGTGCCTATAAAGGTTCCCAAACTGATTTTTTTCCCTCGTAAACATTGTTGGACCTTATATACGTTTTAAAATAAAAATAAAACCATATATATATATATATATATATATATATATATATATATATATATATATATATATATATATATATATATATATATATATATATATATATTGTTAGTATGAAAATCATAGAAATGCGCAATAATAACATATCAAATTAAGATATATCCCGCATGAAATTTTATTTTGGTTATACTATGATGAAATAATTAATAAAATTAGGGAATTTCTGGGGCAAGTAAAATCGGGAAATGGTGAGTGATCATTGTTTTCTGAATGTGGGTAGTGCATGTGGGTGGTTGGCGCGGCAGAAGAATCGATACAAGCCACCAGCTGTGTGGCGCGATGTTGCGGTACTCGGCGCTCGGTGGTACGCTAGCTGCAGCAGTCTCGTCTAGGCCACCTTACAACGCGGCGGCTCCACCGCAACGCTGCTGCAACTTTCGCACCTCCCTGCAGCCTGTGGTGGTGGCCACGTGTGGACACGTGAACACACAATTTGCATGGCTCAAGTGTGCACGTCAGCGTGGCCACTACCACAGCAAGACTTTAAAAAGGTAAACAATTATTCTACTGCATGCATGACAAACTATAAAGGTATTACAGACATAAATGCAGAGTACTCTGTAACAAAGCAGTTGTAAGAAAAAATTTAGGGGCCTAATCTTCTGCTGGCATGTATGAGTAATTTTGGGGTTAGGTGTAAGATAGGCCATGTTGTCAGACCCAAACCTCGTCTTTTCAATTATATATATATATATATAATATAAATTTAATGACCTGTGTTAACTTGCATTAAACGAGCTGTGTATTATATTTTGAATTGTTTTGTAACTTTGTTTTGTTATAATTTACCGCATTTATCTATAATCTCTTCACTCATAAGAATGACACGTCTTATATGACATAAGGGACAAGTCAAAGAGGGTTTTCGCCAAAATATGCCAGTAAAGACACTATAGTAGCGACAAGTCCCATATAACAGACGGAAGGATGTGAAAGAAAATTAAATTGGAAAATAAGGATCGGAAGGAAGGAAAGTGGCTGTGGCCTAAAATGAGGAACTGCCCTAGTATTTACTTGGCTTATGACGAAGGGAAACCACAGAAAACAACCTTCGCCTTGGGCAGCCGACGCAAGAGATGCTCGGGTTGATTGTATCTAGAAAATATGTATTTTTGTTGTAAAATATACCTTTTTTTACTGGAAAAAAAAAAATCTAAAACCTGCTTTCTTTTAGCCAGACAAGCGCAATACTAAATAAATACGAGTACAAACAAATAAAAATATAGGGTATAATCTATTGTAAAGCTTATTCTTTTTTATCCAAAAAAGCAGTAATAAATATAACTGCAAAGTAGAATAACAAACCTATAAGAAAACGAATTCCAGTAATCCATAATACTATGGATACAACAACATTGTACGTATTACAACAGGCGATTGATAAAAATATCTTATGAATATAAGCATACTATTACAGCAAATTAACATATAACATAGCATATAACATTAAAGCCATAGACCACATAAAACAACATGGGCTTTTTAATGAATAAACACGAGATGGGATCTTCAAAACTGATGACAAATTTTAACCAGAATTTTAATGTAGCCCCATGAGAGAGCGTGAAAAAACCGTAAAGTATGCAATTTGCGTGAAAATTCATGTTTATGACGTCAGAAGCATGCAAAAATTAGTATGAAAATGTTGTGTGGGATGCATAAATCGAATATTCTAATCACTGCTACGGGGCTACAGTTGGGTTTTGAGACAAACTAATCTTATTTATATGTAAATCCCATCAAGTGTTTTGTGATATAAATGCTTGTGATTTTCTCTGTTCTATTTCTTTAATGTCTTAAATATTAAATGCATGAGTACAATTATAGTACATACAATATTTAGTTTAAAGTTATTTGCACACACACACTCACACACACACACACACAGTATGCATAAAGCCAATTACAATGTTGCTGTATCTGTATATCTTACAACATTTTTGAAATAATAATGATTAATAATATATTTTGTTATTTTAGATGTTCTTGTTATATTATTATATGACCCTTATCATTTTGTAGCAAAATATTTTTTTTAATATTGACTACTAAAGGAACAACTGTTTTGAGCCTGACTTTAAGCGATTTCGTTTACATCCGCTTCCGTTTTGAAGTACTGCGCATGAGTACCGAGCTGGTATGGCCTAAAGCAAACTATATTAACGGTCGTTTAATATGTCGATCTTGCTTGTAGGAGAAGCCGTAAATATAGTATGCTTTAGTATGGCCGAGTGGTGAAGGCAGCTGACTCGCAACTCTGTACTCCTCACCGTGTATATAGGTTCGAGGCACTGCTGGGTGCGTACGTGAAGTGTGAGAGCACAACACGTTGCACGATGCATGTTTGCATGCATTCCATGACGACGCACAGTATTCGGGAGGTGCATGATTGATGTGATTGCCTGCCTAGACCAGCCTGCCTAGATGTTTCCACGGTTTCTCTAGGCTGTCATGGCGAATGGCGGGCTGTGTACTTAGGCCGTGGCCGGCCCGTGTGTGCTTTTCCATTAATTGGAAAGTCCTTACCTGTCGATAAGACAATGTCTTGACTGGGACTGGGATTGGTGTATAGCACGATAACACAATATGGCAAGCAAGCAAAAAAATATATATATAGTACGTCGAAACGGAAGCGGATATATGAGCGAAATCGCTTAAAGTCAGCCCCAAAACAGTTGTTCCTTTGCCAGTCAATACTGTATACCTGCACTTGCAAGAGTTTTCACATGTTCTAAACTATTCGTTATTTTAAGCAAGAACTGTAATTTAAAATAGTGTATGTGGGCGATAATGAATTAAAACAATAACAATATAGCATTCTAAAATAATCCCTGTTTTTTGTAAAGATTTTTAACAATCTTTTACCCTATACACGGCCTACACCCGCCGTTGGTTTTTATTATGAAATTTGAAGAAGCAATGTTAATCATTATTAAGTTTTAAATATTGCAAAATATAATTAAATATCAATGAGTATCAGTTTCTATTATTCTAAAAAAGCTGCTTTATTAATTGAGGTGTGTATTGTGTATAATATGACATGTTATTTACTCTGTAAAGACATGGAACGTAATAAAATCTTATATCTTATTATTATTTCTTATTAAAGTCTTAAAAATAATAGGGGACGTATATTTTTTCAACTGACATGTTCTTTAAGCAAAAATTATGTTATTGGTAAAGAATGCTGAGGAAGTTGATTCAATAAGCCATATTTATGAAGAGAAATCTTGAAGTTAGAAAATGAAATTGCACGATGGAATATTATTTTTATAGTAAACTGTACTTTACTAAAATTTATAATATATATATATATATATATATATATATATATATATATATATATATATATATATATATATATATATATATATATATATTATATATATATAAATTATCACTTTAAGTAAAATAAAATATTTTTTTATTAAATGTAAAAATGTGAAAGATGGCTTAAATGCTGGGACAATGAATTTAATTTATAATAAAATTGCATGATAAAAAGCAATGGTTGAAATTGAAAGCTATATTTCATGCACAAGAGTTAAGACTGGATAAGTTTTATTTTTTAACATTGTTATTATATTAATATGTGAGTTTGCTGGAAGTGCTGCAGAATATATAGCGATCGTATATATTCGTATAATATAACTCACAACATGATAATACTCATGTCGTAAAATAATTTTATTAATTAGAGCCATGTTATGTAAAGCCAGCATTGAACATGATCCCAGGAGTTTTGCTTTTGGAATGTCTTCTCCTGTTTAGAAATAAAATATATTTTTGTTTTAGAGGCTAACATTCCATTTCATGTATGAACGTAATGAGGTTCGTGCATTATCATGCTTATATGGATTGTTCAATAATAATTTTTAGTATTATATTTTTATGTTAATTATAGTGCTCATATGTAGCCTTTAATTGTACTCTATTTTGCAAGACTTTTGAGGTTAAATACAAGTATAGCAAATAATAATATTGGAGTATTGATTTTATTTTTCACCAAAATATTAACAACTCATCAATTTCCCATATAGATGTATGGGATTTATACTATGACATTTACCAAAACTTATTAGTATTTAAATTCTACTTTATAATGAAAACTTTCATTTACGTACGTATACACTCACTATATCAAAATATAAGAAAATCTTTCAATAAAATACATTTATCGTACATATTGATGTATATTTAAAACAAAAATTCGGTATTGTTATCTCGTTTTGCATAATTATACCCGTAACACTTGCACACAATTCAAGAAATTTAAGGAAAAATATTTAAATCAGACCACTCTTCTGTTACTCTTCTAATAATAAGAATAAAAATTTCAGTTCCCAGCATTAAATCTAGTCAATGGGAGACTTGCAAAAAGTAGGTTATTTTTTTAATGAAAATAAAAACTCTTATTTAGTGTATATTTAAGCCCAACACTATATACTCACAAAATGCTAACAGATGACTTTGTGTTTCTGTCTCAATTTAACATTGTTTCTTATATGAGGGAATAAAGCAGCTATAACTTAATTGACTTGAAAATTTTCTATTTTAGCTATCGTTTTTCTGAATTACAACCTATTTAGTTACAAATAATTTTTTTCGTCAGTAAGCTCAGTAAGTTACAGTCAAAAAAAAAAAAAAAAAAAAAAAAAAAAAAAAAAATTGAAAATAAAAAAATTAATACAGTTTTACCAGTTTTATCAAAACGTATGACGATAAGTTGAAATAATTGTTTTGTAAGTTAATATTTTAAACTTTTTTTATGAAATCACAGCAAAAAAGTTATTAAAAGATTATTCTGACCAAATCAATTGTGTAAATTGAAGGACAAAACAAAAAGAGAGAAAAAAATTAGTAACAATAAGCCTAATCCTTGCCCTTTTAATATATATATATATATATATATATATATATATATATATATATATATATATATATATATATATATATATATATATATATGAATCCACATTTTATTGTTTTACGTGCCCATAACAATTTCGACATAAACAATTTATTTGTAATGAAATGATTAAAATTTTGCAGACAATTTGACATTAACTTTTTGAATTGGAGTATCATGAACTTGTTCCATTCTGTTATTTTAAATATGCATATAATTTCTAAATACAAATGATGTACGTTTTGAAATTTAACTACAATTAAAAAAAATTCCCTTCACTAAAGGTTTAGCTGTAACTGACTTAAAATTCAAAGTCTGTGTTCATAGTCTGATTTTCAAAATCAGTAACATTTAAGAGTCCGGTGCACTGCTGTCCCTTAGTAGATAGGCAACTTTTCATACATCCATATAAACACATGTAAATCGTATTTTCGCGATTATTTCTCTAAAAACTGTTTCTAAAGTTTTATTTTTGGAACACTAATAGCTTTTTACAATGTCTGCGCATTGGAAGTGCGAATTTATTCTATCGCAAAAAATAATTCAGATATAACGTTTTTTGGTTAATAAAATGCGTCAGTTAATGATATAAAAAATTTAAAGCTACCAATGCGCGCTTAATTTTTTGATCTATTTGATGGTGTGATTCAAATTCCAAATTGATAAGTAATAAGTGAGAAATTTGATAAATACGAAATTAAGTTTTACATTTTATTTTACTTACGCCTTAGAATTATGCAGTATTGAATCACATTGCCTCGGGCTTTATTTTATTTTTGTAGACAGGAAGCTACTATCTACCTTTATCATCAAAATAGTTTTACTTCTAATACATGTTGATAATAAGTCACTTGACAATATATATTGTCATTATTTTTAGTAGTAAAATAACATACAGCACTGCGTATATAGGAAAAATAATTCAATAATAATGATTAATGCAAATTTTATCATCTTTATATCAATATTTTTCAATAATATATATCCAAAACTAATAAAATTAAATATACTATTATGGAAAATCAAGTAATCAATTTAAATATCAAACTTTTTTTTTTTTTTTTTTTTTTTGTAATTTGCTAATTTTTATTATATGTATTTAAAATATACATCAAGCATGTAATTTTTGATTTTTACCTACCTATTGAGTGAGAAATTGTCCTCGACAAGCTTTTGCATTGATTTCGGTGTAAATTGCGTGAAGTATACACAGATTAAGTTTTAGAGATTCCTTGATATGCAATACTAACAATAATGAATTCGAATAATTTTCACTCTAAATATAAATTACTTGCACATAATTACAAATGTTTGACCAAAAAACTACACCCAATATGACTATAGACACTTTTTTTTGTTGTTTTTTTGTCAAAATATTACCATTTTTTTTAACTGCACTTGAAAATTGTAACTTGCAAAATTAGTCTTTGTTTTGCATTAAATAATAATTATTAAATTTAATAGTACACTTATATCAAAGCTTTAATGAGACAATAATTCAACCTCTAACATCTTTACTGCATGAGCTATATTAGTTTTTTTTTTTTTTTTTTTAACTTTTGCTTTTTGAATCTTGATAATTTTTATTATGTTTTTTTTAATACCAATAATTCTACATTATAATTAAGAATTTACTGCTACAAAGTAATAAATGAAATTTGTTGATTAAAAAAAAAAAAAAAAAAAAAAAATTGAGAACTACGAAAACATTTGTCATGCGTATTTTTACAAATGAAAAAAACAAAACATATTATACACAAAAAATTTACAATTTCCACAATTTTAAGCGTGAATTGGCTTGCAAATCTTTGGTTTATTTATTTATTTGTAGTGCTAAAGCTATATAAAAAAAGTTAACTATTTTATTGTGAACAAGTATGTAAATTAAATTCATAGTGTCTAGTATAATTAATATAATTTTTAATCTCATAATAATTTTAGCTTGCTAAATTTTACTTTTTTTATTATTTTTTTTATTAGTATTATAGTATTTTGTTCATTCAATGTATCTATCATGCGTATAGAAGCAACGATATCAAGTTTTATAAAATATAAAGCTTTACTTCAAACATTTATACATAATATGAGTGATTCATGTCGAGATAAGAAATACATTGTCCAAACTTGGCCAGGAATTTCTCTCAATACCTTTATCACTGGTATTTTTGTTTGCTACTATCATAGAAATATCCTGTAAGAACTTATTCAGTCACTTGAATCACTGGTCACGTGACTTCGATCACGGTGTTTTTCCAGAGTGCACCGGACTCGATTCCGAAACGTCACGGCATTATAGTAAGATCATTCCAGCGACCATAAAACAAAGTGAGTTTGCACAGAGCTTGACTAGGGATATATAATCTACTGCAACCCAAATCGGATTTCAATATAATATATAATAATACTCTAATAGAATAATATTCTATTATTTAATTAGCACTGTTTTTTGCCAACTTTTGTTACTATGTGTCCATCATGAAAAAGTAGTACAATAAAGTCAAACCAATAACGCTATTAATTTTTGACTTCTTTATGCATTGAACTTTTGTATTGATTTGTAAAAATATTTTTTAAACAACAGAATTTGTAAAAATGAAACTGCTGCAAATAGTTATTGAGTGCATAAAATCTATAATATTATTTGAAATTGTATTATTCATTCTTAACTAAACATGACTAGATAATAAGCCTATACTATACTAGACTATGTATAGTGTTTTATAAATTTCTATATTCTGTGGTGCAAAATTATACTCAAATGCCAAAATACTATTATACAGTGTAGAGATTTTATATAATCATTATACGTATTGCGATAACATGCAAAAATTTTCATTTCAAATTACTTGATTCACTTTTCAAATGAATGGAATCACTATTGATTTTAAATGTCACGGGTAAATATCAATTGATATTTTTCATGTCATTTAGTTTGAGATGAGAAAATATCAATTGATCGAAATTCACATTTTATACGAGTGGTGCTTGATCGTTTAATTTCTATTGACTGCCTAAAATCAATTGATATTTTTATTGCATATCGTTTAAATATGAATGACTTTTCAAAATCCATTTTTTTCTGTTTGTTTTACTTTTTCATAATTATAAATAACACAAATTATTAAAAAAATGTTAAGATTTTGTAATTTTATAATAATTCATGAATCCGTGAAAATTTAAGTAATTTATTATAATTTAATTACTGGATAATAGGAATACAAAATTGTTATCGCATGAGTTTTTAAATAATAACATTTTTTTTAATATAATTTAAAAGTTCAGTAAACTGTAAAACTTATAATATTTTGTAATAATTTACAAAACAAAAAGCAAATTAAACTGTTAAAAGTCTTCTTAAATTTTAAAGACCAAAATATCATTTAAAATAAAATGACATTTCAAACCAAATTCTATGATACTGTTCTATCAAGTAAAGTTTGAAGGAAAATGAGCTGTATTTATGGTTTTTAATAATTTTTATGAAAAATTATGATAAGCTTGAGTAAATTTTTAGCAATATTTCACAAATATACTGTTTTATAATGAATAGCAAATTATTTATATAAAAAAAAAATAATAATAAAAAAAAAACTAATTTTTAAACATTTTTGCCTTGATATTTTTATTACTAGGACAATTTGCCTCTTATTTAAATTATATCTTTGATGCATTATAAAATAAATATTTTTTGAACTGATGGTTGTTAAGTTTTATATAAATTTTACAGATTTAAGTTAACGTACGTTAAACTCAAACATTGCATTTTTTTTAAAAATATATAATTCTGTATGGTATATAAAAATGAATAACAATTTATTATCTGTACATTTTCACCAGTATAACATTAAAAAAAGTGTTTTTTTAAACTTGTTTTATGATTTCAGACAATGCAAATATCGATAATTTGACGTGGATTGGGAGCATACATTATTGATCTGCAACCTGAAATCAATCGCAAATTGAAGAAAGGTCCATGCATTCCAATGGTAAGACCTTTAAAATGAAATGATATGCATTTCTTTTTAATGGTTAGACTATTAAAATGAAACGACTTTCGTTTCATTTTAATAGTTAGACCATTAAAAAGAAACGATATTCATTCCATTTTAATAGTCAGACCATTAAAATGAATAGCATGTCATTTCATTTCAAACGTCTCACCATTCAAATTAATTGATATTTGTCTCAATTTGCGATTGATATTTCAGGGTGCAGATCAATTGATATTTTTTTAAAATTTCAAATGATAATTTTTGCTTGATCCATATAAATATGCAAGTGCTTCCGTATGTCAATATAGTAAAATAAAATTTATATGAGTGTCTGCGTAATTATAAACATTAAATTTGTTATTCTATTCATTGAAATTTCATTGTCACGCAACCAATGAAAGACTGTACATAAATACAATATGTTTTACCTATCGGGTGCTGAAAAGTTATTACATAAAAATGAGTAAAGATTATAGAATATGAAGGTTAACTATTTACACACAATTTTATTGCTAAGATTTTGATAATAATACATATTATATATATATATATATATATATATATATATATATATATATATATATATATATATATATATATATATATATATATATATATATATATAATATATATATATATATATATATATATATATATATATATATATATATATATATATATATATAAAACATATTTGAGTGTGTTTGTGTGTGTGTGTGTGTGTGTGTGTGTGAATAAAATTAAATGTCCCTGGGGAAGAAGTGTAAATTAATTGTGTATGTAAAATGGTTGAAGAGATGAGTGAATAAAGAGCAAAAACTAATTACTGTAATCAGTATGTTATAGTGCGTATTTTAATATATTATTTGTAATTATAATTCCAATTTAGGTTTTAATTGGAATTTGCTTCAGACGAATCCAAGATGAGTCCATTTTTGAAAGTAATGCAGCTGTTCCTCATGATGACTGCCACTGTGCTGGGCATGCTCATGTTACTGCTTATTACACCAGATCTCGAGGACTCAATGCTGCGTGCCGTGAGGCGGTACAACCGACGTATTCACACAGATCAAGTACTTCTTCAGTCGTAAGTTGCTCGATCCTTATTTCGTAGCTTTAATTTTTTACGCAATTGTGTATTATATTTACTAGCATACGAGAAACTGTAGACGGGAAAGTGGAAGGAGGACTGCAGGGTATAGCAGCTATTGGGGCTGACCAGCAGTACACAACAACTCAATTCAGTAAGCAGGCATGCCATAATGATATAGTATAGTAATTGAAATTAATTGATTATTTTTGTCAAAGTTAAAAAAAAATGCTCAAAATGTAGTAAAAATTATAATCAAGACCAAAAGGAGAAAATTTTGACTTTTAAAAAGTTTGCGATATAGTTTTGAAAATTTATTTCAGTTTCTTCGCATGGTTCGATGTGATGTAAATGAGGGTAAGGCTACGCCTTATATAAAGTCTACTAACGAGTAATGCGAGTCTCGCGTGGGAATTATCAGCACCACGAATCTCACGCGACTTGCATAAAAGAGATCAATGATCAAACACTATTTTCACTTCGCAGGTCTGCGATTGGACATTCACCGCCGGTCTTTTGTCCCATGGCCGAACTCTGAAGAATGTAATCATTATGGAGTATATTTTGTTCAGAAGAAGTCTTTACCTATGACAGCACTTGTTTCATTTCCCGGCAGTGGAAATACTTGGGTGCGGTATTTACTTGAAACATCATCTGGGATTTTCACGGGCAGTGTATACACGGATCGGCAGATACTCGTCAGAGGTATATAATGCTTTTTGCATTTATCATGAAATTCACTTATCTTACAACTTCAACTCTGTCAAATACCATAAAACATGACCAAATCGAAAAATGAACTTTTTTATTTATTATTATATATTATATATATATATATATATATATATATATATATACCATTTAATTTATTTATTTTTCTATCTATATTTGTTTTTATTTCGTGATCAGAACTAATTTTTACAACATTGAAGGTGCTAAATCCCGAAACAAGGAATTTTGGTTTTTGGTCACAGACTTATAGGATAAGCATAAAACTGTGCGTAATAAAACACGAAATTCAAATTAAACATTATGAATGCCTAAATGCAATAATTTTTTTAACAAATTACAAGTTCACAAATAATTAATAACATACACATACACAGAAATGATATATATATATATATATATATATATATATATATATATATATATATATATATATATATATATATATATATATATATATATATATATATATATATATATATATATATATATATATATATATATATATATATATATATATATATATACCATTTAGGCTCTTCTTATTACAATCGTGTGATATTTCTATAGCTCATTAGTCTCATTACTATAATTATGAGCATACCTAGTTTTGGTTCTGACCAAAAGCCGGAAAAAAAAACTGAATTCTGGGTTATAATTAAAATTACCAAGCCGAAAGATGAAATAGCCGGTTTTTAATACTAATATAATTATAACAATATATAAATGATTATGTATGTATAATGTATGTGGTTGTGTGTGTGTGTGTGTGTATACATACAGTACATTCAATTTGTAATCTACTTATAATGGACCACTTGCAATAAAATGTTTTTAATTGTTGCAGCAAGTAAGTGAAAACGATTTTTACATAAGAAATGCATTAAGAATTATTTAAATTATTTTAAAAAGTTCGTTCATTGCAAGTGGTCAATTACAATATTTGTTGCAATTAAGTGTTCAAAAATTGCAAATTACGTCGATTTAAAATACTTATTTTAAGGACACTTTATTTTTGAACTAAACAATTTGTAAAAAAGAAGTATTGAAAAAAATTATTGTGTACGGCAGTCACCACTTTCCGTAATTAGGAAAGATAATTATAAAAAATAGTGAATAATATTTCTGTTGAACTTTGTAATTTTATTTCAAATAAGTCTTGGTTAAAATAACGTTAAAAAGTAAGAATTGATTAAATGCTTCAGGCACTCTATGAATGCTAAGATATAACCATAGCAATAACCAGCGCTGGATTTAGGTAGGTGCGCCGGCTGCCCATCCAGGCAAGCGACCCAGCGTGTTGAAAAACATAGATAATAATAATTAACATTACAATTTGTATTTTTTTTATTTTTTTTTTATACAAATACAAAAGCAAATTAATGTTTCCTGTCCTCGCTTTCGTATAATTTTGTCTCCTCCATCAAACTACCCAAAAATTAAAATTCAATAAAAAAAAATCTGTTAAGGTGAGAGAGTGACATATTTTCCTATATTTTTGAACAATTGGTTTATAAAAGAAGGAAAAAAATCACGAATAATGCATGATATTACCCCCCCCCCCCCCCCCAGGCATATAGGGGCCCAACCTCTCGACCTGCACCAGACCCCGAGAATGTTAAATTCGACCCTGGCAATAGCTATATAACTTCTTTATTTCTTGGAACTATAAAAAGAAAGAAAAAAGTTTACCTAATTGCTACACGCTATAATTTATTTTCTTATATTAGCTTATATATATAACAGACACGAATTCTCTTGTGAAGCGCTGTAAATAATACGGATGCGTTGGGAGCACGCATGAGACGTCCAGATGCGAAATTCGCTAGTACGGAGCATCTACATTTGATCCAAACTCGTTGAGTCTTTCTCAAATTAACAACGTGTTCAGGTCATCCTATTTGATCAAGATAAGAAAACCAAACAATGAAAGCTTACGTAAATGTTAAATCAAGATTACAGTATATTATTATTGTCTTACTTCTACACCGCCGCAAAACTATTGAAATAAATTATTAATATTAATTAATATTTTTCATAACTATATCGGAATAATTAGGTTGAAAATAAATAAATTTACAATGATTTGAAAATATGCTCTTGTCGTGACGTTGTGAACCAATTATAACTTTCCTGTTATTAGTTTAAAGTTCCAGCCCACCTTTACTATTCCTCCGTTTTTTATGCTATAGTGATACCAGATTTTATAATACAAATCATAACCAAGTGCAACTGCGGTTAAGATATTTCTAGGTAATCCAAAGAGAATGTCGTTATTAAATTTACCGTTGCCTTTAATTTTATTTTATTCTGCAAGTTATATTTTGTTGCCCATTTGATCAATGTAATTTTGACCCTCAAAAATTCACGTCTCCAGCTGACCAGTGCTTTTCAGCGGGAATTCTCTTTGGATTACATAAGTTATCTACTTACATTAACTGCGGCCAATTAAGGCAGCGAGGGTGACTGACATGGGACCGCCATTAGTCAAATGATATCTTTTATTTCCACTTTAATCTCTTGTACGCAATTTATACACATGCAGCAAAGAAAATATATCCAAAATCTTCAATTAATATATTTGATTAATTAAAAAAAAAATTAAGAAATTATTAATTAGTTTTTTTTTTAAGTTTCCAAGATAACGTTTAAAATTTGAATTTTTACGTTAACATGTTATATAATGTTATCTTCAAAGTGGAATAATTTAAGTACATATTGGATGATATTTGCACGTATGACTAAACTAATTGTTATTTATAGCACGTATTTGCATAACTTTGCATTTCAACTTTATACTTTCGTGAGACCCTTCAGTTTGTCAGATATCAACCAATCACCTACTCTCTTAATTTATATCGGTATTTGCACTACATTTTTCATTTTGTTATTCAATGTAATGAAGGTTTGATTATGCAAAAAAAAAAAAAAAAAAAAAAAAGTACCGCAAATAATTAAGCAATAATAATAATTAATTAATTAATAATTATGTTTGTATGTATATATATAATTTTTCATAGTCTCATATTACATAACTTTTTTTATGTAAGTAATTTATTGCATTAATTTTATTTTCAGATAAAACCGTAAATCATAAGAGACATGCTATAGTTTACTTAAATAAGGTAGCACTCGAAAATCAATTATGATATATAAACGGCTACTCTTCAACACGTCTTTGGTAAGTTTAACTTATCAACTTTTATTTCGTATAAAATTTAATTCTTTGTTTTCGCATCCTTAATAATAATAATTAACGGCTTTTATCGGGCGAAATCAGGCATACAACCTTTCCATTTAACCCCAATTTTTCTTACCCAATACTAACGTTTCGAATGCGCAGTGAAATTTGAAGAGATGCCCAATGCATTGGGATCAAATTTCGATGCTATGAAGCAGCTCTAAACACGAATTTCACATCTCGGCTTGTTATGCGTGCAATAGTAACGCGGTCAAATTGTCTTAAACACTAATGCTGTTCGTAAACCCTGTTCTCTGCACCAAAAATGACGATCGCCTATGGTTATTCAAATGGAATGCGCATTTTTTGGTGTAAGAGAGCAGGGTTTACGAACAGTATTACTTCCAACGCGAATTCTTGTCTGGAAGATATATAACGTTGCTTATTTATACACATACATATAATAGACCCCTTGCACATCCTTGCGCTTTGTCGCCATGTTTGTTGTGCTAATGCATTGTCCAGCATAGGGGAAACATAATTTCTCCTAATTTTTCACATAAAAAGAGTTTATTAAATTTCAACTGATGAATTTTTCTCATATTCTTCAATTTTATTAGGAGCTAGATATATATAAGCTTTGATTGAGGTTTGAAGCTTCTTTTGCTATTAAAAAAATAAAAATGACGTTTTTCCTAAGCTGGCCTATATGTATTCCTGACCAACAAAATGGCGACTCTTAAATATGAGTGCAACCGGTCTATACATATTATAACCCACTGCTTTCAGGTTTCTATGGCGAAGTAGTTCCTCCAGATTGTGGTTGCACCTCAGTACAAAAAACTCATGGATTTGCTTTGGCTGGAATGGTGCCACCCAGCGCAGAGCAAAAAAGATCCGAAGTTACCGTCTTTAAGGGAAAAGGAATTTTACTTCTACGAAACCCATATGATGCGCTGCTTTCTTATAGAAATTTTTTATATGGTGGACATACGGGCTTTGCTCCTTATGATAGTTTCCGAGGGCCAGGTGAGAATGCTATATAAAATTTATTATCTGTCTATATTAAAGTGATGAATGTTCGCATCCCTGCACAGTGGTGAATTTTGCCCCAATCCAGAACATTTGAACGATACATTAAGATCCCATATTTATAAACCTAATTTTTTAAGCAAAACTCAATTGGTAAAACTCATTAATTGCGCAATTCTAAAGAAACAAAACTCAAACATTTTTATTAATAGAGTAATTAATGCTTAATAAATCATCAATTTTGAACATCAGAGCATTTGCAATTTTATCTACAGCAAATTAAGTCGAGATAAAAATTACTCATATATATATATATATATATATATATATATATATATGTCTATATAGCCTATAATAATTATTATGTAATTGTCATGCATTATAAATATTATGCATATAATATAAGGACATGTTATAACATGTGCAATGAAGAAACGTTAACTCGCATTCTATTTCAAACTACTTTTTTCCTCTCCATATGCTTTATCTTTCTTTTCTTTTGCTTTTTCTTTTTTTTTTTTTTTTTTTTTTTTTTTTTTTTTCCCCTTTTTCCCCCCTTTTTTTTTTTTTTTTTTTGGGTGCTAATAATTGAATTTTAAACGCTACAAATAAAACAATAAATTGTCATAGTTATTTCTCTTCGATGTTAATTAAATTTATTTAAAAATTATTTTTATTAGTATTTTACAGTATTATATTATATATATATATATATTGAGGAAAGTCATATTTAGTATTGTCCTTTCATTTTTTTTTTTAATTTTATACCGCAACTTCAACGCATTTATGTCCAATAATACTTATTACGTACGGTAGACCCATACATACACATATACAAACGTTATTTAATATATATATATATATATATATATATATATATATATATATATATATATATATATATATATATATCAGTGGCGTAGCCAGGGGGGGGGGGAGTTTGGGGGGTTCAACACCCCCCCCCCCCCTTTGGATTTGGAAAATATACACAAAAATTAAAAAGTGCACAAAAATTTTGCAACAAAAATAGTATTTTAGGAGAAAAAATCATAACAAATTTCTCGCTTCGCTCGAATATGTTTATTATTATTATTATTTTACTAATATTACATTCTTCACTGATACATAGTATAGCGGTAGACACTATATGACTTTAAGGTACCAAATATTTTGTAGTACTAACCAAATAATTAACTAGATTTTTCATTAAATATTTAAATTTTTCTGTTTTCCGTGAAAAAAAAAATATACAAGTAAAAACTTCACAGTTTTCTAGCATAGAATGGGTATAAAAATAAATAAACGACGTGATTTCAAAAGCGCAGTGTTGGGGTCGAACACCATTTTAGTCGAACTCGAACTGATCACGAACACTTAAAAATTCTATCGAACACGATCCAAATACGAACATTTCGAACTCTTTGCAAAGTCAAACACATCACGAACTGTTCGATCGAACTGTTCGTAAGTGTTCGACTAGGCTATTTAAAAAAAAAATACTATACAAATAAACAAACTTTTTTGTTTTTATTTTTTATTTAAACATATTTGTATGTATATAATTATTGGAAATGGTTGAAAATCCTTTTATTTTACATAAAATACACCAATTTTTCATATTAAATTTTTAACTATAATTTAAAACTTTTAACATGTAAAAATTAATTGCAAAAGTGTTCGACTTCGTGTTTGAAATTTCGAACAATCAGCAGTGAAAATGGTGTTCGTCGAACACGAACTCGAACACCTCTAAAAATCCAAACGAACTCGCAAACGAACTGTTCGAGTACGTGTGCTGTTCGAAAAATGTTCGACGTCGCACTCGAACACCCCAAGACTGCAAAGTGTACACAAAAACAAAACTTTCAAACTATACTACTATAGTATAAGAAAGTTTTCAAAATATATTAAGTTTATTCTAGTCCGTATTCGATGATTTTGAGCCAATTAGCCAATTTCAGAAAAAAAAAACTAAAAAGAAGTAAAATTGGTATTGCAAAACTTGTGTATAAGAGTTGCTGAAATTCTCTTTAGTTTTGACTGGTTTTTCTTTTATTGTAAAACAATAAATTACCTGACGGTACTTTTGAACTTAAAAAAAAAAAAAAAAAAAAAAAAAGGCTTGAAAAATGATTTGAAGCTTAAAATTATTTTCAGGTTGTAATTTTGTATTCCTGAAATCATCTTTTAACAATAATGGAAGTATTTTCTGTCGGGTTGCGGTTATCAGGTGCTTTACGTTCTGCGAGCTGCGTAAATACAGTGCTATATAAAATGAATAAAGAAAAGAATACAGCAATTCATAATTTTTAGTTAATTTTAAATTTTTTTATATAGAATTCTTTTAAAAAAATGCACCCTTAAAAATATTTTGAGCCTCAAAACATTGGTTTAATGAAATATCTGCATTGCTTCATCAGAGTGGCGTAATTAGGCATTATATTTATAGTTTTTCTCTCCATTTCATTTTTATTGTTTTTTTTTTTATTGTTTTTTTTTTTTTTTTTTTTTTGCTGGTCATATTGTGTTATTGTGCTACCACTCGATATTCCCATAGTCAAAATTGACTAAATAGTTATAAATATCAAGTATTGTCTCTAAAATAAAATATTAATAATGTAGCAAATAAAATAGTATTTTTATAATTTTGTATGTCAGAAGCAAATCCACATTTTGGCACGTCAAAAACTTAAACTTAAATTTTACTTCATTTAAAATTAAATGCATAGTAAATACATAAATTTCATCAAAAAAAGGAGCGTGGCCTCAAAAAATTTCGCGCCTGCGGCGGACTTTTGGGGGCTTCGCCCCGGCTAGTTCGGACCTGAATCCCCCCCTGTGGTAAAATCCTGGTTACGCCACTGATATATATATATATACAGGGATTTTTTTAAAAGCGCGCATTTTAAAACGCAAAATAAAATATGAAGAAATAAAATAAAATTAACTTTTTAAATGTCATTTTGTAGCCAAGGGTTAGACATTTTTAAAACTGTTCTTAGAATAAAAATTGAATGACTGGTTTTCTTGCACCGAGCGTCAACGTAAAAATGTGCTATTTTTTTTCCCAACCGTCTTTTTTTTCTGCAAAAATGATCAGAAATTTGCTTTTTTAACTATCCTTTATTGATCATTAATGGAGTCTGTTGGCATAAATAAGATACCTATAGCACTCTAAACATGTTCTGTAATAATAATGGAAGGATGGAGCTACATTGGTATCAGGGTTAAGGTGAAAACATTTGCGTTAAACATTGCTAAATTTGCCGTCATTTTCTCTAATTCGAGATTTTTTTTTTAATGATTTACCGAAATTTTTATTTTCTCTCTAATGGCTTTGCGCTCACAGTTTTCTTTCAAATCTCAGTAATGTTTGGTTTAATTATATTAAAAAAATCAATATGAAGGCTTCAATAAATTCAAGATGCAATTAAGGATTAATGAATTCAGCAAAAAACAAATGAAATGTGCGGATTTCCATATGGACCATAACTTTTAAAGAAAAGAGATGCAAATTAAAAATTTCCATTCTTTAAAATGAAATTCCTAAGGTTTTAATTATCAGACTAAACCAGTTTAAAAGAAAATGTTATGAAAATTAAAATTCATACAAAATCGGTAGAAAAAAAAAAAAAAAAAAAACTTTGATTCAAGAGAATTTTGTTAAACAAATTTAGCAATGTTTAACGCAAAAGTTTTCACCTTAACCCTGATATCAATGTGGCCCCATCCTTCCATTATTATTACAGAACATGTTTAGGGTGCTATAGGTATATTATTTATGCCAACAGACTCCATTAATGATCAATAAAGGTTAGTTAAAAAAGCAAATTTCTGATCATTTTTGCAGCAAAAAAAGACGGTTGGGAAAAAAATAGCACATTTTTACGTTGACGCTCGGTGCAAGAAAACCAGTCACTCAATTTTTATTCTAAGAACAGTTTTAAAAATGTCTAACCCTTGGCTACAAAACGACATATAAAAAGTTAATTTTATTTTATTTCTTCATATTTTATGTTGCGTTTTAAAATGCGCGCTTTTAAAAAAAAAACTGTATATATATATATATATATATATATATATATATATATATATATATATATATATATATATGATAAAAATTCATTGTAGTCTTACCTTCTATAAGACCCTGGGCTTTCACTCGCTGCTTGTTTTGACGATAAAAAATAACACACAACACCATAAAAAATTGTCACTTATATATAAGTTAATAAAAAGACTCAATTCACAGTTTTTTAAAAATTATATATACATAGCTATGTTATATTTACACCAATTGTAACGTTTTCGAGTGCGTATGTAGAAACATACAGTGTCTGCACTCTTTTTCTGCTTACTTCTGTAATCGAGCAGAAGAAGAGTGCAGACACTGTATGTTTCTACATACGCACTCGAAAACGTTACAATTGGTGTAAATATAACATAGCTATGTATATATAATTTTTAAAAAACTGTGAATTGAGTCTTTTTATTAACTTATATATAAGTGACAATTTTTTATGGTGTTGTGTGTTATTTTTTATCGTCAAAACAAGCAGCGAGTGAAAGCCCAGGGTCTTATAGAAGGTAAGACTACAATGAATTTTTATCATCATGTCACCTCGCTTGATATTCAAATTTTCAAACATATATATATATATATATATATATATATATATATATATATATATATATATATATATATATATATATATATATATATATATATATATATATATAATACGCACTGCGCTGGCGATAATATTGCAACATGAACTTCCAAATCTCTGTTATAACATAACTTCATAATAGGCATGATGATCTACCAGAGAAACTTAAACATTTAAAATCGTGTGCGCAGTTTCTTATTACTTGCTATTTACTGTACGTTACGATACCATTTAAATATTCTAAATACCATAATGCAAATTCATACTTTTTATTATTAAGATATTATATTTTTCATAGGTTATAAGCAGTATAAAGAAATGCCTTTTTTAATTTATTTATTTTTTATTATTATTTTTTTCATCGAACAAAGCTTTTAATAATATGTATTGTAGGTACTGGCAATAAAAATATGATTGTTTTAAATGGTTCAAATAACCAGCGATTCCACGTGTGTGTGTGTGTGTGTGTGTGTGTGTGTGTGTGTGTGTGTGTGTGTGTGTGTGTGTGTGTGTGTGTGTGAGAGAGAGAGAGAGAGAGAGAGAGAGAGAGAGAGAGAGAGAGTACATACATACACTCACACAAACATACACTTTTTGGTCTACTTATTGTATTGGTGTAGTTAATTATAATTTCTTTTATCTTTAGAGTGGGAAACATTTGCCTCTCGCCTGGCATTAGTTTGGCGTGAACTGGCGGCTACCTGGATTACATATTCAAGTGAAGCTATGGTTGTACATTATGAACTTTTACGACTTGAGCCTCATACTCACCTGCAAGATCTGTTACGGTTTTTGAGGTTTCCAATAGATAATAAACGTTTGTCTTGTGTTTTAAGTCATATTGATGGACCTTTCCGTCGCCCACAAACTCAGCATTTACTCTTTGAAGTTAGGTAAGTTAAAATGTTGTTATTAGGTATTTACAATTACGTTTACACTAACTTATTTTATACAAAAATTTACAGGGATCCATTTTCAGAAAAAGTGCATCACGTGTTAGATGGCGTTATTGATGACGTCAACTTATTACTTAGTAGGAGAGGATGGAAAACAATGCCTACACACCTGTACAATTACTATGGACGACCTCAGAATAATTCAGTACTAACAACACCGCTCCGTTAAGGAATATTAATCTGCAAAATAAGTGCTTAATATTTTACAGTATTTTCTCCTCCCCCTTGTGGTATAATTACATTGAATTTTACTCATCAGTAATTGCATTAACAAGTTATGTGTGTATGAAAAACCTTTAAACTTAGTCCTTGTGTGTGTGTGTGTGTGTGTGTGTGTGTGTGTGTGTGTGTGTGTGTGTGTGTGTGTGTGTGTGTGTATATATATGGTATGTGTGTGTTTGTTTGTATATATATATATTTCGAATGCTGAATTTCGAGTGAGGTTGCATGATGATAAGAAATTTTCTTGGTGAAATAAATTACTGTCTTACCTTCTGTGAAGACACTGGGCTTTACACTCGCTGATGTCACTATTTTAAATAACAATAATAAAATAATAGTCACTTTGTACTGTACATAATAATAAAAACACTCAATTCACAGTCTTTTTTAAAATTACATAGCTATGTTATTTACACACAATGTTTAACGTTTTCGGAGACTATGTATCATTTTTTTATATATAGTCTCCGAAAACGTTAAACATTGTGTGTAAATAACACAGCTATGTAATTTTAAAAAAGACTGTGAATTGAGTTTTTCTATTATTATGTACAAAGTGACTATTATTTTATCATTGTTATTTAAAATAGTGACATCAGCGAGTGTAAAGCCCAGTGTCTTCACAGAAGGTAAGACAGTAATTTATTTCACCAAGAATTTTTCTTATCATATATATATTATATATATATATATATATATATATATATATATATATATATATATATATAAATGCTACAATCACTATTAAAATACAAATGAATTTGACGAAACTCTACAAGTATAATCCAAAAATATTAGACGTTGCTTTAAATAAGTTTATAATACGATAAATGTAAGAAATTAATTTTTTTCAACGTCTCATTGCTTTACTTAGTTTTGTTTAGAATCTTCAAAATACTTTCTTTTCTTTTTTTTTTACTATTCGACAAGGATGAAGAAATAATAATAATAATAATCTGGTCCTGTGCCTTGCATTCATGTCAATAGCATTCTGCAATAATGTAGAGAAGTGACAATTTTTAGCTTCATCGAATGTGATTATTTATCTACAATAATATATTATACTACATAATGATAAAAACATTTAAAATAAATGACTAATTATTATATATTGCACTTTATTGTTTTGCGGCAGTGTATTGCATTATCATTTTTTTTTTCTTCATGAAGGCTATAATTCGACACGTCAAATGGAAAGATAAGGTCATCTTTAAAACTTACCGCAAAATAAAATCAGCACGGATATAAGAAATTACGTAATTCATGCTGACTTTATGTTAACATACAGATGAAAATAAATACTTAATAAGTTTGCTAGCCTAATAATGCAGCAACATTTATGCATAACAACATACTTAATGCTATTATAAGTATAACGATTAGATTATACTACATGGCATAATAGTTAAAATGTTCAGCCGAGTCCCGTGCACTTGCTGTCCCTGAATAAATAGGCAACTTTTCACATGCATTTATTAAAATTAATGTAATCGTATTTTTTAAATTACACAAACAGCTAGAGGAGCTATAAGCTCACTTTTTGGTAACAATAATGCTTGTTAACAATAAAATATATCTTCCTTCCGAGTGGGATTTTTTTATTTTCGTTCTAGTTCCAGTTTTATTCAGTTTTTTTCGTCTAAAAACTCGCACAATAGATTTTGAAAAAAAATCCTACTCGTAAGGTACCCTAAATTTTACGAGCTATCTAAAAATGTATTTTAAGGCTCACTTTGACAAAAAAAAGAGCGTTATTTAAACACGAATTAATAAAATATATTAATTTTTAAAATGCCTTGGTAGCATCGGTCGGTACCTCAATACGCGTACTGCTTAAGGCAAAAGATTATTTTATTCTTGGCAGGAAACGTTTATCTAATTCAATGAAAACAATATTTATTTTGCCTGTTTCAAGGAATAGTAGCAGTATTATTATCATGTCTGTACTATACTTTAGAATTATACTTTTATTTTTATTTATTTATTTTTTAATACAATGTTTGACCTTGAACCTATCTACTCTTGCCTATCATTAATAATTTGACATTATTATGTAAGCAATAATTGATTAGCACAATGATGCTTTATTTTTATTTTTTCAATTATAATTGCAATATATAGATTGCCAGATTTTAAAATTGAATGCAAATATTTTCGCGAGTCTGCACTTTTTTTTAATATAATGTGCATACTATACTCGTAATATCAAAATAAATGCATCCATCAAATATTATAAAATTTAAAAATAGATTTTAAGCTCTTAAATTTATTTTCAACTAGTTACTATAGTAATCAATAATCATTAATTAATTATTTTATAGTTGCTGTAAACGTTATAATATTGCAAATATTTTTTAATCAGCCTGTAATGCAAAACATGAACATTTCAGAAAAAAAAAGGTAACAATTATATTGCAAATAAACCAACTACATACTCCATTCTTATTTATAATCTAATTAGCATACGTAATAAGTAATAATATATCAAATTTGTGTGTCTATATTTAAATGTTTATTACTGAAGGCACACAAGTAGCTTTCTCAAACTTTATTTTTTCTTACATAAAATACTATGAAGCTCACGAATGAATCACTTGAGATAAAAAGCGTATAAGGTGTGCTTCTGTTTACTCAAAATGCGGAAAAGGAAGTGCCGGAAAAGGAAACCACGTGATGGTAAAAGTGAGAGAAAACTTGATGCCAGCAGTAAGCTAACCTTGAGCTACCTGGAGCTACCTCCCACTTTTACCATCACGTGGTTTCATCTTCCGGCTACTTCCTTTTCCGCATTTTGAGTAAACAGACGCACTCATCAAGGTTAGCTTGCTCGTTGGCATCAAGTTTTCTCCCACTTTTACCATCACGTGGTTTCCTTTTCCGGCACTTCCTTTTCCGCATTTTGAGTAAACAGAAGCACACAGTGCATGGGACTCTACTTATTTTATTACAAAATAATAACATTTTGTGCTTTACAATATACATTCCTATAGGAATTATGCAATGCAGCAAGATAGCTTACGTTATTAATTTTTTCCGTGTAGTTAAATGATGATATTTTAGCAATAGTTTTTCTTTTATCATTTTAAAATATAACATATTTAATATATTTTATTGTGCAGTAAAGTTATTTTTTAACATAGCATAAGGTAAATTTTAATAAATAAATGTTGCTGAAATAGTGTAAGTGTAAATACTTTAATAACAATATGATAGTATAGTATTTATTAATGCAATTATTATTGTCATTGAGAGTGAAACTAAAATTATTTGATATAAGAAGAGCAATAATTGAAGAAAGTATTTATATCATACGTGCTGCTACATTTCTAAAGGCTATTTTAACACAATGGACAATAGCAGTAAAAGACCATTATAGTTACGTCCACACAGCTTTGAAATTTAGAAAGTAACTTTAATATATAATAGTGGGAAAAAAAATCGTTATGTTCTCTGAAATCAATTGAGGAGCCTTGAGATAGGGGTATTTAGCTGTGAGTATTGCAAGAGTAAAACTTAAGAAAGTGATGCATGCTATATGGGTAGTGTGGAAAATTGAGGGATTTAAATTATGATTTTTGTAAAGTTTGAGATTATAGATTTTAAAGGATGAACATTAAGGGATTATGGTCATAGCATAATATATGTTTTCAATGATCATCTGCGTGCATCACTGCAATCTTAAGAATTTCATACAATGAGTGCATATGTTTACTCAAAATGCCGGAAAAGGAAACCACGTGATCTTAAAACGGATAGCTGCTGGCACGAAGTTTTCTCCCACTTTTACCGTCACGTGGTTTCTTCTTCCGGCATTTTGAGTAAACATACACGGACCGCTTATGTTTACTCAAAATGCGGAAAAGGAAGTGCCGGAAGAGGAAACCACGTGACAGTAAAAGTGGGAGAAAAGTTGGTGCCAGCAGCAAGCTAGGCCTGCGCTACCTCCAACTTTTACCATCACGTGGTTTCCTCTGCCGGCACTTCCTTTTCCGCATTTTGAGAAAACATAAGCAGTCACGTACAAAAATAAATACGTAATAATTATGCTAGCTCATTTTCAGCACAATTTGTTTAATACAACATAATTTATGCTAAACGTCATTATAACTATGTTACAAAGCATAAATGTTATGGTACAGAATAATTATTTTTGTTGTTCAAATTAGCATCATTTATGCTATAATAACATAAATGCGCAGCAGAAATTATGTAATTTATTTTTTCCGTGTATAAGCACGCAATTCTATACTTAGTTGGAAAAGTAGGCACGCAATTCTATACTTAGTTGGAAAAGTAGACAAAATGTTTGGATCTTAAAAAAAAAAAAAAAAAAAAAAAAAGCAAAGTTGTGTGTACAAAATAAACAATCCTTTATTGCTTGTATTCTTATAGTTTACATTTTTTGCAATTAAATATATCTATTTCACCTATTTTAATTTTGGGAAAATGTATAAACAATAATACTAAAGACCTTAGATTCAAATTGGTTTTAAAAATGTAAAATGCAAAATAAAAGAATAACAAATAAATAATAATAATAATGAAACTTTTATGCGTGTCTTAAAGTGATCGTAATTTTGTAAACACTCGGGGATGACACGTAATATTTATGTCTTCAATATGTTATGATGTTTAGTTTTATTAATTATAAGCTCACAACAGAGCAAGCCAAAGCAATATTCATATTTATGTGATTTTTATTATGTTATTATTTTGATGGAGTTATCCCCCCCCCCCCCCCCCCCTCACATAATCACATAATTGGATCTCTGGAATCAGATCCTGTGTCAAAATGACTGATTTTTTTCGAGCTTAAATTTTTTGCGTTTTAAAAACGCAAAATAATAATAACAATAATAACAAATTTTGCTTACCATTAAAAATATTACTTACATGATATTATGTTACCTTTTTTGTCATAACATCGTTATGCTTATTGTGTTAAATAATTTTTATTTACAACTTTATACTGATGTTAGAAATCTTTTATTTCATTTGTGTTTGTTCCTATTTTATACATTGTACAGCACCTTATAAATACTATGTTAAATGCTTCTTTTTTTTAATATATATATAATATATATAATCATGGTCATAAACGAAATAGTACTCTTAACTGGTGTTACAAATTAACAGTTATATTGCAGAAATATCTAGCTGTTAATATCTGTATAAGTAGATATCTGCTCAGGTATTTCCCCCCCTGACATAATATGTAAATACATAGTACTTAATTATACTAATTTGCTCATTATTGAAATAAAATTAGGAAGCTTGCTTTTTTTAACGAATTATTAAAAAGTCCTTTCTTGTCCAACCGTCATTTTTTTCCAAATATGAATAAAAGTTACCTCATGACCATATAGACCATATATATTCACATTTGCCTTAAAAGTTATACATTTTGCTAATGGTTATATGTTGTATTTTTTATTTAATCAGAACAAACATTTTATATCATATTTGCGTATTGTAAAACAAAAGGCATAATTGTTTTAACAGTATTATGCTCCGATTGTGTGTCTTTATACGAGTATGTAAGCAGAATGCCTTAAAAAAATAATATTAAATATAAATTATGTATGTAAAGAAAAAGTTGAATAACAGCATCTATATATAGATTCTGTCAACAAGTTTGTTTTCATAATGTCAAAAACATAAACTTGAGACATCATTCACTCTGCTGCGCTGTAATCAATTTAATAAGTTGGTATCGTGGCTGTAAATTGTCGCAATGTTTATCAGTATATAGAATTCTTTTTTTCTTATTTTTGATTACAGCAAGTGTTTAGGTTAAAATTATATAATATATATATTTTCATTATGTAATGCTCAATCCTTTCATTTTTTGTAAACTATGGTACTGAATACTACATTTCTGTGTTTTTATATATATACACAATAAACGTTGCCGAGTTGAAATCATTTAGCAGAATAGACTATTTGCCTACCCTGCACTGTACTTTAGAGGAGAAAAGTAAAAACAACAGTTATGCAAATCGTGCAAAAAAGGTTAGACACACGTAATGGAAAAATGTATTAACTATTGTACAACGCAATAATTAAAGAAATGTATATTACCTTATAGAATTAGAAAATGAAATAACATACAAGTGTCTATGTGTGCATGTTTTTGTGTGCTTGAGTAAAATATCATTCATTTGTAAAAATATAAGCGCAGAAATTATTATAATATAATAATATGACACAAAATACCATTTTGCCTGACATTTGTAAGAAAAATTTGCGCCTTACTTGTAATGTGCACAACAAAGCACAACGGCTTTTTTTATAACTATAGAAGAGCAATACATATTTAAGTCATGTTTATTAAAAACTCAATCATCTTTCAACGCTTAAAATAAGAATGCAGTGTAAATTTTTGATACCGAACGTGTTGTTTTTCAATTGCCACTTTGTTACAGAGCAGTGTAGTCAATAGCACTTCCATTATTATTTTTGGATGCTCAGTTCTTTCTTTCTTTCTTTCTTTCTTTCTTTCTTTCTTTCTTTCTTTCTTTCTTTCTTTCTTTCTTTCTTTCTTTCTTTCTTTCTTTCTTTCTTTCTTTCTTTCTTTCTTTCTTTCTTTCTTTCTTTCTTTCTTTCTTTCTTTCTTTCTTTCTTTCTTTCTTTCTTTCTTTCTTTCTTTCTTTCTTTCTTTCTTTCTTTCTTTCTTTCTTTCTTTCTTTCTTTCTTTCTTTCTTTCTTTCTTTCTTTCTTTCTTTCTTTCTTTCTTTCTTTCTTTCTTTCTTTCTTTCTTTCTTTCTTTCTTTCTTTCTTTCTTTCTTTCTTTCTTTCTTTCTTTCTTTCTTTCTTTCTTTCTTTCTTTCTTTCTTTCTTTCTTTCTTTCTTTCTTTCTTTCTTTCTTTCTTTCTTTCTTTCTTTCTTTCTTTCTTTCTTTCTTTCTTTCTTTCTTTCTTTCTTTCTTTCTTTCTTTCTTTCTTTCTTTCTTTCTTTCTTTCTTTCTTTCTTTCTTTCTTTCTTTCTTTCTTTCTTTCTTTCTTTCTTTCTTTCTTTCTTTCTTTCTTTCTTTCTTTCTTTCTTTCTTTCTTTCTTTCTTTCCAAAGAACCGCTTTCTTGGAAGCGGTTCTGGGAACCGGTTCTTAAGAACCGCCTTTTGAGAACCGGTTCCGGGAACCGGTTCTTGAGAACCGTCTTTTGAGAACCGGTTCTTAAGAACCGCCTTTTGAGAACCGGTTCTTGGAACCGCTTCTTAAGAACCGCTTTTTCAGAACCGGTTCTGGGAACCGGTTCCTAAGAACCGCTTTTTCAGAACCAGTTCTAGGAACCGGTTCCTAGAACCGGTTCTCAAAAATTAAAACATTTTGAGGATCTCTTTAATTGTGTATAAAAAGTAACTTTTGACTAACTAATCGCTATTTACTCGTGATTTTTGGCTTTAAAAATGCGTTTTTTAACAATTTATACATGCAGGATGCCTTAAAAAGAGCCAGGTTACATTTATTATCGACTTACATTTGAAATATTAATAAAAATATAATTTATAATTTTTTTTTCTTTCTTAGTTATTATTAGAAATTATTATTTTTCAAGAACCGGAACCGGTTCCTGGAACCGCTCAGAACCGCTCTTTTTGAAGCGGTTCCGGGAACCGGTTCTTAAGAACCGCTTTTTTGGAACCGGTTCTGGGAACCGGTTCTTAAGAGCCGCCTTTTGAGAACCGGTTCTGGGAATCGGTTCTTAAGAACCTCCTTTTGAGAACCGGTTCTGGGAACCGGTTCTTAAGAACCGCCTTTTCAGAACCGGTTCCCAGAACCGGTACTTAAGAACCGCCTTTTGAGAACCGGTTCTTAAGAACCGCCTTTTCAGAACCGGTTCTAAGAACCGCTCATTGAGAACCGCTTTTCAAGAACCGGTTCTCGGAACCGCGGTACTTAAGAACCGCAAATATTAGAGGCGGTTCCGGTCCCTGATTTTAAGTATAGATTTGTTTCCATAAAATTACTATAGTTACAATTTACAAATTATTACTCTCTCTCTCTCTCTCTCTCTGGTTTTTTTTTTTTTTTTTTTTCGTTTTTTTTTTTTTTTTTTTTTTTATTTATTTATTTTTTTAATTTCTTGTACTGTATAACGTTTTCAAACAAGTATTACCCTTTTTATTTTGTATTGAAATTAAGATATAATTTTACGTTTTTCATCATAAAACATACCACAGTTGGTACAGATGCATTATTTTTTTTATCTATATACTGACATTAAAATTTGTGATTAAAATTTGATATTCGCACTTGTAAAAAAGGTTTTTCTATAGTAATTCAAATTGTGATATCATGGATTCTATTATCTATAATTATAATACTTTTTACCGCATTGAAAGTTTTTATTCTGTGTATTAACATTAAATAATAAGTAACAGAGTATATAATATGACAATTTGTCATCACAATCATCATTGATCCAAATTTTGCTACCATTAACATTCATTTTTTCACATTTGAACTACGTAACTTGCAATATGGTGCAGTGAGCATTATATAAGAAGTATTATAGTGAAGAGCATTAAATCTCATTTTTATACAGAGATCGAGTGATGAAGAATAGAATAATAAGTATATAATGACTATAATGACGAATGAAACGCGTGAGCTGTGCAGTATATAATATTAAAAATATATACATTATTAAATTTTTTATATCATTCTTATCATTAAATAATTCAGTAATTCATACATCGTTTATTTACATTATATTGTTAAGTTTTTTGTTTGGTTATTTTAATTTTTTAGTTAAAATATAGAGCATTAACTTTGGTCTTTAAAATTATTATATATATATATATATAATATATATATATATAATATAATATAATAATATAGTACTTATAAACACGCATGACGAAGAGTTTTTATTTTGAAACAAACATTTTAAAACTGTAGTTTCACTGTTTCATTCTTTTTAGCAAATATAGTATAAAACCATAAAAAACATTTGGCAAAAGAATTAACAACACTGTAAGTGATCAATCAGTTGTGCACTTGCCGCGGCAGCTCGCTCGCGGGGACTTCAAGTGTCCGTCCAGCAAGTATAATATAATGTATTTTTTTAGGAAGTATCAAGACTTATGTAACGTTATAATTAAAAAAAATTGTTGATTGTTTAGTTTTAATATTATTAAGCTTCAATAAAATGTACACTGACTCATTATTGTTTTATTTATTTTTATGCCAATTCCATTTCTTTATAATTCCTACGGTTTGCAAATAGCAACGACGCAACGTATTATAGAATTTAAGAGTTTTGTCACTTTATTTACCTTTTTTTGGAAATATTTACAGCTCTAATATCAAACTAATAAATTTTATTAATTGAACATTTTAAAATATTTTTCCTTTAACTGTTATATTTTCAGTCATTGTGTACCTTTATATTTATATTCTAAATATTGTTACAATTGTCCTATAATGATCGTATCCATAATTTCATCAAATAAATTAAACGCTGAAGGATTTAAACATCATCATTATAATTACTCAATTGGATACTATAAGCATCAATCAAGAAATATAAAAATTTCTGGTATTAATATCCAAAAACTGCATGCGCTCCTAAGTCTCTAAAAACACCTCCTAATTTTTTCCTGTGGGGTTACGCCAAAGATACGGTATTCAAGACACAAGTGCAGAACCTAAGAGAACTGAGATAGCGCGTCCCTATGCTCTCTTCGAGACTGTGACGTTGATGCTGCTGCCCAACATATTTATATGGCGTGATCTTGAGGCTATATAGATTCGACATGTACCCGAGCACTAATGGATCCCACGTGGAGAAGCCAGAAGGTAATTTGTTTATTAAAACTTTTATTCAAACCTTAGCTTGAAATAAAAACTTTTTAAGGTAAAAATCTGCTTTTTTTTTCTTTCGTCAGCAATATGGAAATAAACTCGCCCCCCTTTTTTTTTCTTTCGTCTTGCGAGCAGAATATTTAATACATGATATTTACAGTTGTTTATTTTTAAGATTTTAGCTTTGTTTTCAAAATATATACTAAAAAAATATATTACTTCATATCTTTGTAATTTTCTTTTAATTTCAATTTTAAAACGGGTCAATTTTTATAACCCTGTGGTTGTATAATATATATATATATATATATATACATATATATATATATATATATATATATATATATATATATATATATATATATATATATATATATATATATATATATATATATATATATATATATATATATATATATATATATATATATATATATATATATATAAGGTGTTTATAAAAAATGGCCCGTTTTTAAACGCAGATTACAATATAAGTATTAATGAAAAATTAAACTTTTTATTTATCAAATTAAAGCCTATATTTTGACAATTTAAAAAATAACAATTAAAACTTTGTAAGTCAATTACTCTTCTGTTGAGACGAAAAAGAATGAAAAATGAGAGAAAATAAAAAAACAAACGTTTTCTCAGGCGCGACGAGCTGCAGTCACCTGCAATAAATCGCCTTTGTTAAAAATCTTGCTTTACTTCAAGTTCAAAAACAAAAACCATTACCTTAAGGCTTCTCCACGTGATCAACATTTGTAGCTGGGCACTGGTCCAGACGCACTTCCAGATCTCGGCATTCGTTCTCCAGCACGACAGGTGTCACGGAGCAGATAGCTGCAATGATGCGCTCTGCTTCGCTGCTTTAGAACTCTGATAGTGTGCACTGGAGTTTTGAACACGATATCTTTCACGTATCCCCACTGGAAGAAGTTATGTAATGTGAGATCAGGAGACCGTGGAACCCTTTGGAATGAATGGGAACAATAGGGATTTAATATCACGTTCCAGCAAGATGGTGCTCCACTGTACTGGGCAAGAGATGTTAGACAGTATCTCAACTAAGTGTTCCCAGGTAGGTGGCTGGGTCGTGATGGACCGACAGCATGGTCTCTACGGTCTCCTGATCTCACAGTTCATGACTTCTTCCTGTGGGGATACGTGAAAGATTTTGTGTTCAAAACTCCAGTGCACACTATCAGAGTTCTCAAGCAGCAAAGCAGCGCATCACTGCAGCTATCCGCTCCGTGGCACCTGTCGTGCTGGAGAACGTAAGGCGAGATCTGGAAGTGCGTCTGGACCAGTGCCCAGCTACAAATGTTGATCACGTGGAGAAGCCTTAAGGTAATGGTTTTTGTTTTTGAACTTGAAGTAAAGCAAGATTTTTAACAAAGGCGATTTATTGCAGGTGACTGCAGCTCGTCGCGCCTGAGAAAACGTTTGTTTTTTTATTTTCTCTCATTTTTCATTCTTTTTCGTCTCAACAGAAGAGTAATTGACTTACAAAGTTTTAATTGCTATTTTTTAAATTGTCAAAATATAGGCTTTAATTTGATGAATAAAAAATTTAATTTTTCATTAATACTTATATTGTAAGCTTAAATAAAAATACCAATACAAAAATTAAACTTTTTAATGACAAATTAAAGCTCATGCAAAATTTGAAATTTGCGAAAATTAAAAAAACAAATTTAATATCGATCTATTAGTTACCTTTTTTTGTAAAAAGCAATACAAAAAAATTAAATTTTGTCCTTTTTACATAAAAAGAAGAAGAAAAAAGAAGAAGAAGACTTAGGACTGTTGACTGGATGCTACCACAACTTCAAGGCCTCTCAACTGGGAACCATTGGTATCAAGGCAAACATATAGACGAACCTGTAGCTCGCGCCACAACTTACGGAGAGTCCGCAGAGTGTTGGACTGGATGGTGATGCGCTGCTTTAGTTCTTGGAAGTCCTGGTGACTTAAAGAATGTCTTTGACGTACCCTTAGAACAAATAATATGCGAGTATCAGGTTGGGAGACCGAGGAGTCCATGAGCGGCAATTTTTTTTTTCTGTGGGGGTACGTCAAAGACAAAGTCTTCAAGACACCAGTGCGTGTCGTTCAAGAACTGAAGCAGCTCATCACCATCCAGTCCATCACTCCGCAGACTCTCCGCAACATGTGGTGCGAGCTAGAAATTTGTCTGGATATTTGCCTTGCTACCAATGGTTCCCAGTTGAGAGGCCTTTAAGTTGTGGTAGTATATATCCAGTCAACAGTCCTGTAGTGTAAGCATCACCTTCTTCTTTATTTATTATTTTTATTTTTATATAAAAATGACAAATTCTTATTTTTGGCATTTCTTCACTTAAAAAGATACAGACTTTAATTTTGTTTAAATTTCAAAATTGTCACATTTTGAGATTTAATTTGTCATTAAACAGATTAATTTTTGTACAATATATATATATATATATTTTTTTTTAGTTTAAATTTCTCAAAGACTTTCCAAGCAACCTGTGTGTGTGTGTAATGTATGTATGTATGTATGTATGTATGTATGTATGTATGTATGTATGTGTATATATATATATATATATATATATATATATATATATATATATATATATATATATATATATATATATACATACAATATATAATATTAATAGATCAAAAAGGGCAGTAATTTGAAAAAATAACATACAATCATTACAATGTAATGTTATTTCCCTCCAATGTTGTCAAGCTTGTATTTTTTCGGTGTCATTTATATAGAGAATGTGAATGAAATATACACAAAATATATTGATGCTATCATAGCAAAATTTCTAAAAATTTGGCACACGACATTATAGTGACGACAAAGCACACGAGTGAAATCTATTTTGCTTCAAGTTGGCCGTTGCTAAGGCGTTACTTGCCGAGCCCAGGAGGTCGGCATCGCCTTCGTTCGCCTTTGCCTTAATATCGCTCCATGTCACAATACCAATTAACACGATTGCACTGCGTAATGAAAATTAGATTATGCGTACCACAAATTCAGCACATTGAAATGAATTAAATTTAATCAGCATCCAGCATCCTTATTGAAAAACAAAATATATTTTTTAGAAGGGTGAAGTTAAAGATTTGAGCATGACATACGTGCGTCTGGTCCTCTTATACTACACCTATAACCCTAGCAACAATCCATAAATTTTTTTTTTACTTGCCATATTGTGTTATCGTGCTATACCAACCCCAATCCCAGTCAATACATTGTCTTATCGACAGGTAAGGACTTTCCAATCAATGGAAAAGCACACAAGGGCCGGCCACGGTCTAAGTACACAGCACGGCATTCGCCATAACAGCCTAGAGAAATCGTGGAAACGTCTAGGCAGGCTGGTCGGTGCAATCACATCGATCATGCACCTCCCGAATGCTGTGCGTCGTCATGGAATGCATGTATAAATGCATCGTGCAACTTGTTGTGCTCTCACACTTCACGTACGCACCCATAGCAGTGGCTCGAACCTATACTCGGTATGAGGAGTACAGAGTTATATACGATTAAGCTGCCTTCACCATTCGGCCATACCAGCTCGGTCACCAAATGTTGCCTGATTTTATATTAAAACGAACGATGCAGTAATAACTTTCCACTATATTATACATCAAAAAGAAAGCTCTGCTCTCTCTGTTCATCTTGACATTTTTAGATTTTTTTAAACAAAGCAATCAAATAATTTTTGTGGGAAGTAATAAATAAATAACAGCAGGGTCGATTTTCACCTCGATTCTACACTATCACAATATAATGACAAGCGTGAAACAATTTATTAATATAATTATTATTTATAGTCCCGAGAAATTTTTCTTCTTCTTCTTCTATTTTTTTTTTTTTTTTTTTTTTTTTTTATGTGTATAAAGTTATATTATGGTCCTTTTAATTGAGCAACGTTTGTAGCTCTGCATTTGTATACTCAGTCCTGCCTCTTGCATCTCTCGTTCGTTACACGTTATACGGAGTGTCTCGAGAGCTAGGGATGTTCTCCACCACCTCTGTTATACGCCGCTACAGTACATTCAAGTTTGAAACAGGGTTTGCATAAAAATTGTCTTTCACACGTTTCCTCATAGGAAAGAGTCAGGATGTGAGAAGCAGAATCAGGAGGTGAGGAAGCGTGAAGGACAAAGTTTATGCAGCCCCTGTTCTAAACCTGAATGAACTGAAGCGGTGTTTCAACATTCCTAGCTTTTTCTCTACCCTACCTCCTGAGACACTGAGGTAATGTGTAGCGAGAGATGCAAGATGCAAGACTGCGTATAGACACATGCAGGAGCTTTAAACGGTGCTCGATTGGAAGGACCATAAGGTAGTTAGAAACTTTTTTTTTCTAAGGACTAAATAATAATTAGTCTCTGATTCAGGAGTGTCGTTATTGTGTTAGTATGAAAATGGAGGTGAAAATAGATCGGATCCTACTGTAATTTATTTAATAATTTGCAATATAATTATTCGAATTTTTTGTATATAAAAAAACATATTTATATAAAAAAAAAACAAGAACAGATAATGAGCTTTCTATTTATGTATAAAATGAAGTGGACATTTGTTTAAAGAAAGTCAGAGGTCATAATATGCAAGTTGGTTTGTATCTTTTTTGGCCTATAATAAAAACCATTTATTATTATTATTAAAAACGTGAATATATCGAGCTATTGATTTTGCCTTTCGCATAGACATAAGGATATGCAATGTGTGTGTGTGTCTGTGTGTGTATTATATATATATATCGCCCAGTAAAACTTCAAAAAATTAGGGTGGGTCTCTTTATTTTAATTAAAAAAAAAAAAAAATCATGGCTAAACATACAATCTATATTAAATGATAAATCTATTAAAGTTAACATAGTTATGTAATTAAAGAAAGTTAATTCTTAAATTAAGAACAATATTTGAGCACGTAACTAATAGAAATGTTTAAAAATATATAATGAGTTTTTGGAACAAAAAGCATGGATTTTAAAATATTAAAACTGAGTACAGAATACAGAATAATTCTTTCGCTTTGTATATTAAATCAATTATCAAATTTTCATATACAAATTAAATTGTTATCTTAATTATTATATCTCTCACTTTAATAAATACGTTTTCATTCAATTTAATTTATTTGTAACACAATTGCTTTCTTCGCATTCATTTGCTGCATTTGTACTTTGTAGAGTTCATAAATTATATATTATAAAAAAATAATAAATCGGTAGTGTTTGCTATACTTATTATTTCTTTATTACTTACTATTTATTTATAAATTTTATCTATATATCGGGGCAATTATAAAGTCACTAGAAATCACATATTATGAACAAACCCCATTCATAAGTAAAATTATTAACTCTCATTTCTTTCGCTTAAATACTGCCGATGTTTTTAAAGAAAAGTTCATGCATATTATTTATGACTATTATACAATAATATATTGATTTAAAAGGCTTTTATATTTTTCATATAAACAAAAAATACATTACAGAATATTAAAAATATAAGATTCAACTTTTTTTTATTACGTTTCACACATCGCAGATAAACTAAAGCTTTTCTACAAAATCATACATCAATTTTATGCAACCTTGTTATTTCATTTGTTAAAAAACTAATCGTACATCAAACTTCACTAAAATTAATACAACCACTGTAATGTATTTATTGTTTAGTAAATTGAAGAAACATTTACGTTATTGACTGATAAAGGAACAACTCTTTTGCAGCCGACTATAAGCAATTTTGCTCACATCCGCTTCAACTTACTGACTGCTTATGTTTACTTAAAATGCGGAAAAGGAAGAGCTGGAAGAGGAAACCACGTGACGGTAAAAGTGGGAGGTGGCTCAGGCCTAGCTTGCTGCTGGCACCAACTTTTCTCTCACTTTTACCATCACGTGGTTTCCTCTTCCGGGCACTTCCTTTTCCACATTTTGAGTAAACATAAGCAATCACTGCGCAAGCGTAGTAAGTCGAAACGGAAGCGGATGTGACCGAAATCGCTTTTAGTCGGCCTCAAAACCATTGTTCCTTTACTAATCAATAGACTATATTATTATTGTATAGGTATATTTTTATAACATCATGCTGAAAGTTTAGTCTGTGACTGCTTCTGTTTACTCAAAATGCGGAAAAGGAAGTGGCCGGAAGAGGAAACCACGTGATCGTAAAAGTGGGAGGTAGCTCCAGGTACCTCAAGGTTAACTTGCTGCTGGCACCAAGGTTTCTCCCACTTTTACTGTCACGTGGTTTCCTTTTCCAGCCACTTCCTTTTCCGCATTTTGAGTAAACAGAAGCAGTCTGTGTCAAATCCACGTCACAGGGATTTCTCGAGAAGGGTGCGATTGAGGATTACTGTGTTTAGCCTTTGTTACTGGTAAAATGTAACTACAGTAGCGAATGCTAAATTTGGCTAAGTTGATCAGTTACTACAGTTGATCGACTATACTAAATATTAGAAATGAATTGTTGAAATATATTAAATGTTATAATACTAATGTTTAATGTTTGCTGATGATGTAAAATTATATCAATGCATTGAATTATCATTCGGCTGCGCAATATTTCAAAATGATTTGGATACTCTCTATTTGCATGCTGTTTAGAATGGGGAATTATTTTAAGTTTCAATTATACATTTAATTGCTAATAAAAACATAACAATTTAAATAAATATCAAATATCAATAATCAATCAATAACTCCGAGCTAAAAAATTTCAATGAGATCAAAAGATGTGATTACTGTCACAAAATCAAAAGCAAGTCTATGAGGATGTTTGGTTTTATTAATCATCATTCGAAAATATTTAAAGTAAGATACCTGTAAACTTCTGTATCAAAGTTTTATTTTATCAACTCGTGACTATGCAAGTCCCGCATATGGTCACGCATATTAACAAAACTAAAAAAATATTGGAATCTATACAAGAAAATTCATTAGAAATTTTCAGGTAAAATCAAAGTTGGAATAATAATGGATATAATATGCACAAACGTGTACTAGAGCATAAATATATTAACACCTGAAAAAATATGTAATTTAAATGACATTGAATTTTTTTTTAAAAATACTATGCAATCATTAAGTTGATGATGCAGTGTCTGTATCCCAAATTGACTTTCATATTCCTAAAAAAGTTAAGAAATCGATCATTTTTTAGTAATTCTACTTTGTATTAACGATGTGACTAAAAACTCCTTTATAAAGAGAGCTATCACATTATGTAATGACTTAAACATTGTTAATTTTAAAAGATTCTTATAATACATTTAAAAGTTTGTATTATAAAAATAATGAAAACCAATGATTATACGTTATTGTATAAGCTGTAATCCTATTTTAATGTATATGTGCATGCGTGTGTTATTATTTGGTTTATAATTGTAATTTATTGATTATTTGTATACTGAGTGTTCCGTCAATGTATTGGACGCAAGCCTGTTTTTGGTTGACAAATAATAAAATTATTTTTGATAATATTTTTATCATATTGTTTCTATTCAATACTTTATACATTTTAAAAATGCTTGAAATTGATTATCCTCAAATTTTAAATTTATTATTTTGTAGTTTCATTGAAAATAACGTGGTCTGAATATAGAATCTTTCAAACCTGATGTGAAATTCATTGACATTTATTTTCAACCAAGTAAAGTAGACGTTTTTAACCTTTACATTCATTTAATATAAACTTATTTCTTATTGGTTAAAAAACGGTTCAATATTATTAACAGTAGAAAATTTTGTCCGTATTATATTATATATATATATATATAATATATATATATATATATATATATAAATATAATAAGTATGATGAATACACGATTTCATGAACTTAAACATAATAGTGCACACAGTTATTGATTGTTAACATAATGTAATTTTATCATCAATTTAATTGTTCGTATATGTTACATTAGATCAAAAAAGCATTAGCGAATATGTATATAGTTAAGAATTATCAAAGATGAGAGTATAAAGTTCTGCTAGTAAGAATAAAAAAAAAAAAAAAATGAAATAGAATTTTTAGAAATAATCAAATAATGCAATATGGATTTTCACTATACTGTATACGGCATAATAAATATTCTTTATTATGGTATAATGCTGGCAGCAAATATTCACACTCACCAGTAATAACTTTGCTCTGAAAATTTCAAATTTAATTGCTGATATTATTGCAAAATGTTTTTTATAGGTTGAATTAACTTTTTAATTATTGACGAAGTATTATCAACTGCTGAATAAAATGCCTATAATATACATAATATTACTGCGTTTACACATACATATACATACTACATACATATTTTCTTTTCGAGGTTAGATGTAAGAGTGGACTAGGCGTGATTATAGGCCTAACCCTCGCCCTTTCAATTTTTATTTTCCAAAAGAATGATGATGGCTGGGGTATGGATACAAATTTTATAATAATATTAATACCCATTCTGAACGTCGCTTCAGCACATTTGAATTGAGCATGCAAATTGCAAATACATCTTGTATATTATATAGCCTTGCAAGCCAAATAAACGAAAAGCCAATGAAAGTTGATAGATATTTTGAAAACAAAAATGAAATAAAAATGTAAATGAACAACACAAACAACTTTATAAGTTCTGCATGTGTACCAGCATGATCATTTCAAGGCTATGCACAGTAAAAACATATTCCTATTTAAGTATTTTATGAGCCACTTTCGTAGGTATGACATCTGACTCGAATCATCGTATCTCTCATCAGGATGCAAACAACATAAAAAATAAGCTTATAGTTCTAACCACAAAAAATATCAAATCAATATGCCTTTTTCAAAAAAAGCATATATAAATATTACGTTTGTAAACATACATTTAGTAAGATTCAATGGCTTGCTAAAATTATCTAATCAATACGGACATAAAACAGACAGATTAAAATTTGTATTTTTTCCATCATCAATTTATTAGGAGCCGTTAAATTACTTGCTTAATTTTTACTTTTAAAAGGTGCTTACATGTTTATTTTACTTATAATATATAAACATAAACATATATTTACATGACTATTTATATTTTGATGTCCAACACATAGACTTCTAATCTAATAATATTTAATCATTTTTAAAAACTTTTTTTTTTTTTTTTTGAATAATTTATTATTATTATTATTTTTTAATTTGACTTATTGTTAGCCATAATATTTTAAATTTCATATTAACATATTATCTTAAAGGTGAAATAACTTAAATATTTGATCATTGTTGCATGTATTGTGTTGTTGCATACAAACTTTTATTTATTTATTTATTTGTCAACTAAAAACAGGCTTGCGCCCAATACATTGGCGGTACACTCAGTACAAATAATCAAAGTATTACAATTAAAAAAAAATAAAAAAATAAAATAATAATAATAATAATAATAACACACGCATGCACATATACATTAAATTTGGATTAGAAATTAGGCATTAATACCATAATCATTGCTTTTCCACATTCCTATAATACAAAATTTTTATTGTATTACATCTGATACTTCGATTACATCGTATTACATCTGATACATTGATATTTCATCTATTCACGATAATTTTATATTTCATAATACCGTTCATTGTGTTATATATTATACATGTATTATATATATAAAATATATACATACATACATTGTTATAAACCAGTCATGGAGTATCGGTATCGACTGCGATACGATATTCGATACTATACCGATACTTTTATCGTATCGGTATCGTATCGGGGCCTTTTTTAAACTCAGTATCGAATATCGGTATCGGTCACCGATATCAGCAAAATATCGTCGAATTTCGATACTTTTTTTCGATACTTTGAGACTTTTGCTCTCTCATAAAATAAAAGTAAAAATACAAAAAAAAAAAAAAAAAAAAAAACTTATGAAGCAACGAGAACATTCCATTAGTGATTATCTATCTTTCGTACTTGGACAATAAAATTCACTCCTTTATTTTTCATTGTGCTATAACAACAGGGCAGGGCGCCGTGCACAGTATTTTTATTTTATACCTTTTATAAAGCCACCAGGTAAAAGGTAATTTTTTTTTGGTATTTTACATACAATAAAAATAAAGAAAACAGTGTTAAAACTTTTTTCTTCTTTTTATGAAAAAAAAAAAAAAAAAAAAAATGAGCGATCGACTGTCGCCAAGTTTCTGAGAAATCCGTCGTGTGGTCGTACAGTACTATCTATGATCTCTCCTAATGACTAAAGCGCCGGTAGAAATCATAATAAAATATAGGCAATGATTGACATTTTAAATCCCTGTAATTGTATATAAATTCAATGCAATACAAATTACAAAAGATGTAGCATACTTCCGTTAATGTCTTTGTATAAATTTTTTACAAGGTTAAATTTTTAAAAAGTTTACAAAATCAAAGGATTTTTACAACCAGAGGGGAAATTTGGACTTTAACCCCTTTGGTTTAGCGGGGATGATTTGAGCCAATAAAATAAATACGAAAGCTAATGATACTTTGTTTACTTTAGCAAATAAAAAAATACAATGAAAAAAAAAATTAAATTTATTAAATATTTGAAAATTACTTCTATACGAAATAAAGAAATTGCTAATTTGTAAATAATTAACAAAAGTGCTTGGAAATAGTAGAGGATATTCTAATCGTATAATTTCATTTAACGAATGAAATGTAATTTTTTTTAAATCTACTATAATTTTTTTAGTCATATTTTAGTTTAACAAACGAACAATAGAATAAAATAAATAAATAAGTGAGCAAATAAGTAAATAAATGAATGAATAAATAAATAAATAAATATACATAAATAAATAAATAAAAAAAAAATAAATAAATGTGGCAATAATATGCATGGATTTTATGATACCAATTTATGTTTCAAAGGTGAAAAAAAAATAGAATTTATAGTGCAATATTTATTGTATGAGATATAGCAAAAATATCGAAAAAGTATCGGAAAATATCGGTATCGTATCGGTATCGTATCGGAGCAAATTTTTTTGGCCAGTATCGTATCGGTATCGGTATCGGGAAAATTTAAAAATATCGGTATCGTATCGGTATCGAAAATTTCGGTATCGACTCCATGACTGTTATAAACATATATAATATGTATATGTGTGCGCGTGTGTGTATCTACGTAATATAATATATTGTATATTACACACTTACACACACACACACACACACACACACACACACACACACACACACACACACACACACACACACTACAACGTGAAGATTATCTACAGTATTTATATAATGCTCTATATACGTATTTGAATTACAAAGTTTATTTATTATTATTTTACTGGTTGTAAAATATGTTTAACTTACCAAATAAATCCCACCAGATATACTGTGCCGAATCCTTTGAACGAGATACTGGATGAATCATACATTTTCTGTCGTAAATCACTGTCTGCATTTTACACAATAAAATATTGGTTTATTTTGTATTAGGTGATGTGACGAAATACATATTTTCTTTTCAATACGTCATAATGCTCTTTTATACATGATTACTATTAGCAGTTTGCATTAATTAGTACTCAAAGTTGCCTGATTTTCCTTGAGCTTCACTATATAAGAGTCACTGCTTCGCGCGCGGCCGTTTATTTTTGGACCCTATGATTACGCACACACCGCTCCCCGTCCTTTGTGGCATTTTTGCTAAATACAAATGACTCATTTCAATCAATGTACTAACAAAATGCAAAAACAACGCTTTTTCCTCTTCTTCTTCTTCTTCTTCTTCTTTTATTTTCACTTGGTTGAACATTGGTATGGAACAATCACACATACGATTGTGATTATAGTATAATGTTAGCTATTAATAAAAAAAATGCAAGTCTAAATTTTTTTCTATTATTCATTTAAAATTTTGTGGGCTCTTGGTTGTCTTAAAAAATGCTAAAAGTATGATCTCGCAATAAGTCAAGAGATAAGAAATTAGGATCCTAAGCTTTTCACAACCTGCCGTTTTTTTTTTTTTTTTTTTTTTTTTTTTCTTAATTTTTTCATATAGTATATTCTTATTATTATTCTGCATTTAATAGTTATAGATAATTATAATTTAATAACTAGTGCTAGAGAGTCAAAACACGAAGTGTTTATGGTTTGACTTATAAACTATAACTTATGTTTTTTTATCTATATTTATTTATTTTAATGGCTGTTTCAGAGTGCACCTCTGACTTTGAATCATGATGTGAGATCATTCAAAAATATACAAATATAAAGTAAATATATTTTATCCCCCCCCCCCCCCCTTTGGTTATTATAATTCATATGTTGCACTGTGTTTGTTACCCAATGAAGAAGTAGTACTATAGTTTGTAATAATTGTTTAATTTCTCTGAATACTGTAGAATAATAAGGACGAGCAAGCAAGCGAAAGAGAGAGCAAGAGAGACTGGTGATGATAAATGATAACTATTACACCATCGAAAAATATCAATTCCAGAGTAACAAAATCACATAAATAATTATTACTGTCACAATTTTTCAAAATGTTACTTTTATCTATGATAACTCTTGTTGTTAAAAGGATCGAAAAATTTGAATTATTTATCTGATTTATTCTATAACATGGAATAAAAAAAAAGTATTCAGAAATAAAGTAGCTCAAATTTTTCTAAAAAATCAAAATAATGGCTTAAAACTTATTGCATAATTTCTAATTTTATTTATTAAAAAATGTCTGTTATAATATAGAAACGCATAATATGGTGCGGGGGCATGCATTCGGCACCGGCTGCTTTGTTCATCTCTCTCCGCAAGAGAGGGTGACACTTGCGGCCGGTGTCGGGTGTGTGCTGTTGCGTCGTATGCGTTATTCATGTTTAAATAAGTTAAACTAAATTATATAATCTACATTATATCAACAAATGTATTAGTTAATTATAAAATAATTTAAAGTATAAATATAAGTGATACAATAAAATGCTGAATTATCGCTGTTTTCTATCAAAAACGGCAAAATTAAATACTTAAAATGTATAATTTAAATTGCATAAATGATTAAAATATTACCATAATGGTAATGAAGAGTATTTCAATAAGTTTCTAAAAAAAAAAAAAAAAAGGAAGAACAAGAAGAAGTAGGGAGAAAATATAGATAGTAAAAGAATGTAGTTAAGAATTGTTATTAGTGATTTAAATATATCATAAATTCTATATAAATATGTTAAAAGTAATGTTAAAATGTTTTATTAATAAAATAATGTATAAATTACTATTTTTTCTCTCAAATATAATATTGTATTGTGTCTTATAAATACATAGAAATGCATATTTTTATGGTTCTTCTTTGTTAATTATGTATATTAAATATAATGAAGAAATACTCTGACTAGTGATATTGTTTAAAGAAAGTCAGAGGACCATGTAAGTGGGTTGTACCTTTTTTGGCCTCTAATAAAAACCATTTATTATTATTATTATTATTATAAGAATATATAACATTTTGCACCACAATTCTATACCATATGAGCAACTTATAGTAAAGATAAAAACTTCTTTGATAAACTTTTACGTTCAAAAGTTAAACAAACAATAGAAGAAAATAAACAAATAATATTTTGTTATTGCGTTAGAAGTTAAATGTGACTTTTAATTGTTTTTGAAGGTCCATAGTATAGTGGCTATCACTTAGCACTGTGAGATCTCTCAGATCAACAAGTTTAAAGGCGCGTGTTATTTTGGCAAGTCAATTGATAATAAGGTGATGCGAAGTAGTGGTCACTCGGTGACTGTAGTTCGATCCTGTGCACAAGTAAGTGAGAGCTGGAGAGCACATTCTGAGGCTGGACACGACGCGAGAAACATGAGCAATAACACTGCTACGGACAATTTGAACAAGGTACTGTGCGGAAACATGCTTTTATAACTTTAATGTATACCATACCAACTTGAGTTCCCTTTTACTTTATAGTATTTAATTCATAGTTAATTCATATATTTAGTGTTTTTGCTGTATTATTATTATTTATTTTTTATTTACGTGACAATAACTAATTTATTATTAAATTTACAAATAAAATATGTGACTTAATTTGTTTATTTGTATATTTAAAAAAAATTAAATAATCTTATTGTACAACATTTTCAAAAAAATACACAGAAAATCAATCAATGAAAAGATGACTAAAATAATTAATGCATTTTTATTTAACTTGATTTGTATTCCATATATTTACTATATAGGGCATAAGGAGACAATGTAAATGGTGATATTGAAATATAAAAAGTAGTGCAAATAACTGTAACATATCACTCATAATATGCACTTACTTACGTGGACTACGTGGCTACTATAGTAAGGTCAAAATTGAGCCTTTTTACAAAAGTAATCGTTGTTAGCATACAATATAATAATATTAATCGTAAGCTTGAAGTGTTACTTAATGGTGTGATTAGATATGTATAATTATGATCTCGACGAGATGGATGAAGGTACTACTTAATATTATTCCAATATGAAACTTCTTAAAATAAAGGAACGTTGAGTTACATTTACTAACTCAGATTTATAAAATTATTAATGGCCTAAGTCCAGAGTATTTTGAATTCATTTATAACTAAAGTCTGTGATGTTAAAATTAGACACACAAGTTGTGATAAGACTATGATTAAAGTTCCTAAAGCAAATTATAAAATGTTTGAAAACTCATTAAGTGTGGTGGGGGTAAATTATGGATTAATATGTTACCTATTAAAGTACGAAATTCACCAGTGAATACGTTTAAATCTCAGTTAAAAAAAACAAACTGTTATTCGAGCAATATCTGCAGCAATAATACCCTATGTTGTTCTAAAATGTATAATAGATTCTCAATAATATTATATCAATATATTCTCAAACTATTTTATTCCTTTTTACTAACAAAAAAATAAAGTGTATATATATATTCTCAACTATTAAAATTTAAGTGAAAGGAAACTTAACTTAAATTTAAAATTCTATATAGTTATTAAATTAACAAATTGTAATTAAAAATTCTCAAAAAAAATATTACTATAATTTTCACGCTATATAATGTTGATGTTTCTACACTAACAAAAATTGTAACTGACGGTACTGATAAACAGTTGGGTTAAATTAAGAGGTTTTACGCCTGATTTCGCCCAATAAAAAGCCGTTAATTACTATTATTATTATTATATTAATGCTCCTAAATATATATATATATATATATATATATATATATATATATATATATATATATATATATATATAATATATATAATATATATATAAAAATATGGAGTGAGTAAATTATAACTAATAAGGTTGTTTTGCAATGTTACGTAGAATGTGGAATCAATTACAGTGTGTGTAATTTTAACTAATTACGTATTCATTAATTCAATGAGATGAGATTTTAAAAACATTCGACTGTAACATTACTTTTTAACTTTACTTTATATTTATCTTCATTCATATCTTTTTTTAATATTTTTTATGGAATGTTATATATTACAAAGTCGCAATGAATTTACTGTAAAAAAGTATAGAAATTTTTGGATTGTATAATACTTTTATAATAGCCACCCGATTTCAATGCATTTTAAATAAATTAAAAAGCAAATTTCTTTTGTTTTTTATTGCATTTTTTATATTTACACTCATAATATGTGGACAATATGATGTTTATAATAGTTCATAAACTTTAATATAAACTTTATAAAGTTTATAGTTTAATAATAATAATAATAATAATAATAAACTTTATTAAGGCGTTGTGAGGGCTTGACAGCCCTATTTTACAAAACCTTGACCAGATATTTAATTTATACAGAGGTTTATTAACAACGATAATATAATTTTTAAAGGCTACATTATTACAATAACAAAAGAAAATCAGCACAGTTACACCTCACAATAGATTGAACTTATATATTTTGCAACAATTATCGTTAATAATAAATACTAAAAAAATCATAAATTTCATAATATTATTCACATTGTTTTTTTTAAATAACTGCAATATAATTTCTAAATTAGATAATACGTATACACTCAAATAAAATTGACACATTATATTAACAATAACATTTAACCATAAATCACATTTATATTTGACATTTTAATATTATGAACACCAAATTTTTCTAAAACAAAAATTAGAACGACCTGAACTTAATATTTAGCTTGCAAAAAAAGCTTGAGCAAATCTTTCTCCACATATGCTTTGAAAATAGATACTGATGGGTTACTACGAATATTTTTTGCAAGTTTATCCCACAACCTGAAGCCTATAACTTTAAATGCATACTCAGGAGCATAATAGTTTATAAATAAAGGTGCAACACAATATATTATAGCGTATACACACCAAGCACATAAAATGAGAATTCCAATAATGAGAAAAAAATACATAAAATAATTTAAAGATTTACATAAAAAATAGTAAATAAGTAATCAAGTATAAAAACAGTTAAACCACTGTCAGCTATAGGATAATATAAACGTATCATACTTTGTTTCCAAATATTTAAAATGGTATTTTATTTTATTATGAAATGAATATGGAATATATGTCGTCCTCTAATTAACAAGGGCAGGTAAGTTGTTCCATACTACATACAACAACTTGGGTACAGAAACCTTTCATATACATAATGAAATCAGTTCTTACTTGAGGCAGGATCAAGCGTCGAACATCATATTGTCCACGTATTAACCTGCCTAATTTAATCTGGTTCATAAAACCACTTATCACTAGACCTATAGCTATCACTAATTTCACTATTTATGTAATTATATAAACTATATATAATTATTATAAAAGAGTATAAAGCTTTCCTTTAATACCAATAATTATAATTTTACTTTCTTCCCTTGTCATTAATGAAATTTGAATGACAATAAATATTATAATAATTCAAATTTTAAAGAATTATAATTGAAAAATAATGAGAACGAGTAAAAATAATTAGGGTGTAATGGGTTAAAAAGTGGCAAAATGACGTCACGGGTGGCAACTTTTTCCTATGTCCGCACTTATTGGTTGCCGCCCGTCAAGTCATTTTTCGAATTTCAAAAATTAATTGAAAATACTTAATGAACTAAAAAATTAGACATTCACACATCAATCGATTCAGGACTATAAATTATTTTGTAGTCTTCCTCATTTGTATCACATCATAAATCATAACTATCCAACAACGTTGGAAGTTGGGACACCAAACTGAACTGATAACTGATATACCATTAACATTTTAAATTAAACGTGGTCACATTCGAATTTGCGAAGATTGACGAGCCCAAAAATGCAAAAAATATGTTATGTAATATGTGTTGTTTCATAAAATGCATCTCATTCTTAATATGCAACTTAGAAATTCATCTATATTTAATATTATATTACTAAAACTAAGAAGGTAAAGAGTTGAAACTTTTTTCTTCATATTTAAGTTATAGGAAACAGAATGTTGAGTTAAGGCAGGATTGTAATAATGAAGTAAACAAAGTGTTCAAATACCAATTTCAAAAATAAAACTAGGCGTAACCCATGGGTCAATCACATTGGGGTCGGGGTCCTGACTTATACGAGGTTTCAACAGTAGATCTACCAAAAATTGTAAGTGTAGCTGAGCCCTTTCAGTATGCAGAGGACAAAAGTGTTATTGTCATTGCAGATTAGGAATTAGTTAAGAAATCAAAATTACAGTTTCAACTTTTTTTTTTTTTTTTTTTTTTTTTGAAGTACAGGCTATCCTATAGTTTTAAATCCTTCAAATTTTAATTTAATTCAATTTCACAAAAAATAATAATAATAATAATAATAATCAAATTAAATCAAATCAAATCAAATCAAATCAAATCAAATCAAATCAAATCAAATCAAATCAAATCAAATCAAATCAAATCAAATCAAATCAAATCAAATCAAATCAAATCAAATCAAATCCCGGATAAAAGTTTATAATTATATTAAATTTGAAGGCTAGTTGGTTCAGAGAGTACATGAAACTGTGTTTTTAGGTTTAACACTAAATGAAAATCTAAACTGGTTATATTCATGATGATTTTGTTTGTAAAAAACTGAATTCAGCTAATTTTGTTCTTTTTATGTTGGGAAAAAAAGTTAACTCAACAAATATTACGTTCTGTGTATTTACCCTATTTGTTTTCATATAAATTTGAATATTGTATATTGGGGAACGGATCAGGACACTATTGATAATGCATTTAAGTTTCAAAAAAGAGTCCTAAGGATTATAAAAAAATTAGAAACATTATAATCCTGTGGAAATCATTTTAAGAACTTAGAATTTTAACTGTTAACTGCCCCGATTATTTTTATTTTTAATTGTATTATATAATATATATGTATATATATATATATATATATATATATATATATATATATCGATGCCTCCGCGTCAAAAGCGAACATCTACACTTTCCAGATTTCCGACAAAACGACTATCTACACTTTCCGCCACCGAGCATCTGCAATGTTAAGCTTATGGCCGGTAGTCGAGTTACAGCGCAGCTCGGAAAGTGTAGATAGTCGTTTTTTCGGAAATCTGGAAAGTGTAGATGCTCGCTTTTGACGCGGAGGCATCGATATATATATATATATATATATATATATATATATATATATATATATATATATATATATATATATATATATATATATATATATATATATATATATATGTGTGTGTGTGTGTGTGTGTGTGTGTGTGTGTATAAAACATTACAGCCAGAATTAATACTCTTAAAAGTGATTTTTATCAATATAATACTAGGAATGAAAATAAAGTATCATTATCAAATCATAATACAAAAACTCTGGAAAAAAGTCCTTACTATCAAACAGCTAAATATTACGATTTTCAATCAATTTTTTGAGAAATGTAAAAAATATTGTATTGTTTAAAAATTTAGTTAAAAAATTATTGATTTCAATGAATATTACAATAGATTAAATATTTTTTTAATGAATAAATAGTAAATTATCTAAAAAATATATATTGGAAATAATTAAAAATGAGGAAATGAAAAAAAAAAAAAAAAAAAAAAAAGAGACTTTTTTATGAGTTTAAGATTAATTTAAGGATATACAGTAGTATTAAGTATTAAGTGAAACTGACGAGACGAGATGTGTTATTTGTGTAACGTACAATACACTACCTATATAGTATAATATATATTATGTTTAATAAATAAATATAAATTATCAGCATTATTATAGGCGGTGCGTGCGTGCGTGCGTGCGTGCGTGCGTGCGTGCGTGCGTGCGTGCGTGCGTGCGTGCGTGCGTGCGTGCGTGAGAGAGAGAGAGAGAGAGAGAGAGAGAGATAGAGAGAGAGAGAGAGGTATTATTATGTATTATATGATATACTATTATATTAGTATATTTCTTATATATTTTTTTTTACATATCAATTTTGAATTCTGAGAGAAAAACATAAGCATTTATATCACAAAACACTTGATAGGATTTACATAAATACTATTAGTTTGTCTCAAAACTCAACAGTAGCCCCGTAGCAGTGATCAGAATATTCGAGTTATGCAACCCGCACAACATTTTCACACTAATTTTTGCATGTGTCTGACGTCATAATCATGAATTTTCACGCAAATTGCATACTTTACAGTTTTTTATTCTCTCTCGTGGGGCTACATTAACATTCTGGTAAAAATTGTCATTAGTTTTGAAGATCCCATTTCGTGTTTATTCATTAAAAAGCACATGCTGGTTTATGTTGTCTATGGCTTTAAGCTACAAAAATATTCAAATCTCATTGTGCAATTTTTTACTTTACCTCTTTTTTATTTTTCTTAATAATGTGCGTGACTCGGACGCGTGACATTAATTAGAGTTGCTGCGTATGTACTAATATATATATTATTGCATATTATGCAGTATAGCATAACAATATTTCTTCGTATTTCTCTAAAATAAATCAAACCTTAGCGTTGAGTTTTTTAATTTCCTCCGGCAGCATATTTAGCAGAATAATAATATTTATATATGTATAAATATATAATATATATATATATATATATATATATATATATATATATATATATATATATATATATATATATATATTATATATATATATATATATTATGTATAAATAAAATTATATTATATATTACATTTGACAATTTTAATTCCAGATGAAGGATACAGCAGACGTACAAGATCCATGGTGTTGTGCAGCAAGTCCTCACAAAATTCACTTCGAAGATATTACTTCTGCTGCATTCAAAGTTAAAAATGGAATCTTAGTTACTCCTTGTCTCGTAAGTTTATATAATATTTATTGCATGTAACGCTTTTTGACAAAACAATTTCTATGTTCAGTACCTCGTATTTATTTTTTATTGTTCAACCCCAATGTAAGGTCATTTTACTTTAAAACTAATTTCTTTTTTGGCATATAGGAATAACATGTATTTAAATGGAGTTTTGCGTCAACTGAAAACTCTATCTGATTGCATTGAATGACCATTAGCCAATAGAAATTAAAATTTAATTAAAATGACTGTACAAGCTTCAATATAAAGATTGTTATGCTAATATGATAACTTTCTTATGGAGCAATAAAACAGGTGATGCACTTTTTAAAAACTTCATGATAAAAGAATGTACTGTTTTTTATTTACAGCTTGCATATATACATATTGAAAATACTGCAGCTATCAAACTAATGGCACCATCAATTTTACTTATTAACTCTATAATATGCAACAAGCCATTTTAAAAAAAATGAATTTAAAAAATAAAGAAAAGTAGTAATTTCTAATGAAATTAAACATGCTAAATTGAATCCCTGCTCAAACATTAAAAGTTAGAGATTTAATTCCTCGACATTATTTGTCGATATGATTAAAAATAACAAAAATGTTTAAAATTGTATTACGACATTATTGTCAACATTATTGCTCTCTGTAAAATAGTATTATTATGCTTACAATTCTATACTATAATTAGAGAGGGATAACTATAAATTTAATTTATTTCACTATTTAGTTATTTGATAAAAATAACAGCCTTTTAAAAAATTATTCCTTTAAGATGAATATTAAATTGTAATATAATATTTAGGCTATTTATTAATTTTTTAAATTGATTGCCCTAAAAGTGCATATTACTAATTACAAATAGGCTCATGTAATTTATTTATAATGGTATTATATATGTTATGGTATTTATTATATTTAAAATAAAGTATTCTTTGTACTTCATGCCTATATACTACATGCCTCGATATCACTGCCACTGTTAATAAATATTATGCTGGTAAAGCATGTTGACATTTTAGCAGCATTAGACTTTTTTCAATAATATAAAATTGTAACAATTTGATATATAATATAATATATGTATTATATATCAGTTCTTTGAATGTGAATTGCTTATTATAATCTTTATGTTAGTAACTTTTATATTAACTGGCTGTATAGTATTTATTCATATTATACTCCCTTGGGATTTATGTCTATATATATATATATATATATATATATATATATATATATATATATATATATATATATATATATATATATATATATATATATATATATATATAGGTATATGTGTATATTTGAGAGGATCTTATGTATTTATATTGATAGACATTATTAAATCACCAAAAATATGGTCTTCCTAATAATAATAATAGGAAGACAGTTATTGAAAGTAATACGTCAACACAACACAGAACATAATTACCATAAATTTTGGCATTTTGCAGTTGAAGAGAATAACACACAAACATAAGTCTTGAGTGGCACGTGTGTATATATAGTAACAATAACTAATAAATTATTCTTTTCTCTTTTGTGATGAACGTTGTGGCGGCGAGTACTTCTATAACTCCCTAAGTACTCTGTTACATCAGTATAGAACCTTACATGACCATGATTCTTTAAAACGTGTATCATATAGTTTAATTTTTTATTTGTATGTAATTGAGCATTTCTTATATTATAATATATCTCAATGCTATGAAACGAAAGAATATAATATAATTTTTTATAAATAAAAAATTAAGTCCATAATACGGCTAAATCTGCATACAATTTTTTATACCATCCTCTTTATAATGATATAGTTTATATTATTATAGTTTTTATTATTAGTATTTGACAGTGAGATCGAGGCATACACAAATGTACATGATACTATATTTATAACAAAATAACTCTTAAATTCAAGAATACCGCACATATGAGCCTAAAGTCCACGCCACGTAAGGATGTTCGATATTTCTTAAATAATCGTTTATTTAACCAAAAACTGTCATTTAAAATGGGCGATATCTGTGGGCGATCATGCAAACAAAAATGTTCTTGGGTGTATAGAGCATGTGAATGAAAAAAACGAGGGGATACACGCGTCGACACCATACTAGATCATTGCTTAGAATTGGACAACGTAGTTTTTTTCTTTTTTCTTTGGGATATTGCTTTTCTCACATTTACTTGAAACCCCAATTCAACTTAATAACAACAATACTAATTGCTTTTAAAAATATTGCAAAGTATTTTTAAACCGGCAAAATTAGTCATTTTCCAAAACCGGCCCTGTTATCTATTGCTCACACATGACGTCGACTTTTATATATCAATTCAAACACCCTATATATATATATATATATATATATATATATATATATATATATATATATATATATATATATATATATATATATATATATATATATATATATATATATATATATCTGTGTGTGTGTGTGTGACAGAGTAGAGACTTCCTTTACTGACTAAATATGATCATGTTGTTATATTATATAAAACTTAAATGTTACACAAATAATTTTTTTTGTATACTAATAAAAACATAATTTTCAGAAATCACATTTATCAGAACTTACGGGAATGGAAATATTTTTAAAAAAAGATTTTCTCCAGTACACTGGAAGGTAGTATAAATAAATAAATAAATATATATATATATATATATATATATATATATATATATATATATATATATATATATATATATATATATATATATATATATATATATATATATAATTTTGTTATATAAAAGCATTTAGGTTGCCAGCAGTGAATAAACAACGATATACATAGTGTTGAGCTTTCATGCTATTTTTAATTTTTTTTTGTATGCCCCCCCCCCCCCCTCAAACGGTGGGGCATATTTCCCATCCCTTTTAATTATTTATAATTTAAAAATAGCTATTGACCAGAACTTTATGTTCATTAATTTTATTATTAAAAACAATATTTAGTTATATGTAATAATTTTTTAATTATAAAATAATGTAATCAATTTCTCAGAAAATGCTGACCTCATCAAGAGGGCATTAGAACTAGATATGGCATACGTTATCATAGCTATTAGTGGCGTAGAAAGAGACGTATGTCATCCCTAATTTCGAAAACCCTATTTCAAAATAGTCCCATTGTTTTAGAAACGGGTCAGAAGTGAAATTAATGCTGTTCGTAAACCCTGTTCTATTGCACTAAAAAAATGCGCATTCCATTTGATTAATATGATCGTCATTTTAGGAGCTAAGAACAGGGTTTACAAACAGCATTATTAGCATGCTTTGTAGTAAAAAAAAAAAGGGGGGGGGGATTGCATGTCATACAAAACTAGTTAAATCATACGATATTAACTAATAAAGGAAAAACTGTTTTGAGGTTGACTTTTAAGTGATTTCGCTTACATCCGCTTCGACTTACTACGCATGCGCAGTACGTCAATACGGAAGTGGATGTGCGCAAAATCACTTACAAGTTAGTCGGCCTCAAAACAGTTGTTCCTTTATCAGTCAATAATATTAATCCTTGAACAATACTTCCATTCAAATTAATGTCACCTTAATCTTACCGTTACCATATGCATTGAACCGGTGAGATTTTATTAGTTTTGTCAAAAATTTATTCACAATGTGATTCTAAATTCAAATATAGTTTCATATTCTTTACACTTTCATGGTTCAATATCCTTAAAATATCTTTAAAATATAATTGCTAACAGTTTCAAAGAACGAGGTGCAAGCTATGCTCTACTTATGCTACCTGAGGATCAGAAAAAGAAGGGCGTTATATCTGCTTCACTGGGCAATCATGCCCTTGCCCTTTGTTACCATGGCAAGAGACTCAACATCCCTGTCACAGTTGTCATGCCAATTGTCGCTCCCATCATGAAAATCCAGAGCTGTCAGCAGTTGGGTGCTAATGTGGTAGTCGAAGGTCACGATATGGCAGAAGCCAAGCAAATCGCCATGCGACTCGGCAAAGAAAAGGGATTGATATATATTAATGGGTATGTATTTAAATTTATGTATCATAAATATTACCCGATCGGCTTTTCCAAACTAATTATTTTACAATTGTTCTAAATAAATTACAATTTATAACCAGCGCGTAATCTTACTTTTCACAGTTGTAATGAAAACAATCATAATATATATGATATATTAATTAATGGAATAAAAACTTAAAGTAATAACAATAACGCAAGTCTCTATTTATAAATAAATATACTATCTATTAGGAAATCAGTAAAGAACGTAGTCCAATGTCATTCATTCATATTTTAGAGATGTAAATTTTCAGTATATATGACATAAAATACTAAGAGCGCAGTACACAGGGATGGGGGAAATCTCATATTGTCAACATAATCTCAAATAAATATAATGTACTGTAACTTTAACCGTAATTAAGCTCAGGCTATCTTTCTAGATCATATATCATGGTCTATAAAACTTGAGAAAGATAAACCCAATCTTGATTTTATTTATTTATTATTATTATTTTTTTTTTTTTGCGAAATAAAATGAAGATGGGGAATAACAAAAAAAAAAAAATAATAATAAAAAAAAAATATAAAAATGGAGTGTTTTTAACCCTTTTATACAAATACTTATATATATACCTATAGTCAAGTCATTAAAAGTAGAAATTTGATAAAGGTTAAATTCTATACACTCGGGCAATGGGATGACTTTGGGACTAAAAATTTTACAAAAATTTTAATATTGATTTTCAAATTTTAACCCCATGAAAGTTTTTTATAGACCCCCTCCACCACTCTTCCTATACTCAAGTATAGTATATTAAGAACCCATTTTTTGTAGCATCTAATTGTAAAATTACAATTGTCAATTTCCAAAATGGACAGTTTGACTAAATACTTTGTTTTATTAATAATAATAGATGATAGATACTAATAAATGATTTTACACGTAAAAATATGTTTATAATAAATATAAACCAACCGATAAGGCCTAGGCCTTGGTTGGATTTATGTATTAGTTGTGAGTGTTAAACAATTAAAAAAAAATCAAGATCAAACACACCAAACGGAGAAATAATGATAAAGATATTTAAATATGTATAGTTACAAACTGTTTTCCTTGGTGATTAATATGGCTATTTCATGGCTAGGTACGATCACCCGCACATAATGTCTGGCCAAGGTACTCTAGGACTGGAGATTGTAGAGCAAGTGTCCAACATCGATGCAATCATTGTGCCAGTAGGAGGTGGTGGATTAATTGCAGGCGTTGCACTCGCTGTAAAAACTCTACACCCCAAGATTAAGATCATTGTATGTATATTCATTTTCTTCTCTTATTGAGTAGTGATAATGAAAGTTATGAAATAACTTCGTGTTACATGTATTTTTTATGTATATAGAGCTTGTAGTCCTCCATGAAGCTATACAAAGTTAAAAAAATAATAAGAAGAAGAAAAAAAAAAATTAAAAATCTCAAATGGTTTATTGCTTTATAAAAATTATAAATTCTGTAACATATATGGCTATGGCAGTTCAGTACAGTACATACAGTACATGTAACGTAAAGAGAGATATTTGAATTCAGTGGCTCAGCAAAATATTTACACATAAAAAAATCCATAGCATTTGAACAATACAATAAAAAAAAAAATAATAATAACTCTTTATCTCTTTAATTCCGCGTAATTAAATTCCAGAATTCTATATGAGCATTAATATGAGCCTTATAGTAATTGCGAGGAATGAAATAGCTTATTATACTGACGCATAAAATAAACGATATTATATAGTTTGTTTTGGCATATATGTTTGGCATTGGCATATTATATATTATAGTTTGTCCAGAAAATGAGTTTATAGGTTTCATTACATGCCATTTAAAGTAAGTTGCAGAAGATTTCTGATAACTTATTATCGTAAATCATATGAAATATAGATTTATTTATTATTATTATGTATTTTTTACTTTTTGTGACCTTATTGGATTACATGAAAATATAACACACACAGCACAGATTGAGATATCATACATATAATATAATATACTTTTTATGTACATATACCAAAGGAAATTATATGTATAATATCCATATTATGTATAGAAGGGATGTTGGATCGTATGAGAAACGTTCCTACTTCATGCGTATATTATACGTATATCTCAAGACCCAAAGTATATGTATATGTATACCATACGGATACTATACGTATAGAAGGTAAATGTTTTTTTAAGAAAAAAAAATGAAAATATTAATTGCATTTATACCAATTACTGTGGTATTAACTCCAAATCTGATACGTACCCAACTCACACATTATTTGCCCCGGCTCGATCACGTATTGTTTAACACTTACCACATTGGACTTTTTTGCTATATTTTAATATGTAAAGTTGGGTATTTAAGCTTTACATTTTGGGGAACCTGACAATAGCGAGTTCTTCAAATGCCAAGCCATACAGCTAATAACTTCTATCAGTTATAAAAACAATACAAAATAAAGTATCAATTTTGTTATGATTCTACACATTATTTTTTATAATTTTTTTCAAAAGTAACTCTAAACTTTTAATTAACAATCCTAATTACATTTTATGTTTTCTTTGGAAGTTTTTGATTTAGAAATTTTAAAAGCATTTTTATTCATATATGAATTAAAAATTAAGCTAATTTTTAAGTTTCAAAAACTTGGTTATTAAAATACGCTTTAATTAGCACTTTTAATTAACATCTATTAAAGGTTTGGAGTTATACGTTTAGTAAATGTGTACAAATAGTTTATGTGTAGATGTAATTTTCAAAAAAATTGCATACCAATTCTGTACGTATAATATTCATTTACACTCCATAATTTATGTAAAATATACGTATAGCAGTATACCAAATGAATACATATATTATATGTTTGAAAATAATATGCATATATGCGGTATTATGGTAGCTAGATAAAAGGTATATGTATATTAATATTATCTCATTAATTGAGTGCTGTGTGGGACAGTAACTCAAATTCGTTACAAAACTTCAAGTACTAATTTTGTAGTCATCATTATGATTAAGCATTTGAAATTGTTTCAGGGTGTGGAATCGGAGAGGTGTGCAAGTTTTAGCGCTGCATTGAAGGCAGGCAAACCAGTGCAGGTTGCAAGTCAGTCCACTCTTGCTGATGGCTTAGCTGTACCAATGGTTGGATATAATGCATATGCAACAGCAGCTCCACTCATTGATAAAATGGTAAATGAAAATAATGAAATGAAATATTTTACTGTGTTTCAAAATACACATAGAAACACAGAAGTTGTTATGCTATAATCAAATCGCTTCCAAAATAATATACACATTATATTGTCCCATTCACACGAGCAATAATTGCACTCCTTGAGCAATAAATTTGGATGAATCATGGAAATTAAAAGGATTTCTATATATTATATTGAGATTTTTTGTGCGTTTATTTATTATATATTTATGCATAATATTGCTAACTATAAAGTGCAAATATTGCTTCGTTTGAAGAGTCAACAGACCATATAATATACACGTGACATTATTTATTATTAAAAAAAAAATGGAAAACTGGACAAAATAATATACTATTTTGTAAAATAATTTGCAATATAGCTTATATAATTTGAACCAGTACAGTATATATTTTAACAAATTATAATAATTTCTTTATAAGTTTATTTTTAATGATAAATTATGCTTACTCATAACATATTGAATGTTTAGGTTGTGGTTAAGGAAGAGTGGATTGCCATTTCAATCTTGCGACTTGTCGAGCTGGAGAAATGTGTTGTAGAAGGTGCAGGAGCTACCGGCTTAGCCGCCATTCTTGCAGGTCATTTGGACGAGTTTAAAGGGAAAAGGTACAAACTGAATTTTACTTCTCTATATACATGCGCCCTGAATACTTAGTACATAATTATACAGTGCTGAATATGTATTTCTTCTGTCATATTAAACAATTGTCTTTGATTTTATCCGTGGTATATATACCAGCGAATATGGTATCAAAATGTCCTATGTCACACGTTGTCACTATACCGAGTTGTCCGATGTAGCCAATTGTCCTTGGAACGAATCGTCCGGTTACCAGGTAATTTGATGTTCTACAATGATCAGTATATAGTCAGTATACCTTTTACAATGCAGAGAAAAGCGGAAATAATATATTATATTTATAACATATCCTACAAAGGGATCATCAGCATTCATTACTGAATTTTGAAACGGGGCAAAAATTAAATGTAATTTCCTTGAAGTTTATTATTTTTGGAAATCTCGTATTTTTAAGCATATACTTTTTTTTTCTCATAGTATATTTTTAATGTTAATAATTATTTTTATTTCGTTTTTAATTGTTCTTATTTTTCAAGTACAATATTATATTTATTGACGACTGCTTAATTACCACTGTTATAATTAAACAACACAGTAATGGTCTTAAAAGTAAATAAATTTGGATTATTACGTTAGTAAAATATAATTTTACTTTTTATAAATTTTACATTTAATGGTTCAGATGTTGATAAACAATAAACATTACATCATAACGCTCAAGAACCTGGTGCAATGAGGAATACTACAAAATAATAATAATGAGAACGTAATTTTATTTCATATTCTAAATGGACAAAGTCCCGAATCAATTGATAATGTGAATTTCTAACTTTTGAATTCATAAAATATTTATAATTAATTTTCAAAAATTGAAAAATTACATCACGGTCTGCAACTTATGCATGTGTGCATAGGAAAAATTACCACCCTTGACGTCATTTCTGAACTTTAAAAATTGATTAAAAATACTTACTGAACTAAAAATATTAAAAATTCGTATATTTCAGGAAAATATCCTCTTTTAGAATATGAAATAAAATTATAAAATTTTTTAGTCTTCCTCATTGTGCTGTATATAACGTTCAGTACATTCACGCATAATTTGTTATAATTATAATATGCGTAGCATACATCTTATTCAATATGTAACATAAGTTATGCTGTATATTAATGCAATAAAAGTCGCTACTAATCGTGCTGTGCGTGACTGTGTGTGTGTATTATATATATATATATAATATATATATATATATATATATATATATATATATATATATATATATATATATATATATATATATATATATATATATATATATATATATATATATATATTCATCGCGTTGTCTGAACCGGTTCCCGTTAGATCACCGAAGTTGAGCAACTTCGAGCGTGGTCAATACTTGGATGGGTGAAACCGTACAAAGACTGGCGGCGTGGCTGTGCTGGCAGTTTGACCACTGCTTGCTAACGTGAGCGCTGTCAACTCTTGGTTTTCCGAGAGTCAGTGGTCCGGGTTGCACAGATCTGGTAGTCGAGCCCAGAAGTCGAGTGTGTTTGATAACGGGTTGAGCCTGAGGTCTGGTAAGCCTCAGATCATATATTAAAGCCCATTACTGAAAAGGTTTAATCCTGACCTACACCGAAAAGCCTACACCGAAAGGTATTATGGCGTCATGATACTTACCTTACCTTAATAATATTTATCCGTGTATACAGTATAATATGCATTATTTGCATATCAATTTGTTGGAATAACAAATAAAACTATTGTTATAGATTTTTTTTTTTTTTTTATAATGTTCTATTGATAATTATTTTAACGTCCAAGCCTTTGGCGCAGTGGTATACATTCAGAGGCTGTGGTTTATGCACTGAAAGCGTTCTCGTATTCTCCGCACGTTGATGCCCATGTGTATACCAGTGTGTCAAAGGTAAAACGGCAGGAGAGGTGTTAATAGGGTGTATGCGCATGACGTAATATTTATTGCGCTTTGATGCCATACTGGAGTAGTGAATAACATTGCTCAGCATAGGAGAAACCTCGTTTTTGTCTATTTTCTTTGAGAAATCGGTTCATTTTTTAATACATTGTTATTTTTCTCACATACCTGTGATAATAATTCAACCTATTAACAACATCAATGCACTAAAAGATATTGCTTAGTATTTTTAAACTGGCAACATAAGTTATTTTCCTATGCTGCCCATGTTATTGAGTTATCCAACATGGCGCCGACTTTAACATGAATGCATAGACCCTATATATACGCCTGACTGGTCTATTTATGTTTCCCCAGTCCTATAAGTGGTGGTGGTGGTATATATAGTCTCACGCCAAGTCAGAAGTATCTCGGGACGGTTCACCAATCCACCTCTTCTTATTCATTTCTAATAAATGATACGTTGCCTCAATTTGTTAATCCTGCTGAGTAGTATAATAGACAACATATAGAACTGATTATCATATAAGAATTGAAATACTAAATGACAATGTTATTTCACGTAAATCTGAGTATGTATATCAATGGCATTTATTTTTGCGTTATTATATTATGAGCTTTTTTTTAATTGCTTATTTTCCTTCACTTTATTGAGAAATTCATAAAGGAACGAGGCAACCAAATTTTAAATCACTAATGCGTAGAATGCGTTGTACTGTACATTGACATTTTATGTAAACCTAAAAAGCGGAAAAGGAAGTGCCGGAAAAGGAAACCATGTGATGTTAAAAGTGGGAGGAGCTCAGACCTATAGCTTGCTGCTACTGCGAAGTTTTATCCCACTTTTACTGTCACGTGATTTCCGCTTCCGGCACTTCCTTTTCCTGTTTTTATAGGTTTACATAAAATGTCATTACATACAAAGTGTTGTCGACTTAATTAAGTAGTGTGTCCCTCCACCCTTTTGAGCATTCTTTTTTTACGGATGTGACCCACAACCACAGTCCCCACAATTTGGACAGAATGCTTGATGAAAACCAATATATTAGTAAGACATATATGCAGAAGTTTGTGTTTTTGTTTATTAATCAACACAAAATATTATCATACCGTTGAACGTCTTTTATAATTTGCAGAGTGGTAATTCCACTATGTGGAGGTAATATTGACACAACGATTCTTGGTCGCTGCTTGGAGAGAGGACTGGCAGTAGATGGTCGTCTTCTTAAATTCTCAGTCACAGTGAGTGATAGACCTGGAGGAATCGCAGAACTCTGTCGGTTGGTGTCATCATTGGGTGTATCAATCAAAGATATTATTCATGAACGAGCCTGGATTAAGTCAGATATTTTCAGCGTACAGGTAATTATATTATTTTAACATGTCGTCATTGTACATTGATTTTAAAATTTTATGATATATATATATATATATCTTTTGTATCTATGACTATCTCACTCATATATAATTAATGAAAGCATGAAAGCATACCCGCATATTCCATATATTACCAAGTTCCCTCCCTTCCAAAGATGTGACAAATTATTTTGTTAAAAAAAAATTTAAGACTTAAAATAATATTATATTATATAATATACTAAAATTGTAATAAATGTAAATAATTTACAATTGAAGTGGACTATATAGTATAGAGTCACATAGTAATATATATATATATATATATATATATATATATATATATATATATATATATATATATATATATATATATATATATATATATATATATATATATATATATATATATAGGTTCTAAAGATTTAGGAACTCTATAAACCACATTTCACTGGAGAACAAAGTTATAGTAGACATTAAGAGTCCGGTGCACTGCTGTCCCTTAGTAGATAGGCAACTTTTCATACATCCATATAAACACATGTAAATCGTATTTTCGCGATTATTTCTCTAAAAACTGTTTCTAAAGTTTTATTTTTGGAACACTAATAGCTTTTTACAATGTCTGTACACATTATACACGCACAACAAATTACAAATTACAACATTACAAATTATTGAACGTTTGATGAACTCAAATGATTTTATTTTGGTTTGATTTTCAAAACTAAATTTCAGAACTTCGATATTTTAATTATTATTTTTAATTCCATCGTTCTATCCTTTATATTATAATGTCCAATAGCTTTTATCATCATGCACATAAATAACATAAAGACACCTTATTGAAATGTCGTATTTTTTCAGGTCAAAGTGGTATGTGAAACTCGTGATATGGAACACGGAAAGATTCTCAAGAATACACTACTAAAAAACTACAGCCACGTCAAATTTGGTGATTCTCCAGATCCACTTTCTCAGAATGGAGTCGAAGAAAATGCAAAAAAATAAAAGTTATAATATTTGCTTAAAATATATATGTTTGTACTTACTTTTGATTAGTATAGAGGGATTACTCCAATATTCGGTAATTTAGTAAATAGTCTAGATTATATTATGATAGAATTATAATTGTACTATACCAATATTTATTTATATTTATACAAAATATGCTACTCAAATGTGTAAAAATAATGTAATTATAGATTTCTTATTTTTACCAAACCATGATTTGTATGTTCTATTTTGTAGGAAAAAAAATGGAACAATGAAAATTTTAATTCAAAAGTTTCTGTGTCAAAAATGAATCATATTGTACAATTTTTTGGAATAAACTTTATTGATATTGGTATGAAGTTTTGTTCTATACTATATAGATTTACGTTTTCAAGAGAGTTCAACAAAGCCTTATCGAAATTTCACCACATGAATAGTATTCATGGATTCTACCATTCTATGATGCTATATTTTATAACTATATGGTACGTACGTATTATACATCCCCGATATTGAGAATTCATTTTACATAATGTACCTTTTGTAAAAATTAGGTTTAAATTCCTTTGTTTTATTAATTTATAAACCTATAAATATAATTTTTCTAAAATGAAAAAAATTTAATCGCAATTAATTAACTATGAATTATATAACAATATAAAAATATATTGGCCATATTGCATATTATACATTTCATAGATTATGTTAGCATCAAAACCCGAAATTGACCCAAACTAGGTATATTTGCTCATTTCGGCTTTTGGTTCGTCGCTTTTAACCAAAACCCGGAATGCCTGTTTATTGCGGCTTTTGGTCACGAAATTTTGATAAATAGAGAGAGAGAGAGAGAGAGAGAGAGAGAGAGAGAGAGAGAGAGAGAGAGAGAGATAACACGGCACTTTATAAGTAAAAAAAGTTAAACTATTTATTTTTATTTACAATAAAAGTCGAGTGATATATTATGACTATGTTTCTTGGTTCAAAGTTCAAGTTCATTTTTTACTTTATCCAGTGATATATAAGAGGCCAAACCTAAATTAGTCCCAACCATGCAGAACCCAGATATAAGAACTATACCGTTTGATTATGCTTAGGATGACTTAAAACACCCCACAATTTATTTAGGAAAAATCGGAAAATTTCGGGAAATACGCCACTTGTTATTTTTACCGTTTTTTAGAGGTGTTAAAAATTGCCATTTACCCGTGATATGATGTCCCACACAGCACAGATTGAGATATTATATATGCATATACTTTTTATATAAATATACCAAAGGTAATTATTATATGTATAATATCCGTATGTAGAAGGGATGTTGATCGTATGAGAAACGTTCAAACGTCCTATACTTTTGATCGTGCGTATATTATACGTATATCTCAAGAGTCAAGACCCAAAGTATATGCATACCATACGGATACTCTACGTACGGTAAATGTTAAAAAAAAAAAAAAAAAAAAAATGAAAATATTAATTGCATGTATACCAATTACTGTGGTATTAACTCCAAATCTGATACGTTACCCAACTCACTCATTATACTTGCCCCGGTTCACTTATTATTATTTAACACTTACCACACTGCAGCGGTCTTTTATATTGCAATATTTTAATATGTCAAGTTGGGTATATTTAAGCATTACATTTTGGGGAACCTGACAAAATAGTGAGTTCTTCAAATGCCAAGCCATATACAGCTAATAACTTCTATCAGTTATAAAAACAATACAAAATAAAGTATTAATTTTATAAAAAAGTTATTATTCTACACATAACTATTTATAATTTTTTTCAAAAGTCACTCCAAACTTTTAATTAACAATCCTAATTACATTTTGTGTTTTCTTTGGAAGTTTTTGATTTAGAAATTTTAAAAGCGCTTTTATTCAAAGATGAATTAAAAATTAAGCTAATTTTTAAGGTTCAAAAACTTGGTTATTAAAATACGCTGAGGTTTGGAGTTATGCACCGTTTAGTAAATGTATACAAATAGTTTATGTGTAGATGTAATTTTTAAAAATATTGCATACCAATTCTCGATAATATACATATTTACACTCCATTATGTAAAATATACGTATAGCAGAGTATACCAAATGAATATACAATATTATAATTATGTTTGAAAATAATATGCATATATCTGGAATATGGTAGATGAAAGGTATAATATGTATAAATTAACTCATTGTGTGCTGTGTGGGGTATATAACGTTATATAAAATCCAACCAAACTGATTTAGACCCGTGATAAGTTAAGATTTTCAGAAAGTATGTGACCTTTACCCTTAAAATAATTTCAAGGCCCACCACCGGGGGTTGAAAATTTAAAATGCAGATTCGACAAAGTTTGGCACTTTTTGGAATTTTTATTTTTATGTTAAAAAGTAGGTTATAATATGTCTAACATGTGTAGCAAGTTACAACTTGGGTGCTCTGTAACTTTAGGAGGTAATAGTAAAAATTGAAAATGCTTTTGGATGTCCCATTTTGTGTTTAATGAAATAAAAGGGAATATTGTTAGGCCTGGACAGTCAGTACCGTCCAAAGCACTTTAAATATTTTACTTACACTATATAAATATATATATTTTTTTTACCAATTTAATTACTTAAATTTTACCTAATATTAAGAGTCCTAAAAATCAAGAAAAAAATTAGAGGTCTAAAAATCAAGAAGTTAATCAGGTTCTCCTACTTCCCCAGTCACGAATTTTTCAACAATAATTCTAATAAAATATATTTATGGTAATATTAATAATATTTTTAATATTAACACAAAGTAAAGAAGAAATTATGATACTTTAATATTTGATCGTGTTTTCACACGTTATTGACGTTGCTGCGAACTTTTAAGAAACCATTTCTCCTTGATTTTGTGTTTACACTATAATGCGCAACCGTCTAGTTTGCGAGATATTAGTCGGTCACCTATCCCCTTAATTAAAGGTTGAATTAACATAATAATGATTGAATATGAAAATTTAAATAATAATTAAGAAAAAGTAAAAAATGCTGCCACCAATGACGTAACCGGCATCAGAATTGCTAATTTAAAAAATTAATGAAAATACTTTCAGGAATTAAACTAAAATGGTTTAATATTTGGTATACATGTAGGTTTGCTATATTTGGTATATTATATATATATATATATATATATATATATATATATATATATATATATACAGTGGTAAAAGTGGGGGTACACATGTGGACACGCTGTTTGGCCTCGAGAATTCGGGGGTACACGCCGTGTACTCTCGATAAATTAAAAAACTATAAAATTATTATTAAAAACCAACGTTTTCGGAGAAAAACTATAAAATAAATGGTTTCCTTTTGCTTTTGTAAATAATTGATTTGCTTAAAATTAAGTTCAGTTCAGTGCTCAGCTGCGGTTATGATGCCGTGTTTTTTAAATTTATAAACAAGAAGTGAAGCAAGTAAATTTAAATAGTAATTATGGCTAAAAGACAATAAAAAATAAGTGAATTGTTTTTTAATAGTAAAAAACAAAAATTAAGTTTTGAGGATGATGAAAACTCAAATTAAGTTTTGAGGATGATGAAAACTCAAATACTACAGAAACAACATCAACAACAACAAATGATCCAAGTACCTACATAAAAATAAAAGACTTGGAAAAAATGTAGAGTGCAATTCTAAAAAAATAAATTTGAATTCTATTGCAATTCTATGGAATTAAAAACGCTTCCAAAAGTTCCAAACATTTACAATGCAATAAGAAATATTTTAAGCTATTTTTCTAAATAATTTCTACATTATTTTACAACCTTTTCATTTGAATTCTAGCATAAAACATAGGTTTCTATTTGAATTCTTTTTTAAATAAAAATTTTATGACGTGTGTGGAAATAATTTCCACAAATTCAATATTTTATAGTCACTTCCAATTGATTTCTATTTTTTAGCTCATCTGGGTGATTTAAATGTTTCCAATTGTGGCATATTATTCAAAGTGAAAAAAAAAAAAAAGTAGAAGTATAAATAAAGAGTTTATAACAGATTTCCAAAAAATTATTTTACAGTTTTATTTAACACGTGAATTTTCAAAAATTAGTACATTAATGAATTAATTGATTAAAATTAATTTTTTGGAAATATTTTCTTTTCTAAATAGTTTGAAATCAAAATATAACGTTGCAGACCAAAAATGAAAAAGAAGCTGTGCTTTTTTATTTTTTTTGTATTTTCTAGGGTTGCGGCTATTAAAAAAAAATACCTATAATTAGAATTGTTGTCATTATGGTGTTCTACGTATGAAATTTCATACATTTACAGTAAAATTGTTTGAGATGAGAGAAAAACCGCCAGTCAAAACCGAAAACCCCCAGGCATTTCGTCAAATTTTATCCTATAAATTTGTAAATTTAGACACGGCTATATATCTCAATGCGATCTATCAATATTGAATAAAATAATAAAAAAATTGTAAAAGAAAAGCATACCAATTTCTAGTAATTTTATAACTTTATTATTGGTAATAATCAATTTAATAATAACATTATAACAAAAAAACTGAAATAAAATAGGTGTAACGATTGGCTTGCTTTATTGAATTTAATTCATTATAATTATCTGCATATTATTTCCAATTGGTTTGAATATTGTCATAGCAAAAACTATGATGGTTACTTTCATAAATATTTATTTAAATGGGTAAGAATGAATTAAAAATATAAATATTTTGCTTTAGAAAATGCACAAAAAGGTGTTTTTTTCAATCAAATTTTCACAAAAATTTTTCGGGGGGCGCAGCCCCCCGCACCCCCCAGCAGGGGGGAGTCCCCCCCTGCACCCCCCCTCAGCATCATGGTTGCTCTCTACCTGGCGTGTACTCTCACTTTTCATTCCACTTTTACCACTGTATATATATAATATAGGTTTGCTGCAATGATATGGACCTGTCTACGTCAAAAACACAGTATATAATGTCAAAAAATATATTTAAGTAATAGAATAAAACAACAACTACTGTTAATTGCAGAAACATTTTAATTTTAATTACTTTTTATAATTCTTAAATACCACATACTTAATTAAGTAACAGAACAAGAAAAAAAAATAGCAAATCAGTCCATATTATAAATAGTGTATAGCAAAAATAAAAATATTTAATATCAAAATTTTAACCATGCATGAAAAAAATTATACGTAAAAAGATGATATAATATATTATATCATCTTTTTATTGTAACCCAGCAGTGTTTCTTTTCGCTACCAATTATACATTTTATCTTCTATATAATAACGATAATTTATGCATCTTATAATTTAAAACTTTACATTTTTATTGATTTAACACTGCTGTATTTGTATTTTTATAAAAGAAAAACCCAAAGTCTCTCTTCTTAACATACAATACAAAAAAAAAAAAAAAAAAATGTGCGTTGCTGCATTATCAAGTGCTGAATCATCAAGCATTTGTGTTAAACACCATTACTGATTTATTATTATCACCCCCCCCCCCCCCCATATACAAAATACATACACATATTTAGCAAAATGTATAACTTTTAAGCAAAGAAAATAATAACAATAACACACACACACACATAATATACACGAGTTCTTAAATTTTTTTTATTCTCTTTTACATACACACCACACACACATAGGCCTAAAATATAAACTTATTATTTTATTATATTGTAAATTTGAATTCTATCACATTGATGGATGCATTTGTACATTCTGCGCAATATTAGCAACAAAGTTTTGCAGAGTTACATTTCGTTTATAAATATATATATATATATATATATATATATATATATATATATACACACACACACACACATAATATAATATAGAATTTAATTCATTAAATTTTTTAACTAGTCTATCTCTTTCTTTTTATTTGAGCTACTTTTAACATGACAATCCTAGTTTTTATGTTAATAACCGTATATAGAAGGTAGAACTATTGGAGCTCGTTAATTTTAAAATTAAACTGGAAGATTCTCTAATTTACAGATTGGGGAATGGGATCAAATATAAATATCCAATTTTCCAATGATTTGTTAAGAAGAGAATCTGCAAGTTTAATTAATTTTAAATTTAATGTGCTTAATTGTTCTTCGCACTATTTTCTTTTGTTTGTACTTTATATTCATTGTAGGAATATATGATAATTTACCATCATTAGATCATTACTAAGATATTTAAATAACAAATTTAATTGAGAACCTCAAGAAAGATTCTGATATTTAAGGACTATACATCCTGGCGGAGTTTTCTTCTTCTCCTTCATCTTCTTTCTTTCTTTCTTTTTTTTTTATCTCAGTTTAAATATTGATGTGTTGATGCATGACACGTTCAATTTTAGAATGTTTCTCTTTAATTTAAAATTATTGTTATGCGATTTAAAATTAAGTTTATATATTTTTTGTTCATAAATTTTTATACTAATGTTACATTATATCTGTTTACCGGAACCTCTTCCATCTATCTGAACTATTATACTGTGTATATATTTTACAGAACATGAATTGTAATTTGTTATATGAACTGCCTGGGCCAATAAAATAATCTTATTTCTATTGATACACACACACACACACATTTCATTGAAATAATTAATACAAATATATTGTTGATATATGATATGGATGGACTGTTTGACATAAGAAAAAGGAGCTATATTGTTCTAACACACAAAGAATAATGCAAAATTTCTTTATTTCATTCATTCAATCGTATACATTTTACATTCTTTGTTATCATTTTATCTTCAAAAGTATAATGCCTACACAAGAAAATTATTATGTTAGCTTGACAATTCTCTTCAAGTTTAAGTCTTACAAAACTCTCAAACTAAGCTGTAACTTATTATCTTATTAATATGCTAATTTAACTTGATAATCTCTTAGTAAAGTAGTCTACTAGTCTTCTGTGCAGTCGTGCAACTATACTATAGGCTACACATAAGTCAGCAGTATAAATATACAAACAAGGCCATTTGGTGGGGGCATTTTTTTTTTTTAAGATTAAATGTTATTTAGTTAATATATGTAAAAAAAATTGATAAATAGTGCTTAAAGCACTTTAAATTAAAAGTTAAAGAAAAGTGAAGAATTCTAATTTACATAGATAATGGGACATGGGATCATTTGTCTGTAGATAATGCTATACATTTTTATATATTGGTTTACATATTCAGAAGCGATTTTTGTGTGAAAATTTAATAATTTGCAATATACTAATACTTAAGATGACACAGAAACCCCATCCTTTCATTATTATTTTTTTTATAATATTTTGACTAATAAAGGAACAACCGTTTTGAGGCTGACTTTAAGCAATATCACTCACATACGCTTCTGTTCCTACTCACTTTGCATGCACAGTACGTTGAAACAGAAACAGATGTGAGCAAATCACTTAAAGTCAGCCTCAAAACAGTTGTCCCTTTATTAGTCAATATGTAAAACATGTCTAGCATTATCTATGCTAGAAAATTGACCCCATGTGATCCATTAATCTAGGCAATTTAGAGAATTTTCGCATTTGATTAATTTTCAATTTAACATGCTCTAATCCCTTTATCTACTAATTTGTCTTTTATATATATATATATATATATATATATATATATATATATATATATATATATATATATATATATATATATATACATACATACATACATACATACATATCATGACGCTATAAATCCCTTTCGGGGTAAGCCAACAACACAGATGTTTTATCCTGACCCAGTGATAGACCTCCACAACTTCCTTTCCTGACATACTTTATATATATATATATATATATATATATATATATATATATATATATATATATATATATATATATATATATATACTCATACATACATATACACACACATATACACAACTTCCCTTTTCCAATTTCCTTACATCTACATACTCTACTTTTCAAGATATTTGGCTTTTATTTTCAGGCTATGAGATCATGACATCATCAACATCAAAATTATAATGTTGAAAACTATACTGTCAATGTAAGGAAAAAACCATTGCGGTTCGGATCAATGATAAAGAAAAGGATAGAAAAACCAGCAAGGGCCTTACCACAGTAGAAGTTCTATGGAGAGGTCGAGGTCTTGCATGGCACAGTATAATGTTATAAAAGTTTCTTTCTTTATCATTGAAAACTATACTGTGGTAATTTATTATTTCAAAAAATAAAGAAAAAGGAGGATAATAATTTTGTATGAAACTTACCTAAAAACTTACTTAAAACTTTTGTATGAGACACCTAGAAAATCATAAAAAAAAAAAAAAGTTTTGTTTTACCATGTAAACAAGAACCGTATATTTGATACTTACACATATGTATCCTAGACTACAACAAATTACCCCATATCCATAACCAACCGTACACCAACATTACATAATGCTCAACACAAGAACAAACATTACTATATTTTAATAAAATACTAATAATATTGAACACAAAGGTGAAGTACAAAATACTAATAATCAAAATACAAATGAGATCTACCAATTACAGGCCTCTAAATAATAATAATAAAATATTTCATAGTAAAAACACAGACAGTTTGGAAAATTTGGGGCATGGGTGCATGAGCATTAAGCGAACAGGAATGCCTTGCGTGGGAGACATTAATGTCTAAGTCAGGTTAAAATTTAATGCATACAGCAAATAACAGATGTACTGTGCCATCTCTCATTATCGCATGGCATTTAGTATGAACTACACGTATCTAGCTGTGATGCTTGGTCTAGGTGAGCATACCCTATTGCCGTGGGCTGCTGACGAGTTCCTGAGACCCACAATGTTTATTGCATTTTAATTAATTAATTTACAATATTTGGAGCGAGATTTGGGTCGTGATGATATTTGGTATGTATAGGGCTAGTTTTTGCACAGAACATCACGTTTTTTTAAAATTCTTTTCATGAAAAACGTCCTAGCAATGGCCAGTGAATTAATTTGTATCTCTCTCCCATTAACTATCAAAAATAGAGAACTTACCTTTGCATTAATTTTTAATACATAGTGATCTAATTTCCCTCATTCTATTTTTATTCTATTGTTTAAGTATATAACAATTATGGAATAAATAAATAAATCTAGTACATACCCTTGATATCCACTACACACAATTAATTTTTGGCCTGCGCATTAGGAATAATTTTCTATCACAAATTATTTGTCAGTTAATGCTCACTACCTCCCATTCCTCAGTTTTTAAAATGACTCTATATACGTGTTTTTACTGATTTTTTTTTATTATTATTATAAGTCACTTATAGCAAAATCAATTGTTCCTTAAAAAATTAACATATAAATACTTAGTCAACAAATTAAATACTACTATAAAAACCGCCTTGGAAAACAAATAACTATTAATCATACCAATGATATATTAAAATCTATAATTGCATAGTATTTATCCAGTAACTGTGGCAATTACTTGATTTAAATGCAAAGAAAAAAATATAATAACAATAACATTGAGATTCATCAAGGGAAAAATAAAGAATACACTGAAGTCAAGAGCAAGGTGGGTACAATCTTAATGACTAGAAGTGTAATAACCTGCAACTACATTTAGAGTATAAACATCATTCTACTGTTGAGTCAGGATGCATGATAGAAACAAATTATTAGAATTGAAAGTAACAGTTATACCATATGATAAAAGATAGCATTATGTTAGAGAAGCTTTTGAAGAATTTAAAAATTATGATTTCCAATTACTTTATCCCTATATACATATATATATATATATATATATATATATATATATATATATATATATATATATATATATATATATATATATATATATATATATATTGCCCTTGTTGCGTCCAAAAGGCGTACTTGCATTTGGCTACTTTCGATGTTGCGCACGCATCCGCCATAAGCTTAACATGTAAGACCAAGTGCAAGTACGCCCTTTGTGATACTGGATAAAAAAACAAGCATGTCTCTTGTATAGACCCCTTGCACATCCTTGCGCTTTGTCGCCATGTTTGTGGTGCCTAATGCATTGTCCAGCATAGGGGAAACTTCGTTTTTCCTCATTTTTCACATAAAAAATAGTTTATTTTAACTCAACAAATTTTTCTCATGTCCTTCGAGCTTATTAGGAGCTAGGAATAAGGTTTTGATTGAGGTTTGAAGCTTCTTTTGCTATTAAAAAAATAAAAATGATGTTTTTCCTATGCTGGCCTATGTATTCCTGACCAACAAAATGGCGGCTCTTAAATATGAGTGCAAGCGGTCTATATGCCTTTTGCAAGACAACGAACCTTGAAATGCAAGTACACCCTTTGGATGCAACAAGGGCGATATATACACACACTCCATTCACTTGGAGTTTAGTGCCAAAAGCTATACAATGTGCTCATTATCTGTGCTATATTACAAGATTTTCACCAAACTATGGGACTCTCTTCACGAATTTAAGGCCCTTGCTTATTTTCTTTTATATTAATCAAAACTGTGATGGTTTATTTTCCTCATAGGGTGGATGTGTGTGTGTGTGTGTGTGTGTGTGTGTGTGTGTGTGTGTGTGTGTGTGTGTGTGTACAACACACACACACACTAATACTGTAACTGGCTGCATGACCATTAGGGATCGGCAATATATATCAACTTATCAGTGTATCTCCATATCCCTCATAACAGTGTATGTTCCTTTAATATCGATCTTGTTGCGAAAAAAAGGCGTATCTCGTTTTTTGTCAGTGGAAGCAAAAGGCGTATCTCGTATTTTGTCAGTGGAAGCAAAAGGCCTATCTCGAGCGCTATCGCCATAACGTTCGGGAACGAGATAGGCCTTTTGCTTCCACTGACAAAATACGAGATACGCCTTTTGCTTCCACTGACAAAAAACGAGATAGGCCTTTTTTTCGCAATAAGATCGATATGCAGTATTTTCTTTATTATTATTTTTTCCCTATTGCATTTTTGGAAGTTGTTGATATATTTCTGATATATCAGTACTTTTCTTCAATGTATTTTAATTATACTATTGAGTACTTTTGTAAATACCTGATCGTCAATCCCTAATGGCAATACAGTTGTTTCCCCCCACTCCCTTTCATTCTTTCAATCACAATGCAAACATATGAAAAAAGGCAATCTGGACATTGTATGACAAGCTAGTGGCATTAAACAAAGTATAAAACTGGACTATTTTGTTAGTATCTTGTTACTTGTACCAAACAGCAATGAATATCTTTTAATATATCAGTTCTTCCGAATAGAGATATCACATTATAGTTTTTTTTGCCATGCGACTATGAGCTCTATGAAAAGAACAGGTAAGATTCAAGGTCACATCACAAAAAAACTCTAATACGACATTTCTATCCAGAAGACCTGATATTATCCTTATGTTAAATAGGTAAACTGGCAACAGAGATAACATATGGATACAGAGGTAACAGGTATGAAGGGAACTCAGCTAAATAAAAGAGAGGAGAGCGGGCATGCAGAGTTACAATTCATTCCAGTCATGAAAGATGTTTATTGCCTTTCGGAAGAGTCCTACTAATACTGAATGGTTTTGAAATTTAATCTATTATATAACTTCCAATATTTTAAATGTATTTTGGTTTTATATTTTAGGATTTCTTAAAGGCGTAGAACACCTTGAACAAAAAAAGTTGCATAATATCCTAACAAACCTGAAAATCAACGTTGATTTGGCCGGAGTCATTGATTTCTAATTTATTTTCCATTCTCAAAATGCCGCTGCCGGTCACTGACGTTACAGCTCGCCGGGTTACTTGCGTGTGGACCAGGCGAGCTGTGTCGTCAGTGACCGGCAGCGGCATTTTGAGAATGGAAAATAAATTAGAAATCAATGACTCCGGCCAAATCAACGTTGATTTTCAGGTTTGTTAGGATATTACGCAACTTTTTTTTGTTCAAGGTGTTCTACGCCTTTAACGAAATTGATATATTTGTCCAGCTTTTACACAAACTCCACATTTGCAATACTTAATGGCAACATGTCAAAATACTCACTGTTTAACAGAATTGTATTTTACTTTTAATAATATTGCTAAATATTTATCTTTCTTCTTCATCATTTTCTTTTTTTTTTCTTTATATTATATTCTATATATATATTATACCTATATATACATATATATATATATATATATATATATATATATATATATATATATATATATATATATATATATATATATATATATATATATATATATATATTGAAGGTATTTGAACAGTTTATATTTTATGAGTAGAAGCAATGAGTAAGTTAAAATCATTAAAAATAAACAAGATTGCTTTCCTATTATTACTATGTAAAGTGCTAAATATCTTCAACATGCTTGATCTTGACTGCATTGGGTTCGTAGCAATGTTGTCCCACCCAATCTTGAGGCATGCCACCACTCAACGGATCTTCTTCCTTTGCTGCAATAGAATTAAATTTTTTTCATTAGTACTAAATAATGGAAAACAGTGATCATTACTGTAAAATACACATCGCTCTGGCTGGGCCCAAAAGGTGTACTTGCATTTCAAAGTCATCTTACAAAAGGCGTACTTACATTTTTGTCCAGTACAACAAAGGGCGTACTTGCACTCGCTTTTACATGTTAAAGGTGCACAGACACCCTGGCTTTTTAGAATCTAGTAAGTACAAAAACAATTTTAGAAGTTGTTGAAATTTGATGCGACTATTCCTTCTAATTTAAATAATAAATTAAAGTTTGATCGTTGCTTGACCTAGCTAAGGTATTTGTATTAAATAGGTAATCCAAAGCGCGAAAATGCACTTCCGGTGAATTACGTGTATCGATTGTTTGATGCCTCTGTTTTTAGAGCCATAAAAACTAATGTAAATCAAGTAAAGTTTCAGCTCTCGTGTAAGTGAATAGTGGACTTTGGTCTCACATAAGTGATATTGTAAGAAACTTCAATTCAGTGCTCGCATTTTAGTGTTATGCTCTAGAATTTGGGGATTATCAAATTTAAATGAGAGGCGATGTAAAAAAAGCATTTTTTATCACTTATTATGGCGCATATTTTTTGAATTTGTTGCCTGGCTGACCAATGAAAAATAGGCAACAAACACTTCGAAATCATATATTTTCTCTTATCACAATTTTTTGGTATCGTAAATTTTTTTAATTACATGGATAAATAGCAAAAATTAATGCTATGAATTAACCAATATATAAGGTAAGAAATAAACATTTAATATTAAAACTGATAATAAATACACAAATTGACTAAGCGAGTGTTTGATGCCCCAGCTGTTTCCTGTTTTGTGGGCAGAGCTTCTCTTTGGATTACCTGTTTAATATAAATTCCTTAGACCTAGCAATGATCAGCTGACCTTTATACTTCGATTCATGTAAGTTTTTAGCTTTAATCAGCACTCAGCCACATTTTATGGTCAAAATGACAAACAGGTATTACTTTGTATGAAGCGGCAATACCTGTTAATGTAATTTTGGCCAGCAAAAGTGACCAAATAGCGTGAGATGGTTTTGAAGATATGTGACGCGGAGTATATAAGGGGGCGTGGCAAACACTGATTTAATTTTTTAATTAAAAGGAAGAGGCGCACTGGCTCCAAACGACATTTAAATTTTTTTTCCTACATAGTAGTAGTGGATTAAACACAACTGCAAAAAAATTTAGTGTCTGTGTCCCTTTAAGCTTATGGCGGATGCGTGCAGCATCAAAAGTAGCCAAATTCAAGTACACCCTTTGCATGAAAGTACCCAAATGCAAGTACGCCTTTTGGGCTCAGTTAGAGCGATATATGAAAAAGCCATTGCAATATAAGGATAGAAAAAGTATGGGAGAAATTAGAGTACTGTATATTGAAAATTCATGCAAAGCAAAGTGTGCATTAATAATAATAATAATGAGAGAGAGAGAGAGAGAGAGAGAGAGAGAGAGAGAGAGAGAGAGAGAGAGAGAGAGAGAGAGAGAGAGAGAGAGAGAGAGAGAGAGAGAGAGAGAGAGAAACTCCTAGCAATGGCTAGCTAATTAATTAGGATCTCCCTCTCTTTAACTATCAAAATTAGATAACTTCTCGTTGCATTAATTTTTTACACAGTGCTCTAATTTCTCTTGTACTATTTCTATCCTTTAATAATGATTACTGTGTAGAAATCAATTTTACCCAGAGTTCAGACTATTTAGCCTGCTGGGTATTTTTGAGAGAGAGAGAGAGAGAGAGAGAGAGAGAGAGAGAGAGAGAGAGAGAGAGAGAGAGGGAGAGAGAGAGAGAGAGAGAATGCCATTTCTTTTTTTTTCTTTTTATGCCTATTGATATGCTAGAGCATTTCATATGTGGATAATTTAAAATACACTTCTACAGCAGAATTAAAGGTATTACGTTTTGATTTACTTACAATATGCTATGACACCTCCTTGAGTGTAGTTGACACGACAAACATTATAGAGTGGGCAACGACTGGAAAAGCAGCAGATAAGGATCAGAGCAATGAGGAAAACACAGCAAGTGATCACAACCAATGCCACTGTCATCACCACACTGAAAATTTAAGAAACACAACTAAGCATTTTGAAAGTTAAAATCTATATAGTTCAAGCTATGAAATAAAGATTTATTCATAAAACAAAATTTTTTCATGGCATATTTTTTTGCTGCAAATCCAATTTTTCGAAGCAATTATTTATAGCATAAAAGCTTCCATATTATTATATAATCATAAATCACTACAATTTTGAAACAATCCTCCAGCACAGATCTTATATTTATGTAGACTTTATGTCAAATTCTAGAAGCAAAAAAGCTGATATTGTCAAAGAATAACAAATTGAAACATTTTTCCATGTTTCATCTCTATTTCCCACTATATAATGATTTGGAAATAATAAATAAGAGATACATTAATACAGTAAAAACTCGTTTTTATGAAATTCGAATTTGTTAAGTTTTTTATTTTATGAAGGCTTGCCTAGGGTCCCAGCCATATTAATATATGGATTTCAATTTAAGCACACTTGATTTTATGAATATTTTGATAATTCAAAACAGATAAGTGATATTACAGGCCCCATAAACTAAAAAGTCGATCTTATGAAATTTGAGAAAAAAATGTTATGCATAAAAACTAAAAACCCAGCTTGCACTGAAAAATGGGATAAAAGGTACTAAATTGTCAAATGGGAGGCTGGGAATTATATTTTACATATTTATCAAGCGAAGTTCAATTCAGTTTAATACCATCATAACATAATGCTCAACACAAAAACATTTTGATCTTCAAAACATTGGTAGAATGCAAGATCCGTATTTTGGCAAATTTCAGCAAAGGGATTGCTTGATTATACAGATCGGTAATATTTAGTTTCTCTACATTTTATCAATTTAAGGAAAAAAACCATCCCGGTTAGGATCAATAATAAAGAAAAGGATAGAATTAAAGGAATAGACCAGAGAAAAACATAAGCATTTATATCACAAAACACTTGATGGGACTTACATAAATAACTTTACTTTGTCTCAAAACCCAACAGTAGCCCCGCAGCAGTGATCAGACTATTCAATTTATGCAACCCGCACAACATTTTCATACTAATTTTTGCATGTGTCTGACGTCATAAACATGAATTTTCACGCAAATTACATACTTTACAGTTTTTTCACGCTCTCTCGTGGGGCTACATTAACATTCTGGTATAAAGTGTCATTAGTTTTGAAGATCCCATTTCGTGTTTATTCATTAAAAAGCACATGTTGTTTTATGTGGTCGATGGCTTTAACAGCAAGGGCTTTACCACAGTAGAAATTCTATGGAGAGATCACACGAGACTTTGATCTCTGGACCTATGGAGAGTTTGAAGTCTCGTGTGACCTCTCCATAGAACCTCTACTGTGGTAAGGCCCTTGCTGGTTTCATTGCAAGTGGTCCATTAATATTCTTATTCATTATCAATCAAACAAGAGATTTACTTGAGCACAGTACAGTGCAATACTACACGCTTTTCAGTGATGTGCTCAAGTTAATCTCTTTGTAGATTGATAATGTCATTATGATGACGAAAGCTCTCAGTTATGAAATGACCTTTTTTAAAACAAAATACTGTGACCTGCGAGACTTCGACCTCCCAAAGAACATCTACTGTGGTAAGGCCCTTGCTGGCAATTCTATCCTTTTCTTCTCTACATTTTAATACATATATTTTTCACTTTTGCTTGCCATATTGTGTTATCGTGCTACCACTCAATAGTTTCAGTCAAGACAAATAGCAATAGACAAAGCAAGGAAAATAGCAATTTCAATTTTTGAATTGACGAAAATACATTGTATTTTTTAGGTCCCTTGCAACTTCATGAAATGGATTTTTTTTTTTTTTTTTTTTTTTACTGTATAAATATAAGACAATGAGCTCTGACAAAAATTCAACGTGCTCTAATAAACTATTTTCTAATTTTTTTTTTTTAGACTTATAAATATAAGACAAGCTAAATATATAGACTTTAGAGGAACAAAATATAAGTAGGATGGCAATGCTAATATTTGTTTGATGAATTTTCCTGACCATTATAAATATTTTACAATTAATTATTTACATTTAAAAATTATTTTAAGAGAATATTTCCAGTCAGCAGGAATATTGATGAACAAATATGGTAACCTAAATTAAGTTTTTGATAATGTTATATTCTATTTTCTAATACAGTTTATTAAAAAATAAACTTTAATACTAAAACAGGAAAAAAAAAGTGCAAGTTAAAATAAAAATAATAACAATGTTTTGAATCTTTTGTTATTATTTCTTATGCATACTATCTCCTATTCCCCAATTTTTCCTAATCTATTTATGTGTTTTACTATCATATGTTTAATGTTTGTTATATTGTAACAGACAAATATTTCCATCTTATACATATACATACATACATACATACATAATATATATATTGAGGGTGTTCCGCTATATTAAGTCCACGTGGTTCATTATTTACTAATGTCCTAAGTCCAAGTGGTTCATTATTTACTAATGTCTTAAGTCCATATGGTTCAAAATTTTCTAATGTCCTAAGTCCACTGTTGCTTACTTTTCAGGAGAAACAAAAAACTAATTATCTCAACTAATAATCACGTAAATAAAAACTACTTTCGAGAGTATTACCAGTAATTATGGACCCATTTAATACGATAATTTTTATAATTAGCAAATAGCATTATTCAACAAAATAAATTATTAAATATCAAATGATAATTTTTTTTATAAGTTTTCAAGATAATTTTAATGAAAAATTATTTAAATTAAAATATTTAATTAACAAAATATATTTGCACCGCATTTAAAAAAATTTAGCATGTGCAGCATATCGATGTTGGGATGCAGAAATGCGACCGATGAGAAAAATCATGAGGTTTTTACTCATGATTTTTCTCATCGGTCGCATTTCTGCATCCCAACATCGATATATAGTTTAAATTAATAACATAAAACACAACGTATATATTGCGCGAGTATAACAGCTTTTAGATAAGAAAAAGTTTCTTTTTTTTAATGTTATTATTTAGTAATGACGTCACGGGCAGTAACTTTTTCTTATGCCCACATGCACAAACTTGCCGCACGTTTTTTTTTTCTAAATTAAATAAAAATACTTGATGAACTCAAAAATAAGAAATTAACATATCAATTGATTCAGAACGATGTCCTCTTTTAGAATAAGACACTTATTTAACCCCTAATTTTTTTAAGTGTTTCTCATTCTTTATATCCAAGAGTATTAAAAATACTGCCAAAATTCTATGATTTTTTCTTAATTTTTACTTTTAATACACTTCTTGCGTTTTCAGGTGGAAAACAATAAAACGACATTTAAATCATTTATAAAATTAATATGGGCGTCATGAAAAAAATCGATTTCTTCCGTAGATCTATTAATAAAAAATACCATCCTTTGCGATTATTTAGTACCTCGTGTGTCTTACATATTAACACCACACAAGTAGTATACGAATTGTTAAAAAAAAAAAAAAAAAAATAGTGATTTTATGCGAAAATTACATGATGATTGAAAAACTACATGCGTCTCTCAATTATATGCATCTAATTAATTTCGGTGCCGTGCAGACGCGAGGCTCGCTGTGGTCTATGAAAGCTATTCACTGGTTTCAAACAGATGAAAAAATTTCTTCAAATATTATTTTTCATATACATATACGCAAATTTAATATTGTCACAGCATATTCAGAAGTCAAGTCAGAGAAATGAGTATCAATTAAGAGTCTGCAAAAGTTCTGGGGGTAGTTTTCCCATTAAAAATAGCTTATATTGAAAAACATTAACGTACATTAACAATAATTATTTCAGTTAAATACAATCACCGTCGTTTTCAAAACATATTTAGCCGCTTACTTGTACATAACTATTGCGCGTAAAAAGGGGCATGTCTGGTACAAATAATGTTGATTGTTTTATGTCACGGCTTTATTTTTTTTTTTGATATTCATGTAAAAAATGGTGTAAAAATGTAAAATAAGTTGTTTGATCATTGCAAACGAAAAAAAACACTTTGGATCAAAATGGACTTAAGACATTAGTAATTTTTCAAAAACGTGGACTTAGGACATTAGTAAATAATGAACCACTTGGACTTAGGATATTAGTAAATAATGAACCACGTGGACTTAGGCAGTGGCGGTCCTATGTATTTTGGGCCCGGGGACAGAAATCTAACTGGAACCCCTCAATAGATGTGCAGAGTGCCAATAGCCCGCCGCAGGCACGATTTTTTTTTTTACCACGTGACTATTTACAGGCAATTCAGTATAATTGTCAGTGCAGATGGCTTTAAGGAAAAAATAAATAATGTTCTTTTTATTTTATGATTTTTTTAAATAGAGGGGGGAAATGCTAAATTTTATTTTAGAGTGAAATATTAAAAAAAAAAAAAAAAAAAAAAAAAAAAAAAAAAAAAAAAAGTACAAAAATTCATAATCAAAATAATTCACATACTTTTTTATAACAGTACTTTGCAGATTTTGGCCAGATTAAGCAAATGGAAAAAATGTTTCCTTCATATTCTCAAAAAGCTATTTTTTTTTCTATTAGAATTATTTTCAAATTTTCAAAACTAAAGTGTTGTTCATAAACCCTGTTCTCTTGCAAAAAAAAAAAAAAAAAAAAAAAAAAAAAAAGCATATCAAGTCTTCCGGATAGAAATGTCGTTGTAGAGTTTTTTTGTGAACCGACCTTGAATCTGACTTGTTCTTTTCATAGAGCTCATAGTCGCGTGGCAAAAAAACTCTACTACGACATTTCTATTCGGAAGAACTGATATATTCCATTTGAATAACCAAAGTTGATCATCATCATCATTTTAGGAGCAGAGGACAGGGTCAATTTGATGAATAGAGAAGAAAATTTGAAGAGAGAAAATTTAGGAAGATTGAGGTAGCTTTTATTTATCATTGAAAAATTTTCCCCTACGCCAGGCCAAAGAGGACGACTAAAAATGTTTTCAGGATAAAATTTTATTTCATATTCTAAAAGAAGACATTGTCCTGAATTGATTTATTTGAAAATTCTAAATTGTAAGTTCAGTAAGTATTTCTATTAAAAAAAAAAAAATGCCGATACGCAATACCTATGCATGCGTGCATAAAAAAAAGTACCAACTAACGTCATTTTAAGACTTTTAAAAATTAATTATAAATTCTCAATGAACTCAAAAATAAGAAATGTCCATACTTATCGACTTAGGACATTGCCCTCTTTTAGAATAAAAATGCAATAAAATAACACCCTGAAAATATTTTAGTCTTCATTGTAATTCTCTTAAGTAGTTTATTTTACATTTTTAAACCCTTATTATAAACCCAGTCCTTATTTAAAAAGATAAAAAAAATACTGAATAAAGTTGTAATTATTACTATAGTAAATTAAGAGATATTGTATTTTATCTGTAAATTTTTATGCTTTAGTTTTTTTTTTTATTATTATTATTATTTTTTTTTTTATATATTATAAATTTGTTTGGATAATTTTTAGGGATAATTTTATTAAAGAAAATCATTAAATTGGTTCATAAACTTCTCTCTCTCTCTCTCTTCTTCTTCCCGTCCCAACTTCCTTTTTTTTCCCGTTATATAGCTTTGAATTTTTTACATGTAGGCCTCGTTCCGGGCCCTCCAAGCCTAGTGGGCCCGGGGATATCTGCCCCTCAATCCCCCCTGTAGGACCGCCACTGGACTTAAGACAATATAGCGGAGCCCCCTTGATGCTAGCATCAAAACCCGAAATTGACCTAAACTAGGTATTTTGGCTCATTTTGGCTTTTGGTTCATCGCTTTTTGCCCAAACCTGGAATACCATTTTATTTCAGCTTTTGGTCACGAAATTTTGATTCATACTAGTTTTGAGCATTTTGCAAAAAGCAAAACCCGGTGTAAACATATATTTTATATCTAGTTTTGGTCTTTGAATTTTGACCAGAACTAGTTGTGCGCTCAAAAATCCTGTGCAAGATCTTGTTCAGTATCTTGCATAATCTTGTGCAAGATTTTAAAAGTCTTCCTGCAAGATCCTGCAAGACTTTTTTTCAATTTTCTTGCGCAGGATCCTGTGTAAGATTTATTACTTAAAATTTATAGTAATTAAAAGCGCTGAACACCTGTGGGTGATGACTTAAATCCTAAGATATGTTAGAAAAAGCAATATTAATTTTTTTTTAATATTTTACAACATTGAATTTAATTTTATATTGCACTTTTAAATTTTGTACACCCATCTTAGTACTGGCCACGCTTGACGTTGCATAACTTCGGTGATTGCCTTGAAGTTTCTTGGACCATTCTGCCATCTCGTCATCTTATATAAGTGATGGTTGAATGTTCTATTTATACTTTGATATTGCTATTGACATGCTATAACATGTTTTTCACACATACTTTGCCCATTTCTACCCCAAAAAGTTCACCCCAGGGTAAATTAATTACAAAATAGAAGAATTATAATTATTTAATGAAAATAACTGTAAAATATTATGTTTTTAATAAGACAATTGTCAATTCACCAGAAAAAAATAACCTACCAACAATTTTAATAATTGTTTGAAAATTAAACATTTTTTTATTATTTGCCGTGGAAAAATTAGGGGTGTGTTTTATTCTGCTCAGGAAAGCACAAGATCTTTAAAAATAATCTCAGGATATGCAAGAAATATTAACATCTTGAACAGGATTGGCAGAAAAAAAATATCTAGCACAAGTCAAATAAAAACTGCCCTGCAGGATCTTGCAAGATCATACAGGATCCTGTGCAAGATGTCCTGAACAAGACTTTTAATTTTTCTTGCAAGATCTTGCATTAACCTGGGCAAGATCATGCGCAGGATCTTGCAAGAATCCAAATCTTGCGTGATCTTGCAAGATCCTGCGCAGGATTTTTGAGCAGGATGGTCAAAAGCCGAAAAATCAAAAGCCGAAAATGAACATTTCTAACTTCAGAATTTTATGCAACGGTAAAAGACTAATTATATTATATTATATATTATGTACAGTCATGGAGTCGATACCGAAATTTTCGATACCGATACGATACCGATATTTTTAAATTTACCCGATACCGATACGATACTGCTCAAAAAAATTTGCTCCGATACGATACCGATATTTTCCGATACTTTTTCGATATTTTTGCTATATCTCATACAATAAATATTGCAATATAAATTTCATTTTTTTTTTCACCTTTGAGACATAAATTGGTATCATAAAATCCATGTATATTTTTGCCACATTTATTATTTATTTTATTTATTTATTCATTTATTCATTTATTTACTTATTTACTCATTTATTTATTTATTTTATTCTAATGTTCGTTTGTTAAACTAAAATGACTAAAAAATTATAGTAGATTTAAAAATATATATATATTTCATTCGTTTAATGAAATTATACGATTAGAATATCCTCTACTGTTTCCAAGCACTATTGTTAATTATTTACAAATTAGCAATTTCTTTATTTCGTTTAGAAGTAATTTTCAAATATTTAATAAATTTAATTTTTTTTCATGGTATTTTTTTAATTTGCTAAAGTAAACGCAAAGTATCATTAGCTTTCGTATTTCTTTTATTGGCTCAAATCATCCCCGCTAAACGAAAGGGGTTAAAGTCCAAAATTCCCCTATGGTCGTAAAAATCCTTTGATTTTGTAAACTTTTTAAAAATTTAACCTTGTAAAAAATTTGTATAAAGACATTAACGGAAGTATGCTACATCTTTTGTAATTTGTAATGCATTGAATTTATATACAATTGCAGTGATTTAAAATGTCAATCATTGACTATATTTTATTGTGATTTCTACCGGCGCTTTAGTCATTATAGGAGAGATCATAGATAGTACTGTACGACCAGTCGACCACACGACGGATTTCTCAGAAACTTGGCGACAGTCGATCGCTCTTTTTTTTCTTTTTTTTTTTTTTTTCATAAAAAGAAGAAAAAAGTTTAAACACCGTTTTCTTTATTTTTATTGTATGTAAAATTAAAAAAAATTACTTTTTACCTGGTGGCTTTATAAAAAGTATAAAATAAAAATACTGTGCACGGCGCCCTGCCCTGTTGTTATAGCACAATGAAAAATAAAGGAGTGAATTGCATTGTCCAAGTACGAAAGATAGATAAACAGTAATCACTAATGGAATGTTCTCGTTGCTTCATAAGTTTTTTTTTTTTTTTTTTTTTTTTGTATTTTTACTTTTATTTTATGAGAGAGCAAAAGTCTCAAAGTATCGAAAAAAAGTATCGAAATTCGGCGATATTTTGCTGATATCGGTGACCGATACCCACCGATACCGATATTCGATACTGAGTTTAAAAAAGGCCCCGATACGATACCGATACGATAAAAGTATCGGTATAGTATCGGATATCGTATCGCAGTCGATACCGATACTCCATGACTGATTATGTATAATGCTTTGGTATTATTATTGAGGCATTAAAACAATATATTTTATTATTTTACTTCAAATACAAAATATATGGTCTAAAAGATTAATTTGATTAGAACACGCTGACCATAATCTTTAACTCTTATGGCTAGATACGAAAAATAAACTTCTTGTTTGACCTAGCAATGGACAACTTGCAATGAGCGAACTTTTTAAAATAATTTGAAAGTTTCTTAATGTATTTCTTACAATATATATAAATATAAATATATATATATATATATAATATATATATATATATATATATATATATATATATATATATATATATATATATATATTATAATTCCCCTTCTTGCAACAACTACAAACATTTTATTGCAAGTGGTCCATTCAGTAATAGTATATTATTATTATTTTAAGGGGCTACTTACGATTAAATGTAAATTAAGAGCTATGGATAACTATATAAAACCACTCACGTTGTAATTTGCACACCAACAATATACGTGTGTTGTGAACTTTTCAAATTCAAACACTTTCTTACCCTGTTTCTAATGAATATTATAAAATTATTAACCATGTTTTCAGCACAGAGACAAACAGTCAACTGAATATACGCACAAGAAATATTTTAAAATAAATCATTATCACTGGATAAAGTAAGGTGGACTTGAACTTTGAACCAATATAAGGGAAAGTGGTCATAAATCATAATACAGTATATCACCCTTTTTTAAATTAAAATAAATATTTTTCCTTTTTTTATTTAACGTGTTGTGTTCTCTCTCTCTCTCTCTCTCTCTCTCTCTCTCTCTCTCTCTCTCTCTCTCTCTCTCTCTCTCTCTCTCTCTCTTATTCTTATAGCAAATTGAGTTGAGAAATGTTCATTTTTGGCTTTTGATTTTTCTATTTTGACTACAACTAGTTCTGGTCAAAATTCAAAGACCAAAACTAGATATAAATGTTTACACCGGGTTTTGCTTTTTGCGAAATGCTCAAAACTAGTATTAATCAAAATATCGTGACCAAAAGCTGAAATAAACTGGCATTTCGGATTTTGGTAAAAAGCGATGAACCAAAAGCCGAAATGAGCAAAAATATCTAGTTTGGGTAAATTTTGGGTTTTGATGCTAACACACACACACACACACACATATATATATATATATATATATATATATATATATATATATATATATATAGGCTATATATCGCTGTTGTTCCGCTCTATTGGCCAATGTCCACTTGTCCTTGAAAAAATAAAAATCATCAAATCGACCCCTGATTTTGGATTTTCGCATTTCAGGTCATTTGCAGCAAAAAAAATATTTTTCAAGGTCAAGTGGACATCAGCCAATATAGCGGAACACCAGCGATATATATATATATATATATATATATATATAATCATAATCAGTGATGGAACTTTACCTTGTTATGTAACATATTTGTTAAGTTACGGACGTTATACCTTCATCATGACATGTTATAACTTTTCTTTCTAATCAAGGTCATACCTGATGCACGTAAACAAGCTGTGATTGCAACTCGATGTCTAGTTTATCTAGCGTTCGTATACCTTCTCTGCATGTATCATTTATAAATTTTACTTTATTTTTTCCCTAAATTAAAAAACATTATTTTCTAGATAAATTATTTGAAATAATTAGAAATCTTTTTTTGCATTATTTCTCACTTATATTATTATTAGAAATATTATTATTATATTTTTTCTAATGCATTATTCTCTACATACTACTAATAATTCTTAATTTTTCAAATTTAAATGAGGATGGGATGACATTATTTTACAGAATAATAAAATATTCTAATATTTGAATTAAAAAAAAAAAAAAAAAAAAAAAAAAAAAAAAAAAAACGAGAATTATAAAAATGAAAACTTATAGGAACCTCAAAATTGTCAAAGAAAATGCGTTTAAAAATATTTAATTGTCACGACGAAAATTTTACCATGAATTTTAATTAATTGTTGCCTTGGTCATTTAACCATTTTTAATTGTTACTGAAAATTCTGTATTTCATAAACAACCTTAATAATAAATAAAACAAAGAGAGTTTAAGCATTAATTTGTGATAGTGAGAAATTAAAAAATTACAGTACAAAACGGTAAGTGCGGTTGGGTGTCAGAAAAAATTTGCAATTGCAGCGGCTTTTATTTCATATTTATATCATTTTTGGTTGTAAAAGTATACAGTAAATAAAATGAAAATCCGTTTACTTTTTTTATTTTTACCCTTTAAATTTTTATTTAAATATTTTTAATAATATATTATATAATATATTTGAATATTTTTCACAAATATTCATTTATTAAAAATGATAATTTTAAAACATACGATTGCGTTCATTAGAAAATACTAATTTATTCACTTTTCCAAAAATAAAATAATAATAATAAATAAGAAGAAGAAAAAAAAAAAAAAAAAAAAAAAAAAAAAAAAAAAAAACGTGAATATTTTAACATTTTTGCTGCTAGTCTTAGGTGCAAACCAAATTTTTTTAACAAAATATTATATTAAGTTTTACCTGTGCGAGCCCAATACAATATTATAATAAAACATTTTCGACAGCTCTTGTATGATTTGGATCATCGTTTGCGCTCGAAATTTGAAGTGCTTCTATAACCGACCTTGAAGAGGTTACGATAGGTTACATGTAACATGTTATGATTCAATGTTAGTTATAACAGTTAAGGTGATATAACATTCTCGCATCACTTATATATATATATATATATATATATATATATATATATATATATATATATATATATATATATATATATATATATATATATATATATATATATATATATATATATATATATATATATATATATATATATATATATATATATATATATATATATATATATATATATATATATATATATATATATATATATATATATATATATATATATATATATACAGGGTGTTTATAAAAAAACGCACGATTTAAATCTTAAATTTAGACATGACGGTAAGTGAGAAAAATAATGTTTTATACATCAAATGAAAGCCTCAGTTTTGACACTTTTAAAAATGTGCACAGTTTTATTTTTCGTCAAATCTTTTATTTTTTATTCGCGAAATGGCGCAAAATGCCAATTTGCCAAAACGCCCGCCTTTTTTCTTGCATTTTCAAGCGTGTTTTTTCTCAGTAAGCGAAAACATAAAATGTTTACTGATCAACACAAGGCACAGTGCGTTCTTTGGTATGAAAATGCAATGTCTCCTACGGCAGTTCAAAGGACATATCGTGTTACATATCCAGTGGATTATCACCACGTACTGGTGTCACTGAGTGGATAGCTGCGGTAATGCGTTGCTTGAGGTCTCTGATATTTCGCACTGGAGTTTTAAATGCGACATCTTTCACGTATCCCCAGAGTAAGAAGTAAGGTGGTGTTAGGTCAGGAGACCTTGGAGCCCATGCTGTTGGTCCATCGCGACCCAGCCACTTGTCTGGGAAGACTTGGTTTAGGTACTCTCTAACCGCCAGTGCCCAATGCGGTGGAGCGCCGTCTTGCTGGAATGTCAAGTCAAAGCCCAATTCCTTCTGAGCTTGAAGCAGCTGAGGTACAGCGTTTGTAACATGTCAAGGTAAGAATTCCACCATACTGTAGCCTCGTGGAAGAACAATGGTCCAATAATGCGATCAAAGAGAACACAGAACCAAACATTCACCTTCTGGCTATCTCTCTCATAAGTGCGAGAAAAATCAGGTCTCTCTGAACCCCAGATTATCGTTTTGCGAGAAGGTACGTGGTGATAATCCACTGGATATGTAACACGATATGTCCTTTGAACTGCCGTAGGAGACATTGCATTTTCATACCAAAGAACGCACTGTGCCTTGTGTTGATCAGTAAACATTTTATGTTTTCGCTTACTGAGAAAAAACACGCTTGAAAATGCAAGAAAAAAGGCGGGCGTTTTGGCAAATTGGCATTTTGCGCCATTTCGCGAATAAAAAATAAACGATTTGACGAAAAATAAAACTGTGCACATTTTTAAAAATGTCAAAACTGAGGCTTTCATTTGATGTATAAAACATTATTTTTCTCACTTACCGTCATGTCTAAATTTAAGATTTAAATCGTGCGTTTTTTTATAAACACCCTGTATATATAATATATATTAGTGGAAGCTTTGCTATAATGTCCTAAGCCCTCAAGCAGTGCAAAGTTGTGTAGCCCATACGAACTGTAAATATTTTTAGTGATCTGATAATAGAATAATGGTGTTTAATAAATAAAATAATAATAATAGAACATTTGATCAGCAGCATAATATGGTACCCCACAAATCCGCCTAATGTCAAAATTTGCTTATACTTTTGGTGTAATTATTCCCTACTAATATACTAACTCGGCATCCATTTGCTGCAAAAATGTTGCTCCTGGACAGCATCGTAGCTCCACACTAGCACAGCATTCTGTGAAGTGAGCAGGTTGGCCTGGCTGAGGACATGTTAAACGTCGAACCTCACTCTCACTATCAGCTTCTACACCATTTGCAAACAATCCTTCGCACTCTTTGCTCATAGCTGGAAAAAAAGAAATCAAAATTAGCATAATTCACACACAATAAATTTGAAAACAAAACAAAATGCAAGTACGCCTTAAGGCGCGGCCACGCCGATATATTGTACAGGATGTATACAACGTATCAGAAAAAAAATCACAAACTGTTAAAGTTAGCAGCATTACGTATCACATCATTTTTTTTTATTTTTTTTTTGAATACTATTGTTTAAAAGCCTAGTTGGAGTTGGCAATGTGTGAGCAAAGTTTCAGATTTTTTATGTTATTAATAAGCTTGTAAAAAATTAATTAGTAGCTCAGAGTGCCTTTTTATCGTGGAAAAAATGCTTATAATTTTTATACGCATGCCACTTTAAACTAATATGGGCAAAAACTATAAATCAGTGTATCCCCAGATATTCTAGTGTAAAACTGATGTTTATAATTTATAATAAGTGTATGTGTGTGTGTGCGTGTGTGCGTGCATACAGACAATGCATTAAAAAATCCCTAAATAACAGCAGCGACAGCATAACACCATTTATAATAAATAATAACTGCAAAAAAGTTTTCTATTCACAAGCTGAGGAACTCAAATATTTATGGCATAGGACAGGGCACTAATTGTAAGTTTGGTCTGATCCTTTTTCTTATAATATTAATGATATTCCACCAACTGTATTTTATAAATACTGTTTACCCACAGTCTATTACGCTGGATGGCTCTAATTTCAAAATCACAGCTCTTGATAACAATATGTTAAAAGTAAATGCCCAAAATACCCTTCTATAAAGCTCAAACATGGCTCGACAATAATGAGCTAATCCTAAATGTTAATACTACAGAAATATTACAATTTCAAAACATTAGAAATAAAAGTAAAAAACTTTGAGTCTATTAGTATCGGAGATACAATCATTAAATTTAGGAAATATAGTAAAATTCCTAGGAGTTTTCATTGCCTACGTTTCAACCACCATGTTTCACATGTATGGTAATTGTACTAGTTATCAGCATGCTTGCCGCAATTATCAGCAGGTGTTTGCTGCTTTTTTAAAACACGTTCCACTCATTTGAGTTTTGAAATTTTTAAACAAAAATGATAGCTTAAGAATATCTTTGTGCTAAAATTTCAAAGCCCTAAAATTAGTGGAAGGTATTTAAAAAAATACAACTGCCGATAACTGCGGCCTGCCAATAACTATATTACAATTACCATATCGATCTTGTTGCGAAAAAAAGGCCTATCTCGTATTTTGTCAGTGGAAGCAAAGGTCTTATCTCGTTTTTTTGTCAGTGGAAGCCAAAGGCCTATTTCGTTTCCGAACGTTATGGAGATGGCGCTCAAGATAGACCTTTTTTGCTTCCACTGACAAAAAACGAGATAGGCCTTTTGCTTCCCCTGACAAAATACGAGATAGGCCTTTTTTTCACAACAAGATCGATATGTAAAAAAAATAAATAATAATAATAGTTTGTCTCTTTGCTTGGGCCGAGCGTATTACGATCTCGGAGGTTAAGCAACGCGGCGCCTGGTCAATACTTGGATGGGTGAACGCCTTTAGCCTGTCCCGTGCTTTCCTTATAGACTGTCGTCGCGGAGGGCAAGTCTACCCTGTTTAGCCTCTCGAACACCTTGAGGTTCCTTCCTCACCACTCTGATAGAGGGTTTTTCACCCTAGGAGTGTGTAAAAAGTAGGGTAGCGTGAGGTCTCGAAACACGCTTTGGCGGGAAAGATATTGCCCCACCTCTTGGCGATTTGTCGCCGGTGTGATGGTGCGGCCTGTCTCCTGCTACCACCAAGCGGCTAGACAAGGAACTATCACATGCTGCAAAGCATGTTCCGAGTCAAATGCCGACGTGCCAACTAACAAAGTTAGAGACGAGAACTCAGCCTGACATTGCTTGGCTTGTCGGTCTGGCTATTTCTGCCTTCTGCCCGTTTGCAAGGTATGCCCGATGTGAAAGCGTTGTACCCTTGAGGGTAACATGCAGAAGTAGAGTGACTAAGTCCCCAGGGAGAGTCCGCAGTGTTAGAAGAAAGCTGGGCCCACTAATCTATGTGGAGGTTGAGACTGCTTTATAAAAAATGATAATAATAAATAAATAAAAAATCAAAAGCCATTCTATATTTATAATAAGACATGAAACTTAAATGAACTGTATCTTACACTATGTTGTATGCAAAATTTCTTTCAATTCTTAAAGATGGTATTATATAAATAAATGTTGGAAAATTCAAGTACATATAGTAACAGCTAGAGTATATATATATTCATGGTCGGACTGGCAATCAAGGGGCCTGGCCCGCGAAAGGTGTGTAACACCTTCTAGGGGCTTCAAAAGGGGGCGTAACACCCTAGTTACGCTTTTTTTTAGGCCCCAAGAAATGCCAGGAAGCCTCCAAACAGGGGGACCACGTCTGCTATCGCGGACTAACTCTTCTGGCCACGAGTCCAAAGCCGGAGGGTATTCACTAACAAACTACAGAGACGCACATAATGTACCGTTATATATGTTCAAAAAGAAAACTAAATTTTTAAATCTATTGTTTCAAATAGAAATACTTCCCTTTCCTTGTGTTTGTATACATATGCCCATTTTTTATAAAAGAAAAAAACAACAACAAAAAAGTCACTTTTTTGCGGGAACAAAAAAATAGCCACAACATGCTACATACATACGAAGAACGAAGACATATGAATGGATATATGCATATAACATAATTCATAAGAATTGTTGACTAGAAATGCAAAGTAATTCAGGGTCCATTCATTGTTAGAATTTATACGCATAAACGGCATAAATCTATTATGTATACATACATACATAAATGTGTTCAATATGTTTTAATCATATATCATATTATTTAAACAATTCGGCTCAAGTAATTGTTTGTATTATATGTACATATATCCTTTTTTGCATCATGCTACAACAGAAACCCAGCTTTAATGTTTGTAATTTTGTACGTTTGTATAATTTTAGTATTATAACATTGCAATATATCATGCATATTTATAAATTTTTATATTTCTTATTTTAGTAATACATACATATATTTGTATGCACTTGTAACATATAAGTTAACAATTCCATTTATGTATAACTTTATAAAATTGTACATACATACTTTATTGTGCTTTATTGCATTTGATCGTATAGGAGAATGGAAATTAACCAAATTAAGTTATTTTGATAGTATGTACAAATGTATGTATGTATATGGTACTCGTCTGGTACTGGTATCATGGCATGTATATACACACATACTTAAATGCTTACCTGCTGTTCCGATGATACCGGCTGTTTTGGTTTTTGTTTCTTTTGGAACTTGGATTTCAGCGTTCCCTGTCTGTTTATAGATCAATGAACCAACCAGACATCTGGAAGTAATGAAACCAACCAACCAGCCACCGACCCAACCCGGATCCAACCAACCAACTGCATTGCGCACGTGCAATTTCTTGTAAGGCGGGAAATCAGCAAAATCAACTTTGTTTGTTTGTTTGTTTGTTAGTTAATTTTAGCAATTTAATGCTATTTTATTAACACTTCATTAACACTGATTTATTTTGATTAACACTGATTTATTTTGATGTTACACTTCACTTTCAATCATAGGGTATAGCTTATAATTAATGTAGGTTTATTATCTTATTTTAAATATCACTGTTTTTAAATTTATTGAATACTTGTTTTTTGAAATTTTTAACGTTTAATTCTTTGTCAACTTGATTGAGTTTGTTATATAATTTTATGCCACTAACAAATAAAGACTTTTGGCTTGATTTGTTGGATTGAGAAAACATATGGAATTCTTTTGCTTGTAGTATCATGTTCATGAATTTCTTTTTTTTTTTAGTTATTAAAGAGATCATGTCATCTTTCATTGAAGTGATTTTAAATGAAACACAGAGTACTTTAAATTCAATTTTTTGTTTGGCACTCAACCAGTTTAATTTCTTAAGCATATCATTTTTCTTAGTATACCAATCACATTTGAGAATAATTCTCATTTTATTTTGTAATTTCTCTAGTTTATCAATATCTCTGACATTTGCATCCAGAAATATCGATGAAAAATATTCATATAGTGATCCGAGGAGCTATTATTGTGTTAAAAATTATTTCTTTTGTCCATTTTGTTAAGTATTTGCTAATTCTTCCTAAGTAGTTTGTTTTTTTTAGATTTTTTTTTTTGCTGTATACCATTGACTTTGATGTGTATTAAGTTTAAGTTTATTATTACAGAACCATTTAGATATGATAGATAGATCATTATTAAGTTTAGTGAGAGTTTCCGTAAAGTCATCTACCTCAATACATGACTTAGCGTGTCATCTGCAAAAAGATTCACATCCACATGTATTACATTTGAAGCTAGGTCACTCATGTAAATGATAAAAAGCAGGGGCCCTAATACAGACCCCTGCTGAGGGACCCCAATTTCACAAGGAATCTCCTTTGATTTATTTCCATTTACTTGGACTATGTGGGTTCTTCCAAATAACTAACTAAAGCACACAAACTAACTATGTGTGCAACGTGCAATGTATGATAAGAGATTATAATAATATAATAACTATGGGGCAAATGTCCCTCACATATGTCTTCCAACTCCACCCATGCTAGCGCGTAGCAATGTCCCACACATACAATGTCCCTCACATGTCTTCCAACTTCCAACTCTCTATGCTAGCGCGTTGTCCAAAAGGAGTGACGATGCGCCAATATAGTAGTGACATCTGGAACTAAAAAGCTTCGTAAGCTTAACATAGTAGTTCAGATGTCACGTGCGGTGGCGCTATAGTCAGGCTATAGTGTTGCGTGGACCCACGTGGACCAGAGTCCCCTCCACCTTCTGCGTGGACAACAAAAAGTGCCCAGAGTTGGAAGACATGTGAGGGACATTGGTATGCGTGTGGTATTTGACTAAAAAGTAAACTTTTTAAAAGTTGTAAAGAAAGCAACCCTGAAATTTTGAACGCAGTGATACATTAGGATAAAGCCGGAGCCACAAGGAACAACTGTTTTGAGGCTGACAAGCGATTTCTCTTAGATCCGCTTCCATTTCAATATGTATAATATACATACTGCAAAGCATTGGATATGGAAAAATGGCAAATGTAACAACATATATAAAGATAAAACAATAATTCAATAAGGTACGTGTGGGAGGGGAAAAAAAAAAAGTTGATGGAATGTTGCCTGTTGCCTTATATTTTTCCTTTGTTTGTAACTTTCTGTGTCTGTATATCGGTACACTTAATGTGCATATAACGGTACGTAAAAGTATATGACGTAAGTTTATTTAATTTCTTATTTTTATTCTACACAGTATACATAATTAAATTTACACTATATAATTATATACAACAATTAAGGAGCGCAAACTGAGAATAATATATATTTTATTATACTTATACTAAGCTCTTTATAGTTTTACAACATTTATTAATATAACTTATTCTTTTATTCCTACTACGAAAGCATATAGCATTTATATAATTTAAAATGGAGTCTTTCTAATCTTGTTTTACCACACACACTTCTAAGAAAATTCATATGTATACCATAAAACTCATCTATATGCTATGAATCATGGGTACGGCAGAAAGTATAAGCAAAAAATATTAATGCACATATATTATAATATGCATTAATATTTTTTGGCCTGGTTTAGAAATTATTTTCTCTCCCACGACAGCATCCCTGTCAGTCTATAATAAGCTCATATTCTCATTATCTACCATATTCTCTAATTTTTTCTAATCTACCTATGTGTTTTTCTATCATTAAAGCTTTTCATTATTAATACATATAGAGGGTTGAAAAAGATGGAAGCGGCTATAATAATTGCTATAGCTGCCTTCACCATTAATTGATCGAGTTTGCCAATTCAAATATTCATTCATCCTACAATCACAACAATAATGCACCCGCTTAGGTTATAGTAACATTGAGTTTATTGAGTTTAGTGGCATACTTCAACATAAAAAAAAAAATAATTAAATACATATTATGCACTTACTTTACTATGCATGAATTTTATAATTTTATATTTTATAGCAGCTATCAAAATAACCATTCTGTTATAGTTTAAGTTCAAAGAATTAAAAGTTATCAAAATAAGGTTGTGGTATCATGGGGTGACAATAAACCTCTTAGCCAACCAACTAAGAATAGAGAATAAGTAAATTATTTTATGTTTTATTTTTGTTGCACTATATAGCTTCTGCATATTTAAGTTATACATATCGAGAGTGCTCTGCTACAATGTCTTAAGTCCATTTGACCTTGAAAAAGAAAAAAAAATTGTCGGATCGACCCCAAATTTTGGATTTTGCCATTTCAGGTCATTTGCAGCAAAATTTATTTATCACAGTCAGGTGGACGTACAAGGACATTATAGCGGAGAAAGGATATGCTAGCAAGATTTTCACCGAACTATGGGACACTTTCACTATAGTAAGGCCCTTGCTGGTTTCTCCTATCCTTATTATATATATTACTCCTTTCATTTTTAAGAAAAGGATAGGAGAAACCAGCAAGGGCCTTAGCATAGTGACAGTGTCCCATAGTTCGGTGAAAATCTTGCTAGCACAGAGATATAAAAAACTAACACATTGGAAATATTTCGGCAATAAACTCCCAAGAGAGATGGAGTGTGTTATATATGTTTTGAAAATTCATAGTTTCTCTCGGAGTCTGTAAGGACTGATGAAGGCATAAAACACTCTTGGAGTTTATTATTGACATATTTCTAATGTGTTAGTTTTTTTTATAACTGTGCTTGCAAGATTTTCACCGAACTATATGGGACTCCTGCTGGTTTCTCCTACCCTTTTCTTTCAAATGTATCATATACATCCACGATGGTTTATTTCCCTTAATATATCTCTTATTTTCTTTTAATTATTATAAATAGGCCTATAATTAGTGGTTTCTATTAATTGTAATACAATAAAATTTCACAAAGAAATCAAAGTAAAATAATAATAATAAAATAAAAAATTATATTTTGTTTAAGGTAATCTATAAATATATTTAGCATTTGAATACATATGTCATATATAACATTGTTATAATATAACAATATAAAACTTTAAAGTACAAAATTAATTATTAGCATTAGAAAACACATCATGCTAAAAGCTAAGCCTATATAATATGCAGCATAAATATCTACTAAAATCTCAAAATATAATCTAGGCTATGATAATTACGGAAAAATCACATTTGTTACAGTTGATTAATAAAATGATTCGATTGAAAAATATATGGATAGATTTCAAAAACTGGTGAATGTTGGATATTGAGTAGTGACTGACAGGGGCGCCTTGCCTGAGAGAAAATATCTAGCTCAGTCTGAAATTAAACGTATATTGGATTGGATAACAAATTTCTCTCTCTCACAGGCTATCCACATTATCCATATAATGTTTTTCTATTAAATATTTTTATAATTCGCAACAATGGTTTTGTAACAGATAACATATTTTATATATAGGCCTAATTTTTTTTAAGGCTATAAGAAAGGTCTATTATATAAATTACTTTTATAACATGAGCTACAGAATTTTATGTTTAGCAATTAACTATTAAGTTTAAAAAATACTATTAAATGAGGAAAAAAAAAAAAAAAAAAAAAAAAACACTGCAGCTTACTCATACACTTGTACATTTGTTGTGTACTTACTTAGTGAATACAACTAAAAAATATTATATGTCTATATCTTAAGTCACTTTCAATTAGTGCTATTCTACAGCATAGAAGCAACCTCACATTGAAGCATTGCAAAGTCAGTAGGTAAAATGATTATTGTTCAGGCATGTATGGTCCATCTATAGCGGAACTGAACATATAAAATTGGAAACTATAAAGCTGCTTATATGCAAGCATTTATGATTAACTTTGCATTTAGCCTGTGCTTTCATTCATGCAATGTACAAACCACATTATGCCTGTGTAGTTGGCAATGTTACATGATACATGGTCCCATGGTCATTTTTGTATTATTTTAAACATAGCCACAAAATTGCAATATTTTCAAAACTACTCATGAAAGGGCTGAGAAGGAATAATAATGATGGTGAAGTACAATGTATGTGTGAACCATGAGTGTGAAATCGTCAACAATTTCATCAAAATACAGTTCACAGCTGTGGGTGGAACATTTGTCCCTCCCACTGCAAGCACAGATGAAACTTCTCAACACGGAATAAAATACTATTGAGCTATGTTAGACAAGAGTCCTCCACACTAATTATTTGACACAAGAAATCTATACATACAGGTGAAATCATGGAAATTGATATCAGCTCAATTTTCTGACAAAGTTCATAACCACAACAGGTCACAAACCATCATCTATTAATGACAGTGAAAACTGAAAAATACTGCTGCAAAACAATTCTTTCTTTTTCATTTTTAATCCTACCAGAATATCATTCAGCAAATTAAATATAATTGATTGTGAAACTTGTACTGAATCATTAGAGAAGAATGGCTGTAATACTAGTTAATTTTTCTCTCCACCTCTTTTTTGTTGTTTGCTGTTAGAATCAACCTTATTTTTTGGCAAAAGTAATCAGCTCAATAACAAAACCACTCAACAATTTTGTGCCTGATTATAAAATAACAAATTATTACTATTATTATTATTTTTTAATAATACTACTACTAACAACCACTACTTATAGGGATCCTGGCCTCAAAACATTGAATCAAAAACATGCATGAAGTTCATGGATAGGAACATTGCACTGACACTTATTATGTCCCACAAAGGTATACACAAGAAGAAAACATTAGCATTTATATCACAAAATACTTGATGGGATTTACATAAACAACATTAGTTGGTCTCAAAACCCAACTGTAGCGCTGTAGCAGTGATCAGAAAATTTCAATTATGCAACTCATACAACATTTTTATTCTAATTTTTGCCTGTTTCTGACGCCATTAACAGAAATTTTCAAGCAGATAGCATACTTTACAGTTTTTTCACGCAATCTTGTGGGGCCACATTTACATTCTGGTAAAATTTATCATCAGTTTTGTAGATCCCATTTTGTGATAATTAATGAGAAAATGTTGTTTCATGTTGTTTATGGCTTTAACCCTTCTGTACCTACACAAACTGGGGTTAAAAAAACTTAAAAAAAAAAACTTTTAAAATTAATGGGAGTTACAAAATCCAGATGTACGATAGAATTTGTTCAGTGGGTTGCCTACTTTACAAACTGTCTCTCCAGTTTCTGAGGGTACGTACAGGTTAAGGGACATAACACATAACGGTCCCATCTTGTTATTTTATCATCAAGGAGAAAATGTTTCTTGAGGGCAGTACATCTTTAAGTACCTAACTTAACATTAAGTCAGCCCCCCCCCCCCCCCCCCCCCAATCAAATCCTATAAATTTATAAGGAATATCACTGCATTATCTTAACATGGCTGTTATTTTCCCAAATGTATAGTGTAATTTAAATACATACATCTAAGGCAATTATTTTATTACAACAACTAAGGCAATGTCATTCAATGCTTACTGATTAATACTTTATATGAAAATCATTACTTTAACATGTTCCAACTCAAATACTAGCTTGGAATGGGGGCCCTTTGATGAGGCTTTAGAGCTTATGAACTTCAAAAAGCCCGATTACTCAGATGCTGAAAGACATGGTTACTGACAAGATGCACTTAGACGCCCAAGTAAACTCTATGCTAACAATTGTGCACATTTATGAACAGCTAGATGCTCAAAGACGCGTTTCCCAATAGACACAGAAGTTGGTTGAACAATAAAGACTATTATTTATTTAAAAAAAAAAAAAAAGTTGGCCAACTTCCAGACTAGACGCAGTAAGAAGCTTGTAGCTTCACGCATCTTTCAGTGTCTGTGTAAACCAGACCTAAGGGTTTGCGTCCTCATCATAAACCTGCCATGTTGGATGCACCAGTAGCCCATGCAGCTGTGTATTTTTTTGTATGATATATATTCATAAACACTGGTTTGGCAATTTTATATTTATATGTCGATGTTGTTGTGAACAAAATGTCTTGTCTTGTTTTTTGTCACAAGAAACAAAATGTCTATCTTGTATTATAACACGATAAGCAAAATGTGTAACTTGTTTCCAAACGTAATGAAGATGGCGCTCGACTTACACATATTGCTTCCCGTGACAAAAAATGAAATATACATTTTGTTTTGCATGATAAAATGTGAGATAGACATTTTGCTTCCCATGACAAAAAAAAAAAAAAAAAAAAAAAAAAAAAAAAAAAAAAAAAAAGATAGACATTGTGTTTGCAACAATATCGATATCAATCTTTTCGTGTCAAAATGAAGCTTCTGTACTTTATAAATTTCCGAAGAATGAATGAACAATTTACACTTTACAAAGTCACAGCTACCTGGATCTTCTGATATATGAAACAGGTGTAGATTCGCCAGGTAGGCGTAAATTTGTAAAGTGTAGATAGGTCATTCTTTGGAAATTTGTAAAGTGTAAAAGCTTCATCTTGAAGCGAGAAGATTGATACACAATTTCTTTCTATTTGAAGGCAATTTATCCCATTGCACAAGAGATTTAAATTAAACATGCCCATTATACAACTAAGACACTACTTCAATGCGTTGTTCAAAGTTTGACATCCGCATTACCACAATGAAAGTGTAAAAACATGTGTTGGGGGACAGGGGGAATCTGTAAAGCATTAGAATAAAAAGTTAATACATTTATTTGCAAACAGAGAAATGATAATACAATTTTACATGAATATAAACTACTTCTAATTTTACTCAAGGTATACACCAGTTTGAATACACAATAATTATCATGCTACATACGATCATATCTCCCCTCTTCCTTTTTTGAAATAATTAGTCAAAATAATATGAACTTAATGCATCCTGTATTTGCAGCCATACTTTAAATTATATACTCCTAATATAACGACAGTAATGATGTTAATATTTGAACGTGTAAATGTCAGTTTCACATGATAATACACAGCAACTAACTGTAAAATATTAAAAAAGAAAGTATAAAAAATAAACATGTACTATTTTTATTTTCATACCCCCCTCCCCCCCAAGTCTAAGCTTTCTCAATAACCAAAAATAATAATATTGTATTTGAGAGTTAAAATAGAGAAATCTATAGCTGTAAAATTGATAGTCAATAAATCTGTCCGATTGATTCTGTCTTTTTTTCAGACACTATATCTAGCTATGCACCTGGTTGTCACAAAACATATACAGCTACAAGTTGTGTGCATACATGGGATTGTTTTGATAAGTAAAAAAGGAAAGAAAAAAGTAATTATTTGAGGATCATACCACAACAAGGAAGTCATAAAATATAATAATAATAATAATAATAATAAAAAGCAATAATAGCAAATTTTAATTTTGAAAACAAATTAGGGTGAAATATATATATATATACCATAGGCCTATATATATATATATATATATATATATATATATATATATATATATATACAGGGGTAGAAGTTGAAAATTTCTCTTGCCGGGACCATAGCATAATTAAAGGAGGATGATATGCGGGGCGAAGCCCCGCCAACGGGGGGTCAAGGGGGGCGTAGCCTCCTTGCGGGGGTCAAGGGGGCAGAGCCCCCTGCGGGGGTTAAGGGGGCAGGGCCCCCTTACCGCCGGAGACACGATTTTTTTAAATATCTATGCAATTTTAACGATTTCTGTTAAAAATAATTAAACAATATTATAAGATCATAGTTTCACTTTTTACATTTTGCATAATATTAGTGCATTAAAATAAAAAATATGTGACGAACTTACTGAAATTATGTTCTCTTCAAAAATGATGAAAATTTTTAAACGGCAAAGCAGTGGAAATAAATGAAAAAAAAACAAAACATTGATTTTTTTTTTTTTTTTTGCTTCACTATTTATTTCCACCACTTTACTGTTTTAAAGTTGTTAATAATTATTTGAATATAACTTCAGAAAAAGCATACTTTTTTATTATTTTTTTTTTCATGTATTTATTTTTGTCATTAAAAAAATAGCAATGAAGCTCCTGATATTATGTTGGCTTACAAAATTAGAATTTTGTTCATTGATTTATTTATGTCCAATGTTTCAAAGTTGTTCATGATATTTTATGTGAACATAGTTTCAGGAAATTAATTATAATTATATTAATTATTATATTTTGTGGAAATTTATGAATAAATAATATCGAAAAATTGTGATGAGTTTTCTGAAATGATTTCTAATGAAAAAAAGCATGAACAACTTTAATGTCTTGTTTATATTGAACTTTTTGTAATTCAAATTGCTAATTACAAAAAGTTCAATATGAACAAGGCAAACTATGAGTGAAGTGGCAAAAATTAATGGAGGGGCTGGGGGCAGTATTTTGTTCCAAAATCTTCACAAGAGTTTTTGTACTTTTATGATAAACTTAAAACATTATCAGACAATTTTTTATTACATTTGATAAATTATTTTTATTTTTTTAATAAATTTAATTTCTCCTTTTTTTTTCTTCTGCATTTGATTTAGTTCAAAATATTTAGCTATTGAATTGCATGCAATGAGACTGTAATATTAGTTAATTAATGTAAATACTGAAAAATAAAATTGGGGAAACATGATTTTTTTTAAGAACCCTTTATAGATTAAATCATTAATAATACACTTTTGTACTAATTAAGGTAAATTTATAGAAGTAAACTAGTCATTTACTTGAATGAAATAGATTTAATTTTTATTATTACTTATTTAGCCCCCTTTTTTTCTTTTCTTTTTCTTCCTTTTTTTTTTTTTTTTAGTTTAGAACTTTTACCGAAACATGCCGGGACCAAGTCCCGGCAGAATTTCTTATGCCGGGACTTGGTCCCGGCAGTCCCGCCTAACTTCTACCCCTGTATATATATATATATATATATATATATATATATATATATATATATATATATAGGGCCGTGCATAACGGCTTGAGACAATATATGGCATGATATATATATTTTTCAAATATATATTTTTTAATCCACTATCACCATTTGAGATTTTCAGTTGACGCTGCTGCCTGGCGCCAACTCTCATTTGGTTTCTCCCTATCAAATTTTAACGTCACATGTTTGTCCTTACCGCGATGGTACCTTTCCTTTTCCTAATATATATATATATATATATATATATATATATATATATGTATATATATATATATATATATATATATATATATATATATATACACACACACACATACACACACACAGAAGGGTCGGATCAAAAATTCTGAGAAACACATATAAATATTTAAATTAGGACAAAATAAAAAACTATCCATGTATCGGTGGTATTTCAATAGACAAACTATAAAATTTCATATCACTGTGACATTTATTAAGTGTAGGGTGGCAACTTATGTGAAGCAAAGAAACTACTCCAAGAAATGGTATAAAAATGGGCTGTGGACTCTAGGCTATTACATGATATAAAAAAAGTTATACAAGCACAAAATTTTAGGGTAAAAAAAAAATAAAAGAACTGCTAGAAAAAGGTGTGCCTTGAATGGGCAACAAAAACTTGTCCAATTACGGTACCCATCTTTTTAACAGTTTTAGTTTTAATACACTGAATTTTTTGGTTTCCATTATTTTTTTTACTTTATGAAATAGCTGAGAGTCTTGGCTTTCTGCTCATATATCAGACGTTGGTGTTGAAGCAAAATTTGTTGCAAATTTTAAATCATATTAACAGCAGGAGCAGATTTTGGCCATTTTAGAGGGGTCAACTTCAATGGTCAGTATAATTAGTCTAAATTTAGGTATCCATTTAAAAACTGCAGGATATGATAGGGCATTGTTTCTTATTGTTTTCAATGTGACATAATGAATTTCCCTTGCACACATTAGTTTCTCTGCAAGATACTAAATGCTGGTCCGCAGCACATTTTTTTGACCATTTTTTTTGGGAAAAAAAAAAAAAAAAAAAAAGCTCAACAAATAACAAACCTTTTAAATGAAAAAAATTCTAACTGGGTATGCCTAATGGTCACGAAAGATGAATAATGGGTTCATTACATAACAATTGAACTTAAGAAACAGTCGTGGCAAGGGAAACATTGTGTGTTAAACGTATAATCTAAGTAAGTTAACTGTGAAAAAATAGGCATTTTGAAGTCCACCTACAACCACCCCAATATTATTGCATTAAGGGATGGGAGAGTGGGAGCAAGTGCATTAGTCTCAAAGGATACTAGGTCGAGAAATAGGACCAATGGTAAACTTTAATTTGTGTCATACAAAAGCGTTTCTCAGACCTATTCATCCAACCCCAGTATATATATATATATATATATATATATATATATATATATATATATATATATCGATGCTTCCGCGCCAAAAAGAAGCATCTACACTTTCCAGATTTGCGAGGAGTGGAGCATCTGCACTTTCCACCGCAGCATGGTGAGTGGACCAGCGGCCATTCATTTAACATTGCAGATGCTTCACGGTGGAAAGTGCAGATGCTCCACTCGCCGTAAATCTGGAAAGTGTAGATCCTTCTTTTTGGCGCGGAGGCATAGATATATATAGCCTATATATATATATATATATATATATATATATATATATATATATATATATATATAGGGCTATAATATAATAAAAAGTCTGTTACGGTCCAAAACTTAATATTACATCTTAACATAGGGATTTGAATTTGTAAAAAGATGGTAGCCATAAAATTGTAGTTCTACTGGTACTAATCTCTAATTAAACACTTGTTCAGTTCATTTATTTCATTATTGCAACAATGATAAAAAAAACTAACTAAGATTTACCTACAGGTTGCAACTTATGGCAGTAAGATGTTGACATTACAGTCGGTACATATTTTCTCTTATAACTCAAGCACATAGATTATCCACTAATACTGGACCAATTATTGATAATTTTGTAATTTAAATCACTTCTTAATTTTAAGCACAGTTTGGAATAAATTTTGCCAACAACCTTTTTTTTTATTTATTTATTTTCTTTTTTTCCTGTTTTGTTTTGTTGAATTAATCACATCACAATGATGCCATTGCATTAAAACAATACTAATGACATTAGCAAGGTTATAATATTGGCATATTTATAGGTGGGGCGTGATCTCAGTAAAGTCGCTTCTCATAAGAGAAAAGCCCATGAACTCCACCCTCAACTTGGGCTGACTGTGTACGACGCTCGAATTTTAATTCTCCAGAATACATCATAGACCGAAGAATAGAAAGACTTCGAGCCCCTATATCCTGGCATCCATGCCGTACCCCACACTGGAGGTACGGTAAAAACTGTAGTACAGATCCTTTGTCAACAATGGAACCACTTACTCCTTGAGCCACTTTCAGTTTATCCATTTCACTGTAAACAGACAGGCCAACAATATATTTTTATAAAACTCTTAGCACATACAGGGTTTGAAAATAACTTACGTGTGGAAATAACGATCCATTGCCGATCCCTTAGCATCTTTACGATCCATAGCTTCCAAGCTACCCATACCACGGTACTTCTTAAGCCTCACACCATCAGAGAAGAAATATTCTCCTGGGGCTTCGGAGGTTCCAGCCAACAAAGAGCCCATCATTACTGCAGAAGAAAGATCAGCATTGTTACTAATACACATTTCATTCAACTCTAAGTTATAATCTTATTTGCATATTGATCTTCTCGCGTCAAGATGAAGCTTCTACACTTAACAAATTTCCAAAGAATGACCGATATAGACTTGACAAATTTGTGACTACCTGGAGAATTCACATCTGTTTTATATGGCAGAAACTCCAGGTAGCCACGGCTTTGTGTGTAAATTGGTCATTCTTTGGAAATTTGTAAAGTGTAGAAGCTTCATCTTGACGCAAGAAGAGCGATATGCAAATAAGTATATAGCCATGAGATTTAGACTGGTCAACACATATGAATCAAATTCACATTACCCAGAACATGTATTTTACACACACATAAACTCTTGATTTTGTGAAATGAATTGTCAGTCCGCAGAAGTTAAAACTCTCGATTATGTGAATTATTTTCAAATTTTGTGCGCATTTTTTCCCAAGTAGCTTTTGTTTGCATTATTCTTCCCCATCAGATGTTTTATTTTATTAGCTGTACTAAAAAAAACTTGCATACGAAATTGAAAGTGACCACTGTTGCTACTGTATCATTCTTGAGTTTAAATTTTGTCGTAACTTATGAAATAGTTAAAAAAGAATATATATATATATATATATATATATATATATATATATATATATATATATATATATATATATATATATATATATTATTCTATCTCTCCTACTCTATCATCTTTTTGCTTTTCCTACCCCAGTGTCAACATATAAAGCGATGTAACTAGCGTGAATCACGATAATGTGCAGTCGGTAGGCGTAGTGTTCTCGCGATCTTTCTAGAGTTGGGGAACTCTGGGAAGTGAGGGAGGACACTATTGCTTGCTGGCTGCCTGTCTTACACCCCTCTTAGACACGATTTTATATTACAGTGTGAGGATGAGAGGTTTTAAACAGCAAGCCGAGTTTGCGCGCGCGATTTTAACCAATCAGCGCGTGCAGCTGCGGGGGCATCGCGTAAAAAAACGCGACTGCCACTTGCTTCCTCAGCTCAGTCAGTTAGCAGATGTGGTGTGAGCCATCTCTAGCTGTACAGAGCTCTCTGCCGAGCCTTACTGATGAGTCCTAGGTAAAGGACGAAACCGGTCTAAGGCAAAGAGTAAGTCTGATGCTGTTTTATAATGTTGTGTCTTTGACGTAGTGCGAGAACGTGAGATGCTAGGCACATCGTATTTTATTTTGACACTATACCTCCATCCCTTTAACGTCTACTTTTTAACTAGCTAAAGCTAGAATATTTGATCCCTTGTCCCAATTTACTATTTAAATTAGAGAATTTTCGCGTTTTATTAATTTTCAATTCAACGTGCTCTAATCTCTACCAACTATTTTCTAAATATTTTTTTAAACTTATTAATACTAACCGCGATGGTTTTTTCCTAATACGCATATATATATATATATATATATATATATATATATATATATATATATATATATATATTAATAATAATAGGAATAATAAAAAATTAATAAATAAAAAAAAATTAAAAGAAGTTTTTTTAAATTATTTGAAATGGGTAGTGTCTGCAAAAGAAGAAGAAAAACATTAAGTTTTGGATTAAAGTTAACATTTTTAAAGCCATCAACCACATAAAACAGCATGTGCTTTTAAATGAATAAACACAAAATGGGATCTTCAAAACTGATGACAATTTTTACCAGAATGTTAATGTAGTCCCACGAGAGAGCGTGAAAAAACTGTAAAGTATGCCATTTGAGTGAAAATTCATGTTTATGATGTCCGAAACATGCAAAAATTAGGTTGAAAATGTTGTGTGGTTTGCATAAATTGAATAATCTGATCACTGCTATGGAGCTGCAGTTGGGTTTTGAGACAAACTAATGTTATTTATGTAATCCCATCAAGTGTTTTGTGATATAAATGCTTATGTTTTTCTCTGGTCTATTTCTTTAAGAAAAGTAAAGGAAATAAATAGGCCTAATAATAGATAGCTAAACGCACAGTTTGATATTCAACCATCTACAGTATCAAAAATATACACAGAAATTGAATTAGGAGCTGACAGTGGTAATATTTATTACAGTATTAGTATTTTTTTTTTCATAGAATTTATATTTTAAATTGTTTTCTTTGATTTCATTTTGCTTATTAAAGGGGTAGTCAACAATGGCTTTTTTTTAATAGTGATTATGTGTTATTAAACCTCCCAACATCGCGATCTTAAAATTTTAATTCTAAACGCCCTGAGAGCAACCACTATTTAGCAACCACGACTCTCAAGCTAGCTTGGTGCAAGCTGGAGTTACTCTTATCTTTGCATAAACTATTTTATTTCATATCTAAAGCCGTAAAAACATTTTATACTCGTAAAATATGATGTAGCAAAAAAATGGGTAACTTCTGCTCACACAAAGCTAGCATGAGAGCAAGTTGTAGCTGTGACATAGGTTCTAAGTTGCTAACAACGCTTGCTCTCAGCGTGTTAATAATTAAAATTTTAAGATCATAATTTTGGGAGTATCACTATTAAAAAGGTCATTGTTGACTACACCTTTAAACAGGTTTCTAACCACTAATGCAGCACCAAAAAGGATTACAAGACAATGTTAAGTTATACTAAACACCTTAAAACTTTTCTTTCGGAGCATTCAATTATGTGAAATGACCATTTCCTGAGTCCAATGTAATTTCACAAAATCAAGAGTTTACTCTCTGTGTGTGTGTGTGTGTGTGTGTGTGTGTGTGTGTGTGTGTGTGTGTGTGTGTATATATATATATATATATATATATATATATATATATATATATATATATTGCGGGTGCTTCTAAGGAAAGTCTACTTGACCTTGAAAAATAAAAAAAATTGTTGGATGGACCTCAAACCTCAAACTTCGGATTTTTCCATTCAGGTCATTTGCAGCATAAAATATATTTCAAGGTCAAATGGACTTTAATCGGACATTATAGCAAAGCACCCTCCATATTGACTAATAAAGGAACAGCTGTTTTCAGGTCGACTATAAGCGATTTTGGTCACATTTGCTTCCGTTTCTACTTACTACGCATGCGCAATACGTCGAAACAGAGGTGGATGTGAGCAAAATTGCTTATAGGCACTTTGAACAAAAAACATGTCTAGTATCCTAGCATACCTAAACATCAACGTTGATTTGGCCGGAGTCATTGATTTCTAATCTATTTTACATTCACAAAATGTCAGCTGCATGTTTATGACGTCACAGCTTGCCTGTTTCCACGAGTGTGGTCTAGCAAGCTGTGACGTCATAAACATGCAGCTGACATTTTGTAAATGGAAAATAAATTAGAAATCAATGACTCTGGTCAAATTAACGTTGATATTTAGGTATGTTAGGATGCTAGACATGTTTTTTGTTCAAAGTGTTCTATTCCTTCATAGTCCGCCTCAAAACAGTTGTTCCTTTACAAGCCAATATCCATTTATGTGTAAAGCTTTTGCCAGATAACTTTGTTTTCCTACTTTTAGGTATTTCTGCATATACACATATGATAATACTTTTCTAAGACAGCAAGGTTTAGGTCTCACCTTTGTTGTATAATATGTATGTTGTTATAATGTGTGCTCTAACCTGTGGAAGCTCCTAGGGAAAGAGCCTTAATGATATGCCCTACAGATTGTATTCCACCATCTGCTATGACAGGCACTCCAAATCTTCGAGCATATTCTGCAACTTTATATACAGCTGTTCCTTGGGGTCTACCCACTGCCATCACTTCCTGAGTTATGCATATGGATCCACTTCCCATGCCCACTCGCAAGCCATCAACCCCTGCATCAATCAAGTTCTTTGCCTGTGCTGCTGTCACCACTAAAATACAACAAAAAGTAGTCCAGTAAAGCAAATAAATACTAATTTACAAACAAGTTTGTACCTACCATTACCTCCAACAACTTGCAATGATGGATAATTCTGCTTGATATAGCGAATCATATCAATCTGATAAACTGAGTTGCCCTGGGATGAATCCTAAAAACACACGCAAAATACTTAGTAACAAGCAACTTCACATAGTAGAACATGTTTATGGTAAAGGTCATTTTGCAGTATGCTTTTGTGTGTGTGTGTGTGTGTGTGTGTGTGTGTGTGTGTGTGTGTGTGTGTGTGTGTGTGTGCTAGTTACAAGGCTTACAAACTAAGCTTTACCAAACACAGTAATATAAGTTGTTTGTATTTTTGAGGCAATAAGGAGTTGGCCTTCACAGCCAAATCTAATTCAAACTTGTACTCCAACATTCAATATTCAATTCAATATTAAGCTCACCAATACAACAACATCAACCCCTGCATTTGCAAGCAGTTGAAGTCTAGTTCTGTCATCATCTCGTGTGCCAATTGCAGCACCAACCAATAGCTGTTTATTTTCATCTTTAGATGCGTTAGGATAGTTCCTTGATTTTTTTAGATCAGTGCGTGCAATTAATGCCACAAGCTCTCCAGCTTCATTTATAATTGGTAATTTCCCTTTCTTCGACTTTTCTAATATGCTGTTTGCTTCTTCTAGTGTCACGCCTGACAAAGCAGTTATTAAGTTGTCTGCTTTAGTCATTACCTGAATAAATAAAAATAGCAACAGTGAAATCAACATAAAGATAATAAATGCACCATTCGTTTATTATATATATATATATTATATATATCGAGGGTGCTCCGCTATAATGTCCTAAGTCCATTTGACCTTGAAAAATATTTTTTGCTGCAAATGACCTGAAATGGATAAATCCAAAATTTGGGGTTGATCCGACGATTTTTTATTTTTCAAGGTCAAGTGGACTTAGGACATTATAGCGGAGCACCCTCGATATATATATATATATATATATATATATATATATATATATATATATATATATATTATTTACATATAATATTATAAAAACATAGCAAAAAATATATCTTTTTTTAAATAACGTCAATATAATAATAATAATAATAATGTCAATGTTTCTACTTACAGATTCGAGTTTTAGATGTGGATTAGGATTTTCTTCCATGAAGTCAATATCTCGAGAAGTTACTATTCCACTTAAGATTCCTCCCAGTTTGCCATTCTCTGTGATTGGAATGCCACAAAAACCATGCTCTTTCTTCACAGCCAGTACATCTAGTATCTGCATAATAATTATTAGTCAGCTACAACTTTAACACAAATATGGGTAGAGAAGAGTACTCACTGTATGATGAGGAGCAAGTACAACTGGATCTCTTATGAAGCCATGCTTATACTTTTTCACTTTCATAACTTCATTAGCCTGATACTCAGGTGTACAGTTGTGATGGATGATGCCAATTCCTCCGCAAAGCTAAATCAAACTCCATTAGTCACATTATATACTAATTAAAATTTAAATACTTACTGCCATAGCAATAGCCATTTCTGACTCCGTGACAGTGTCCATTGGTGATGATACAAGTGGAGCCTTAAGTGTGATTTTTTTAGTAAGAGCTGATGTAAGGTCCTGCAAATACAATAATTATTTAGTAACACACATGTCTAGGTAAAGAACAATGCCGGTCTAAGGCCATGAGTAAGTCTGATGCTGTTTTATAATGTTGCTCCTTTTATGAAGCCTGAGAACGTGAGATTTTTAATTTGTATTTTATCGACACAGTATCCTTATCCTTTCACATCTATTTTAACAACAGAATATCTAGCACTTGTCTACACTAAAACCTTGGATCCCAAGGTTTACTAGTTTTCTGGCTCTTATCTCTCTCTAATATTTTCTGTTATATATATATTTTAACATATTCAATAAATCAGATAGCAATGTTCTATCAAAGAATGTCTTTTTTAAAAAAAAAAAAAAAAACAACAACAAACAGTTTGAATCACAATATCTGTGCAGTACAACTAAAAAAAAAATAATTTAATGGACTATAAACATGCTTTGTTTCAGAATTTTTGTGTACATAGTATTGTTGCTAAGACTGACGACTGCAGGCGCTAACCCATTATTCATTTTCTTTTCTTACAATAGATAGATAGATAAAGATAGATAGATAAAGATAGATAGATAAAGATAGATAGATAGATAGATAGATAGATAGATAGATAGATAGATAGATAGATAGATAGATAGATAGATAGATATAGCGCAAGGAATACAAGGTTGATGAATGAAAGTGGAGTGCAAGAAAAGACGACATAGAAGTATGACATTACCTCACATGGTTTGGTAATGTGAAATGGATGAATGGCGAGAGGATTGCAAAGATGGTCTTTAAGTACAATAGGGGTCCTTTCTGTGGTTCTCTAAATATTTATAATAATCTGCCATCCATCATTAGAAAGGAACCAGATCAAATTATGTTTTAAAAAAAGTTTAAAAACATTTTTATTAAATAAACAGTATTATTCAGTCGATGAGTTTATTAACGACTCAGATAAGTAGTCATTTAAAAAATTCTTTGTTTATTTTTAAATTGTGTAATTGTTTTTGTATATATGTTTGACTATCATTTCTAATCTTTTTTTTTTTTTTTTTTTTTTTTTAAAGCAATAACCTGGACTGATGCATATTTTTGTGTATTATGTGTATAGGATGAAAGAAATGGATAAAGAATTCTGAATTTCAAACAGTGTAAGGGATAGGGAGGGGCAGACCTAGAACGTGGTCTCAGGGGGTTGGTTGAAATAAGCTTGAGAAAAAAGAATGTATGTAAATCTCTTGACAAAAGTTTAGTAACGGGGCAGATACGGTAGCAGCGTTTTCTCATAAAGATAGCACAGCGTGGTTGCGGGTTGCCTATACAAATTGTTCTCAAACTTTTGGCCAGAGCTGCACATGGTACTAACAAAAAGTGTAAAAGGACAAGTATGAAGGGAATCATGAGTGTAGATGAAGCAAGGGATGTAATCAATGAAGTAATATAATGTTGTGGAGATCAATTACTAGGTCAAAGAGAAGAGCTATTAACTTACTCTGAAAGAGATGTATAGTGCCATGATATGTATGTCTGTATAGTATTTAATTTTAATATGTTCTTTAATAGACTAAGTTAAAATGTGTAGTAAACCAAACTATTGTGACTGGCTACAATACAAGTGCGATTTTATTAATCATAATCATTAACTGTACAAAATACACTAATAACATATTCAAGAAACTGAAAATAATAACAACAATTTATGATAAACTGAGAGAAGTAACTCAATTGGACAAGCATTATTTGTTTTGCTGTGTTGGTTTTTAGCTAGCAAAAAGCAGACAAATATGAAGTGTTTACTGTACCTCACTGTGCCTGAGAAACAAAGGGCAAGCACTTGTGCATGGCGAATGTATTTTGTATGTAGTTTCAGGCTCACAGCCAGGGATGGGACTCAGCTGCCACCAATCCAGCAAAACAAATGATTCCAAGCAAGCAAGTCACAGAAAATAACACAGACCATCACAACTCAAACCAAGTCAATACTCCATGCAAATTTTGAAAGGACATATCATTCAATCATGCAAAATACACAATAAAAATTAATCATTGATCAGTCAGTTATGAAATTGTTGAAGCCACCAAGAATGAGCAAAAATAAAAGAACTTATACTAATAAACTTACCACTTCATCAGAATTGAAGTCAATAAACCCTGGCAGGATTATAAAGTCACTGAAACAATGAAAATGATGCTACACAAAACTAATCAAACACTTAAATATGTGTCATAATTTTGAGGAAACATCACAAAAACACATACAGTATAATATTTTCAATTGCCTACAAGATCCCCCAAGGAAATTTTCTAACATAATTAAATACTGTATTTATAATTTTAGCAGTATAGTGAAAAGCAAAATTATTCTGTATTCAGGACTTCATCAATATTAGTCAATAACAAACTTCACCCTGCATGGTAAATCCCTTTCAAAATTCTTTTTATTGCAAACAGTAGTAAACTAAAAATGCTCAACGGGAATAACAAATGAAATGTGATAAATATAAAGTTCTTTGAATTTTACTAATGGCCTCTAACAAATATGTAAACCAGACTATCATTAGCAACACCATAGCATACATACAGCAATCAATTTTCATCAAAACAGTATGGCTTCTATATTACAGTTGGAGAGGCAATTTACAAGTTTTCATGGAATGTCTACATGCCTATGAAGTCAAGACAAATTGTGAGGACTCTTTCTTCAATACTTTGAGTAAATCATACATGTAACTGCATATTATCATACTATGCAACTGCTAAAGCATCATTATTTGCATCTTCTTAGTATTGAACACAATTATGTTATGCATTATTGGCAGACCAACACAGACCTATCTACTAATAACATAGATCCTTTATTACTATATTTGATACTAATTTAATTCCTAATTGTATTTTCTTGAGCTTCCAGAAGCGAATTCGCTCCGGAAGCGTTGTGTTGGTCCGAATGTGTTGGGACCACGTATGAGGCTTCGTAACGCGAAATTCATGTTGGGAGCATGGTAAATTTAATCTCAACAAGTAGAGATCAAGTTGAAAATTTTCAACGTGACTGGATCAAATTTGAAATCTTATGACGCGTTAGGAACATGCAAAATAGTTCTCAATGCGTTGAGACAAAAATTGAAATTTCACAACGCGTTTCGGTACAATAATATAATTATTTGTATAAAATATCACAAAATAAATACAAATAATAATAAAAAACAAACATTAATTAGGTCAATATAAAATGCCTTTATTTTTATTGCAAACTAAAAAAAAAAAAAATTTTTATAATAAAATAATCAAAAGTCGAATATTACCCATTTTTCTCAACTCAAATATTTGCCAAGGTATCTTCTGACGAAGAAAAGGAGAGAAAGAGAGAGAGAGAGAGAACACGCCTAATTTTTACTGATTTTAAATAAAGAAAAAGTAAAAGTATTTATTTCATATGCTTAAAAAATTTATCTATTATGACTGCCTTCCTCATACATTGGTTAAAAGTTCAAGACTACCTTATTTTATCTAGTGATACCAATATACCGATATATATTTTTCCGCATACACGTTCAGTTGATTCTTTGTCTCTGAGCGGAAAACATGGTTTATAATTTCACCATAGTTGTTGGAATCAGAATATGTTAAGAAAATGTTTAAATTTAAATAATAGACGTGTATTTTTGCTTGTTGGTGCGCAAATTAGAAGTGAGTGGACAACAGTTTTACAAATGGCTCTTAATGGTATTAAATGGTATTTAATCTTAAGTGTTCACTTAAAAATTAAAAAAAAGTACCGGTCATATGTAATTAATAATCAGTTAGATCGTTTAGAAAGTTTAATTTTCATGTCTCAATATATCGATACTGTTGCGGCTAAACCATGCTTCTACTTTTAGCGTGTTTCCTTACTTTCACGCATCTACGTTTATCGTAATAGCCATAAAAACGCATATCTACATTTATCGCGACAGCAGGTAAAAACATTTCTACACCTGTTTTCCTATGTAGAAATGTTTTTACCTGTTGTCGCGATAAATGTAGATACGCGTTTTTATGGCTATCGCGATAAACGTAGATGCGTGAAAGTAAGGAAACACGCTAAAAGTAGAAGCGTGGTTTAGCCGCAACACCATCAATATTCCGTCCGTGAGATTTACCGATTGATCTACGCATTCGTTTCAAATCTCCACCTTGCTCAAAACACATACAGTACTGTATTCTTGCATTTCAAGTAAAGTAAGTATAAATGTATAAGTTTAAGATAAAAAACAAACAATACCTATATTAACATTCATAATAATAATAATACATAAGTAATAAAGTAATAATAGCAGTCTTATATAGGCTGACCATAATTAAAAGTGTGCAACCCGGGACACTGCAGAGCAATGCACAGAAGAGACCAAGAGGCCGCAAGACGCCCGCGCAAAGCGCGGCCGGTTGTCCCCGCCGGAGGTGAAAAATTTTCAGAAAAGGGGGCGTGGCCTCCGAAATTTCATCAGTTTTGTGTCTTTTTGCAAGAGTTTATTTAAAAGTACATGGATTTTTTTCAATGCTTTCTGTCGTCTATTTTTAACCTTTTCCCTGCAAAAAAAAAAAAAAAAAAAAAAAAAAAATGAATAAAAAAAAAAACAAATTATGAAACAATTTTTTAATAATTAATAATAGTTTTTATATCACAAATAACATACGTAACCGACGTAACGTATGGTATGTGATGTGTACGTCTTATTTTAGCCGAAACACCCACTCTCAAAAAAAAAAAAATTAATAAATAAATCAAAATTTGGCGTAACTATGGTGTATAATTTTAATATGCTATGTACGAAAAATATTACGAAAATGCATCGACTATCTTTTGACGTTTTTTTTTTTTTTTTTTTTTCCTCTCTCCGCGAGCCTTTAATTGTATACTTTTTATTAAAATTCCTGCAAAATATAAAACCGGGACATTGACGATTTTTGCAAAATCTTGCCGGGACTTTAGTGTTGAAACCGGGACTGTCCCGGCTAATCCGGGACGGATGGTCAGCCTAGTCTTATATCATCACATAAATTTGGAATTGAGAAAAGTTCCTTTTCGGCTTTTGATTATTTTTTTTAAAGCGATACTAAACCCAGAGAATATGCATTTTTTTTATTCTTTTTGTAATTAAAATTACTTCAAGCAACTGCTTATTAGTTTTTTTCTGCACCCCAACATAACACAAAAAAAGGGGGGGGGGTAAATAGGGAGACTCCGGGGTAGTAGATTTCCCACCGATGTTGCAACAATGCAATGTATAGTTTATAGTTTGTACTGCAGGTAGCGCTTCAATAGAAAATAGATAGAAGATAATAAAATTTTCTAATGAAGCGCTACCTGCAGTACAAACTAAAAACTACATTGCATTGTTGCAACATCGGCAGGAAATCTCTGACATCAGAGATTTCCTATTTATCCCGGATTTTTCAGTTATGTTGGGGTGGAGAAAAACTAGTAAAAAGTTAATTTAAGTAGTTTTAATGATAAAAAGAATGAAAAAATACTTATTTTTTGGGTTAAGTATCGCTTTAAATAAAATAATTGTCTTTTTTTTTTTTTTTTTTTTTTTTAAAGTTTGCTATAAAAATAGACATTTTATATTGATCTAATTATCGTTTGTTTTTTATTATTATTATTATTTGCTTTGTGATATTTTATACAAATAATTATATTATTGTACCAAAACACGGTGTGAAATTTCAATTTTTGTTCAAACGCATTGAGAACAATTTTGCATGTTCCTAACGCGTCATAAGATTTCAAATTTGATCCATTCACGTTGAAAATTTTCAACTTGATCTCAACGCATTGGGATTAAATTTACCACGCTCCACTAAATCTACCCACGCTACAATCCGGTATAATCCATATATATATATATATATATATATATATATATATATATATATATATATATATATATATATATATATATATATATATATATATACATACATACATACATACATACATACATATACCGTATATATAGAACGTGTTTTTAAAGCAATAAAAGATGACGTATACAGTTAAAGTTTCAGTCAGATCACACCAGCGTATCTGGAGATACATACACTGAGTTACAGTTTTTGCTTTACTTTTATTATTATTTTTAGCAATGTAGCATGTACTAGAGAATTTTATACACACTCAATCAGTTTGAATTTTTTTAGCATCATTTAAGGTAGATATATCAAGTTGGCATGCTTAATGTTTATATGTATTTCAAAATAAAAAGCCACTGATTCACTAATTGTTTGTGAGCTTTTATTAATTAATAATATGAAAATCTGAAACTATGCTCATATATATATATTGCAAACTAAGTGAAATGCTTTTAAAAATAGGCATTATTTCTTTTTGTTGCTGCGATATGATGATTTTATAACTTCATATATTTGTGAAATAATTGGATTTTTCTGATACATGCGTCCTATAAACATCCTGCGCGTTTACAATATATGTATGTATCATATAATAATAATATACAAAGTGTATACGTAATAATGTATGTTGTAAATAAAGTATGCATACGTGGAAAATCAACACACACACATGATACATAAAACACATTTCATGCATACATATTAAGTATCATCAATAAAAGAGTATAGAAAGGAATGTGTTGAATTGAACATCAAACAGGTCTCAATGGAAAACAGGTTTCTTATGTAACATATTTTTAAGTAATGTATGTACCGCAAGGAAATGAAAAACCTGCACAACTATATAGACTGAAAAACATTACTAAAATTGCAGGTTATTCAATTCATGTGGGTACATATGTACTGTACACACAACCTGAAAGTTTACTACAATATGTATGCACATACTCTCCAACACAGTAATAATAATAAAATAAAAAATGTGTGAGTTATTATAGGTATTACATTACATATTATGTACATACATACATATGCATACATACATATAAATATGAATATGTAGGTATATCGCGAATGTAATTTTCAAACTGTTTTAGAATAATATGTAATACCATTAAATACCGCAAATATTTTATTGAAGATAGTAAAAAATACGCTTAAATGTATGTATTTCCTTACTTGTATGTTAATCCATCACCATTGGAAAATAATTGGGCTCCCGTTAGCCCATCCTCCGGCACGTATCCTGTGCCACCGCATATCAGGTAATCAGCCATATATACTGAAAGCAAAAGATGTACCGCAAGGAAATGAAAAACCTGCACAACTATAGACTGAAAAGCATCACTAAAATTGCAGGTTATTCATTTCATTTCGGTACATACATATCAGAAATTTTTATGCTTTTCTAAATTAAAAGAACACTTAGAATATGTACTTTGTCAGTCGAACACGAATAAGATTTACATACATACACGTACAATACAGAGAGAGCCTCTTTTATTTAATGAAATTAACCACAACCAACGACTTAGCACGTGTTTGACGTGTTGCACACCACGGACCATACTTACATACAGCATGCACGGAACCACACTCAAAAGCGAATGAAATCAATGAATAAACAAAAAGAGAAACGTGATCTGCGTGAGATGAGACACACGTCCAGCAGGTAAGAACACCCGATCAACTCTGAACTGCTCTGGAACTGCTCGCTCAAAGTCTCCGTTTCACTCAAGTCAAGTGGCAGCAGAGTGGCAGAGTGCGGCAGAGTGGACAGTGGCAGCCGGCCGGCGTGGAGAAGAGAAGGGCAGGAGAAGGGAGAAATAAGCTCTCTTCTCTACTTCACTTGTCTCGTTGTCTCTACTTTCGTGCAGCTCTACAGTCTAACCAACAAATGATTGCACACCGCTATCTGACTGAATTATAAGAATAACGTGTGTTTCCGGTAATGGCGGCCTTTAATCTTTTACCGGAACGGGTGCGGAACGGGTGTAAGCTATAGTCGGCTACAGTGGGCTACAGTAACTATAAAGGTAGTACAGTCGATTCACCAATAGCGTTTTTTTGCTTCACACCGTCCTATCTTAACCCATGTTAAAAGGAGTCACTTTAATAAATCATAGCACAACTAATACGTATTGTCAAGAAATAAAAATCATATCAGGGCATGTCTAAACAAGTCAGCTATTGTTTTCTAACTTATGATTATCCTCCTTAGTCGATTAATATTGTTAATTAAAGATTTTCAAAGACATTGTAATCCACCGACAGATTGCATGCGTTGCATGGCTGTCGAAGTGACTTCGGGCATCTCCGCAAAAGTGTTTTTTTACTCTACGCCAATCACAAGTCTACAAAAATTGGTTACACCTCCTAAATATGACAAATGTGGTGCATGCGGCATGCGGTGACCTTAGCTGGACCTTACTATCTAACACAATAAGTTCAGCTGATCTACAGATTGTGTTTTGTTTGTGTTTAGTGTTTTGCAGTGTTTTGTTTAATGGTGGATGGTGCTAGATTTCATATTATGTAGTAAATTATAGTAACCAGTTAGTAACTTAAAAGGTAGTATGTATTCATGTATGTACTGGTAGTTCTGTACGTACGTAGTACGGTCGATTCACTAAAAAACTTTTTTGCTACACATCGTCCAATATCTAAACAAAAACCCATGTTTAAAGGGTTCGCTATAAAAAATCATAGCGCAACTGAGGCGAATTATCAGGAAATAAAAGTACATCAGGCATGCAGAGCATGCCTAACTAAACGAGACATCAATTGTTTTTAAAATCCATTGCGTTCTCAGAAGCTGTTCTGTTCTTATATTTTGTTTGAGAACAGTCAGGCGAACAGTAACGACAGCCCAAATGACAGCCGACAGTGCGACTGTGTAGGCAACGACTGATTAATAAGTATGCATGATGTCGACTCAATCTGTACTCAACCCTCTGGCTTAGCCAGTACTAAACAGTTTGTCAACAGTAGAGAGTGTTGGATCTGGATTTACTGTAGTCAGTAGTTATGCATGTACTATTGTAGTATACATATGTATGTACATATGCTGCAGCTCTGTGTGCTGTGCAGGTACCTACTGCATGACATGACCACGGACTGTGACTGCATAGAGAAAGAATACATAAGTTTGTTCTGTAAAGTATAGTAAGTTTCTTTAACAATGATTGACTGCCCCCCCCCCCCCCTCCCCCAATAGACACATTAATGCTGTTCGTAAACCCTGTTCTCTGCACCAAAAATGACGATCGCCTTTGGTTATTCAAATAGAATGCGCATTTTTTGGTGCAAGAGAACAGGGTTTCCGAACAGCATTATTCATTGGTTGATCTTGTTTTTTGAGCCGATAAAAATGAATCGCTGTTGAACATGGATATTTTTTGTGTGTGAAGTTTTGTTCATTCTTATCAGATCTAAAGTTCTAGACAAAGAAATATATAACTGATCAACCATACATATAAAAGTAGTAAACAGGTAGTGATGTCGTGATCAGGTGTTCTTAACAAAGGAAAAAATATTGAAGCTGGCTGATCAATATTTAATTGTGTGTAGTTTGCAGGGTGTGTACGCATGACGTCATTCTGAGTGCTTTTCGATGCTCTTCTTGAGCAATGAATAACATTGCTCAGCATAGGACAAACGTAGTTTTTGGCTCTTTTCTTTGGAAAATTAGCTATTTTTTGGTCATTATTATTTTTCTTGCATACTTGAGGTACTAATTCAACCCGTTAGCAGCATCAATGCTCTCAAAAAAATTGCGAAGTATTTTTAAACTGGCAAAATGTGCCATTTTCCTATACCGGCCCATGTTATTTAGTACTCACTTATGACGTCGACTTTAACATGTATGAAACCACCCTATAGGATAAGAAGGGGGTGGGTGTCTCTCAATAATAGTGACCTTGTCTTTTGTTGAGTTTTTTTTTTTTTTTTTTAGTTTTATTGGGAGGGGGGGGGGTACTATTTTATATAAACATGCCATATTGGTATATTAATGAGCTCAATTGTTGTTTTCAGTTGCAGATAGCTGCTCCGGAGAATCCAAGAGCCCATATATATATATATATATAACAAGAGAACTTAATATCAAGTTGAAAGCAGCTGAATAAACAAAGAATTATATATCAGTTCTGTACGACATATGACAGTTCTACCCTTTTTATATATTTATAGGTATAATATATTATATATAGAGGCCTATATAATTTTTTCCTGTCATAAATCAGTGTTATTGCTCCTTGAAATATATATATATATATATATATATATATATATACACACACACATAATACATATATTATGTATGCGTGGATTATTAGCAATGGCAGATCCTAATTGGAAAAGTAGAGTGGGCATTGAAATAAACCTTAGTAGTTCTGAGGAAGATGACATTCAAGAAAAAATATGCAGTCTTGGGTAAGATCATACATTATTATAGAGCGCAAAAATAGTCGATCATTTTGACTAAATAGTCGACTATATAGTCGATGATTTTTGGTGCAAATAGTTGTTAAATAGTCGATTTTATACAAAAACGTTGATTTTTATATATATTTTTTAATTTTATTTATTAAACTTAATGCATGTACAACATACATCTAAATATTCAATTTATAGACCAATTAACCTATACATAATCAATACGTACATATAATAATATCCAAAGAGCCACACCATCATACATGCTGATCATTTCCCTCGGCATAATAGCCCATACTTAACTGTCTATTAGTACATGTGAGGAGATGATACTGATCACATGTCAACCCACATAAGGAACAAATACAATTATTATTACAGATATGATATTCCTTTGTGTCACAAATCTCGTGATTAAACCCGTGTGCTGCGAAGCAGGTGATAATGATACATACATACATAACATGACGCTATAATCCCTTTCGGGGTAAGCCAACAACACAGATGTTTTATGCTGACCCAGTGATAGACCTCCACAACTTCCTATCCTGACATACTTCACTTGCTTCCTCCAGTCTCATACCTTGTTTCATACATTTCCTTTTGCATTTCATACTGCGTCCATTCTTATTTTTCAAACATCTTCCAACCACCTTAGACCATGATGTTTTAGGCCTGCCTCTATCTCTCCTTCCATCCACTCTACTATGAAATACAGTCAACCGGGGTGACTTTGAACACTTTTTGCAGTATTTTGCAAAACTTCATAAATAATTTTTTCAGTGCAACCAAAAAATTTGGTGTGGTGTAGCTCACTTACTACTACTAACCCCATGTGTTGTTTTTAAATTTCCTCAAAAACCCTAATTAACAAAAAATTAAAGCTAGGTGTTCAAAGTCACCCCGGCTCCGGGGTGATTTTGAACACCTAAATTAAAAAAATTATTACTGGCTTTGGGTTGAATTTTGAGCCTTAAACTTCCATGGACCCTATTACTAGGGGTCTTGTGATATGACATATCAACTCAAGGTCTACCCCTAACCCCCGAATTTAATTATTTTAATTTTATTTGCCCAAAATTAATTTTAACCATATTTTCAATTGGAAATCAATGCATATTTGTACAAAATGAAGTTAATTTTACTTTGATAAGCAATTTAATTTCTAATTTAATAATGTCTGAATGGTATTTGATAGTTTTACCCTTAATTAATGGTAATTAGTATTTTTTTTACTGGATTGCCAAAATTCAATGTTAAAGATAGGGGAAAAAAGTAATATTTGATTTTTCAGCTGAATTTTTGGTTATGAGTATATCAATCAGTACTTAATAAGGTGGTGTCCCTAATTTTTAGCTGCCCAGCACCCTTGACCCTGAAATGACCCTTGCTTTTTTAAATTTTAACTTTAGAGAAATTATAACAGCACCATTGAGTTCCTAGGCCCTTAAAACCTAAGAATTGACACCTTGGTTGTTCACATGTCAAAAACCATACTTTTTAGGGTAGGGTCATAACCCTTTCCTGCGGACGGACCCTTTTTTCAAAACAGTCTTAACCTGGGAATGGATTGAGATATTTTGACAAGTAAGATGTTGTTATGTAGGTTTTTGGGGGCAAGCAATCCAATGGTGAGGTTAAAACTTTGCTAAGTGTCAAGGAAAAGAATTTCAGGGTCACTTAAGGGTCAAGGGTCAGGGTCAGATGAAAAATATGATACTCGTTAAATTCTCTAGCCCCTTGAATACAAAATGCCAAAGTTTCAGAACGATACAGCTAAATTAAATTTTAAGGCCTATACTTAACATGGGAAATGTGCCTCGGAGGTGTTCAAAGTCACCCCGGGTAGGTGTTCAAAGTCACCCCGGAGGACAAATTAGGCTATAAAAAATCAACCTCTTGCCCAATTGCAATAAAATTTGGTATACATTGTCAGGAAGGTATATCTGACAAGATGGTACCAGATTCATATGCTAGCTTTCACCCCACCACCCTCCAGGGTAGAAAGTTTAAGGGTGTGTGTTTATTGTTAACTTTTCCACTTCTTGGAAAATAATTTTTTCTGGGAAAACAAACAATAGAGGGAACTGAAAATGCCAGCGAAGTTAAATTTGAACATGTGCACTATGCACACAAAAAATTTAAACATAGTGGCACCACCCACTATTGAGTAACAAGGGTGGAAAGTTAAAGTAGCTAAGTGTTCAAAGTCACCCCGGGTGTTCAAAGTCACCCCGGTTGACTGTACCTGTTTTGCTATTCTTTCTTCACCCATTCTCTCAACATGACCAAACCACCGTAACACACACTGCTCTCGTACTTCTCAGTCACAGTTTCTGTCACTCCACATTTCTCCATCACCCATGTATTCCTTACCCTATCTAATCTTGTTTTACCACACATACTTCTAAGAAAACTCATACCAGCAGCATTCACCCTACTCATATGCCTACTCTGACACACCCATGATTCAGAAAATGAGTGATGAAAGAATACCAAAACAGGTATTTCATAGTAGAGTGGATGGAAGGAGAGATAGAAGCAGGCAGGGTCGGCCTGGGAGGAAAAGGCCCGGTCCGCGAGATTGCAAAAGGGCCCGCGATTAAAAGGGGGTTTGGGGGCGAAGCCCCCAAAAAATGCGCCGCAGGCGAAAAATTTTTGAGGCCACGCCCCCTTTTAATTAGGAATTTACTTAAAATACTTCACTTTTGTATGAGATTTTTATGACATGCACACTACAAATAAAATCATTATAATGTTTTTAAATGAGCTAAGATAATGGAGAAAAATACGGTGTTAAGAAAAAAGCTTAAATTAAAAAATACAATTGAATAAAATCAACTTTTTTATTTAAACGCGGAGAACGACAGCTTTCTTTGTTTAGGATCATTTCCACACTTATCCAATTCTTTTCTATGAGTACGTTTCAGTACACCAGTATTGTGTTTATATTCTGGTTTAGAAAACATTTAGGAGCGATAATTTAATTATAAATTTATCTTTACTAATTAGTATTGTCACACCGACACACTTGCTGCACCAAGTCACATTTCTTCCCCGCCGTTCAATCAAAAAATCACATTTTTTTTTTTACTAATATAAAGAGGACAAATTATATGAAGGAGGTGAACAATAACAAAACAATAATTGCTAATTGGCCGCTAGACTATAGAGTTCACTAGGAGTGCAATTTTTTTAAAAATTAAAAGCGGATAGAATTTTAAGATTGGATGTAATTTCTTATCGTCTTTTGAAAGAAAAAGAAAATTTATCAGTCTGAAATTGTCCTTTTAATTTTCTTCTTCTTCTTCTTCTTCTTCTTCTTCTTCTTCTTCTTCTTCTTTTTTTTTTTTTTTTTTTTTTTTTCGTGTTTTTTTTTTTTTTTTTTTTTTAATTGGAGTGTTGTGGGCACGGCAAGGGCCCGCGCCCGGGGGGGCCCGGTCCGCAATCGCGGACTAGCGGACCTGGCCAGGCCGACCCTGGAAGCAGGCCTAAAACATCATGGTCTGAGGTGGTTGGAAGATGTTTGAAAAATAAGAATGTACGCAGTATGAAATGCAAAAGAAAATGTATGAAACAAGGTATTTGACTGGAGGAAGCAAGTGAAGTATGTCAGGATAGGAAGTTGTGGGGGTCTATCACTGGGTCAAGATAAAACATCTGTGTTGTTGGCTTATCCGAAAGGGATTATAGCGTTATGATATGTATGTATGTACCATATGTATAGTATAATATAGTTTTTTTTATATAATTTCAAATAGTTTGATACGTTTTTACAAGAAATTTCCTTAAAAACGTAAAAAAGTGCGAATAAGTCGACAAATAGTCCATTTTTTTATTGGTTTAAAATGTGTTATTTGTTGAGATTGGTGGAGATATGAAATAAAACTACCAATAGTCGACTTAATGACAATAGTCGAAAAACTATTTTTGCGCTCTGTATACATTACCGTACATATATACACACATACATTACTTATTATGTGTGTTTATTACACCCATTCCCTCAATCAGGCAAAGTAATTTCACAGCTGGATTTTTTTTTTTTTTTTTTTTTTTTTTTTTTTTTGTATCTCAAAACTTTGTCAAAACTAGTTTTGTGCAGAGGGTAAATTCCAAAACCAGAATTGAATTTTAACTTGAAAATCATTCATAGTATGATAAATGCAATAAAGATTAGGTATTCTAATGGTGTATTCACATATTCTTGATTTTGCATAACTTTTTACATAACACTTTTGCATAACAAAATTCAACATGGAAAATGTTTTATTGAAATTTTTGATGCAAAGTGTTATGCAAAATCAAGAATGTGTGAATCCAGCTTAAAGGATTACAAATAATAAACAATTTTTTTTAAAGTTATTACAATTTTCAGTTGCCTCATATGTATAAGTGTGCAGTATATGTCTTGACATGTTTCAGGTTGTCTGTACCTGTTCAAGGATGCACTTCAGCATTTGTAGCTTCTGATGTGGATGATGCTCCTCTTTTGTCTCCATCTTCACCTGTGGAGTATGACTTGGATGACATTGGAGGACATTTTCTTGAGTTTGGGAGGACTCCACCCAGAACTCGTATTGCACGCCACATGAAAGATAAACGGCACAGAGACTCCGGCGATCATCATAATGTGCATAGTCGTAGTTCATCTCGAGGTCATCGAAATAGGAGACATGATTCTTCAAATGATGTTATGAAGGAAGAGAGTCCAGAACACGGGCCTCCAGAACACGGGCCTCCAGAACTCAGGCCTTTGCTTCAAGAGTATAGTATGTATCTAATGTATTTTCCCAGACATAGAAATACTATTTTAACTGAGAAAAGAAATGTCTTTACATTTTACTTCAGAAATCAAATCACACATACTAAAATTATGAAAAAAAAAAAAAAAAAAAAAAAAAAAAATCATGGCTATGCAAATTATGTGTGCTAATGAATAGTACACTGATAGTATGAGAAAATTGCCCAAGTAACAGACCTATAGCAACTTTATTTGAAATTGGTGCTACATATTAACACAATTATTAGCATATGGTGCCCATTAATCAGGGACCCAAACCGCCCCCTAATTTTGAGGTTCTTAAGGACTGATTTTTGAAAACTGGTACTTGGCAGTTCAGGATCCTGCCATTAAAATTGTAATGAAAATTAAATTTTATATCTACTGGGTCAGGCTAAAAACATCTGTGTTGTTGGCTTACCCCGAAAGGGACTATAGCGTCATGATATGGATGTGTGTGTATGTATGCAATCAGGGTCGGCCTGGGAGGAAAAGGCCTGGTCCGCGCGATTACAAAAGGGTCTGCAAACGTTGGGGACAAGGCCCCCCAAAACAGCACCGCAGGCGAATTTTTTTTTGAGGCCACGGCCCGTTTTCAGTGGAAATTTACTTAAAATACTTCCAATTTTTTATGAGATTTTTATGACATGCACACTGCAAATAAAATTATTATAATGTTTTTAAATGAGCTAATTGACCACTAGAGTTCACTATAGGGCTGCAATTTTTTTTAAATTAAAAGCGTCTTTTGAAAGAAAAAGAAAATTTATCAGTCTGAATAAATTGTCCTTTTATTTATTTTTTTTAAATTTTCTTCTTCTACTTCTTCATTTATTTTTTATTTTATTTTTTTTAATTGGTGTGTTGTAGGCAAGGCAAGGGCCCGCGCCCGGGAGGTGGGGGGGGGGGGGGGCCCGGTCCGCAATTGCGGACTAGCGGACCTGGCCAGGCCGACCCTGTATGCAATAATGTATGTATGAACATACATACATACATATCATGACGCCATAATCCCTTTCGGGGTAGGCCAGGACGAATCCTTTCTAGTAAGAGGGCTTACAATGATCTGTGGCTTACCAAACCACAGGCTCTACCCTTAATATCACACTCCTCTGGGCTTATGTATGTATGTATGTACAGAGTGTCCCAAAAGTACTGAAAGAAAGTGAAATTGAATATCTCCATGAATTTTTGGGCTATTTGGATGAAACCACTACCCACTGATAGGAAAAATTTGCAACATTTTGGCCATGCCTATATAATTAGCAATCCCTATATTTTTCATCCCTTTAGGTAGTGAAAAGCAAAATTCGGTTTTCAATATATCCTTTTCAATGCTTTTTCTCAAAAAATAAAGTTTAAAAAAAAAAAATCTTTCTGGTGGCTTTTGAAAGTCACTTAGCCCCCCCCCCCCCCCTCCTAGTAAAAAAATGCAAAAATTAAATTTGAAAAACCACCCCCTTAGGAATTAGGGGGTAAAAACGAAATTTGACTTTCCAAAAATCACGAAAGTGCAAAGTGTACCAAAAATAAATTTCAAATGCTGTATTCTACGAAAAATTTATTGCCTGGACCTTCTTTATTAGGTTTCTAGCGTTTTAGCCCTATCCAAACCCCTGGGGTGTGTGTGTGGGGGGGGGGGGTTTCACCCCATTATAATTACAAAAATTTGTGGCAAGCAAAAGTTGTCGTGTAAGATATCGTTCTAGACTAATTCAACCCCGGTGACCTCAAATCCGTTGTCAGATTTTCGTTAGGTGCCACCCCTGACGCGCTAGGGGTAGTTTTTGAACCCCAAAAGAGGGAAATTATTGAAAAATAAAGTCAATTTAAATGTCAATAAAAAACATTAATTTTGATTTTCTTTTTGCATATTACAGTATCTGGTTATGTTTTAACATGGACCCTATGCATATCCGGTCTAAATCACCTTAATGGGGGTGGCTAGGGTGCAATTTTCACCCCTTTTTATTTTTTAAAATTCTGTGATTGGTGTCAAAGTAGAGGTATTGCTCTAGACTAAATCGACCCCGCTGAACCCAAATCCTTTGCCAGATTTTTGATAAGTGCCACCCCTGACGCGCTAGGGGTGTTTTTTTATCCCTAAAAGAGGGAAAATTTTGGAAAATAAAGTAAATTAAAATCTTAAAAAATGCAATATTTACCATTTTATTTTTGCATATTACAGTACCTGGTTATGTTTTAACATGGACCCTATGCATATCCGGTCTACATTACCTTAATGGGGGTGGCTAGGGGGCCATAGGGGAAATAAAGAACATTATACAAAATATATCAAGTCTTTCGGATAGAAATGTCGTTGTAGAATTTTTTTGTAATGTAACCTTGAATCTTACCTGTTCTTTTCATACAGCTCATAGTCGCATGGCAAAAAAACTCAACTACGACATTTCTATTTGGAAGAACTGATATGTACATTTATTTTTGCCCAAGGTTTGAAATAATTTTCTCTCACAAGGTGTCCCTGTCAGTTTCTTCAAGTCTTTTTTTTATTAGTCAAATATCACTTCATCAATTATTCCTTATCACATATTTTAAAATCCAATTGAAACAATTTTATTCTTATTATTTTGCACAGGTGATGGGCGTCACAGGAGAAAACGTTCACTTAAGCTTCTTAGAGAGTCTGAACGAGATTTAAAACTTGATTTGAGTGAGAGAGGCGGCAACTCTAACATTCACAGTCTCAGTTCCATGGTAGATCCTGGAGAAGATCGCGCAGAAAGTATGCCCACACCGGCAAGGATGAAGGTACATTAACCTGATCAAGCATTTATTAATGCTTATTTTTAGTTTGAACCATGTGTATTTTATTGAACCATGTGATTGTAGGTGGAGACATATAAACGATTTATGAGCCTTGCTCAAAGGATGGTGATGTGTGTCCGAGAGGGAGTTGAGCTAGGTCCAAGAATGCATGATAATACTCAACAAGAATGCCCACAGAGCCGAGTAGACTTTTACAACACCTTTTCACTCCTAATACGAATGGGTAATCCGGACAGACAGGAAAAAAACTGCAGAAGACAGGTTAGTTCATTTGTTTTAATATTGTTGATATGTCAGCATTGAATGGTTTACTGAAATTTACACTGGCAAATGCTGGAGTTGCAAGACAATTTTAAGAGGCTGTACTCTCTGAAAAATATTTAAAAAAATTTATAATATACAAACTGTCTAAAAGATCAAAATCTAAGATAAGGTAGGAAACTTAAATGACTGAAATCGAGTGGTCTTACATCATCAGAGTGACTAATAATCACAGGAAACAAATACAATATATTGCTATACATTGAAGGCGTAGAACACCTTGAACAAAAAGGTGCGTAATATCCTAACAAACCTGAAAATCAACGTTGATTTGGCCAGAATAATTGATTTCTAATTTATTTTCCATTTACAAAATGCCGCTGCCGGTCACTGACGTCACAGCTCGCCCGGTTTACGCGCACGTGGACCACGCAAGCTGTGACGTCAGTGACCGGCAGCGGCATTTTGTGAATGGAAAATAAATTAGAAATCAATGACTCAGGCCAAATCAACGTTGATTTTCAGGTTTGTTAGGATGTTACGCAACTTTTTTGTTCAAGGTGTTCTACGCCTTTGATTTGAATGGGCTGCAAGCAGACAGCATATAGAGGGTAAAACGGCCTCTTAATCTCCTTTTTTCTTTTCTCTCTTTTTTCTTTTCTCTCTTTTTTCTTTTTTAATTTTAATGTTTATTATTATTATTATTTTATGTATGCCTAGCTGAGTAAAGAAGAGACTCGTTGGCAGAGTGAATTCAAAGATATGATCTGGTTAGAGCTGCAGGCATGGCTTGCAGACCGTACAATCACACAACAAGACATGTATCTGTGTGAAGCTCGTAAAGATGTGGGCGCACTGCTAGCTGAGATTGCAACATATCGTTTTGATCCAGCAAGTGCAAGCAGTATTGGTGGTACTGGAGACAGTGGAGTTGTGATTGAAGCTTCTGCATGTAATTGTCTCTCTATGTACTGCTCTCAATGCCTCCAACAACAGAACATAGCTTTACAGCAGGTCTGTATTAAATTTTTAAACATCAACACAATTTGAGTTAGTTGGGTAACATTTCTAAAGAGTAGATAATCAATGTATAAAAATAAATTATAAATTTACTGATCTTTAATTAGTTTCAACGTTTAATAGAAGACTTGCAAAAGGGGGTTTAATGCAGGGACCATAACCGGGGGGGGGGGGGGGGGGGGGGGGGGACTGATGATCAGCTCACAGCTCATTAGTAAAAATAATATGCTTTATCTTACATTTATTATTCATTTATATTTTATTTATTATTTATTTATTGTCAAGAAAAAAAATCAACTTTTATATATAGTTGATAATTATACAGAATTGTTATAAAATTACTTAGATTAGGAAAAATTGGGGAATGGGAGGTTAGTTAGGCTGACAGGGATGTTGTAGTAGAGAAAATAATTTCAAACCCAGGTTAAAAAATAATAGCGTATAGAGCGTTAATAAATCAATGAATTATACCATGCACTTATAAGACGCTTATAAATCTAACATCAGCTGTACACCAGCTGCCAATCAAAATTAATTAAAATAGCTCTTGTGATTGGTAGATATTGATCACATGACCCAATTAGGCCAATGAAATTTTTGAAAGCTGTCAGTAAAACACACAGCTGATTCATGCGAGCGAATAAGGTATTTGTATTAAATAGGTAATCCAAAGCGCGAAAAAGCACTTACGGTGAATTACATTTATCGATTGTTTGATGCCTGTGTTTTTAGAGCCATAACAACTAATGTAAATCAAGTAAAGTTTACGGCTCTTGTGTAAGTGAATAGTGGACTTTCGTCTCATGTACGTGATATTGTAACAAACTTCAATTCAGTGCTCGCATTATAGTGTTATGCTCTAGAATTTGGGGATTATCAAATTTAAATGAGAGGTGATGTAAAAATAGCACTTTTTTATCACTTATTATTGCGCATTTTTTTTTTTTTTTTGAATTTGTTGCCTGACTGGCCAATGAAAAATAGGCAACAAACACTTTGAAATCATATATTTTCTCTTATCACAATTTTTTGGTATCGTAAATTTTTTTAATTACGTGGATAGATAACAAAAATCAATGCTATGAATTAACCAATATATAAGGTAAGAAATAAACATTTAATATTAAAACTGATTATAAATACACTAAATGACTTAGCAAGTGTTTAATGCCCCAGCTGTTTCCTGTTTTGTGGGCAGAGCTTCTCTTTGGATTACCTGTTTAATATAAATTCCTTACGAGCGAAAGACATGCTTGGCTCCTATAAAAGAAAAATGAAATATACCAATGAGAATCACAGCCTGTACTATGTTATTATCCTAATCCAATCAAATGTGTGTACATGTATCAGCGTCTATATTGCTCATTTAAAAAAAGGAAATTTTTTCTACAATGGTGTCCCTGTCAGTCCAAGCTCACACTATCTCCCATTCTCCAATTTTTCCTAATCTTTGTAAGTCCTTACACACTCAAAGAGAAACTACGAATGATCATAGTATGATCATCTTTCATAGTTCCAATCCGAGTCTGTAACTGACAAAGGTATAACACACTGAGTTTCATGTGTTTGTTTTTTAACTCTCTGCTAGCGAGATTTTCACCAAACTATGGCAAGCCCCTTGATGGTTTTCTCTTATCCTTCTCTTAAAAATTTATCATAAATGCATATTTATTGAATAAATACAAAATACATTAAAGCCATAGACCACATAAAACAACATGTGCTTTTTAATGAATAAACATGAAATGGGATCTTCAAAACTGTTGACAATTTTTACCAGAATGTTAATGTAGCCCCACAAGAGAACGTAAAAATACTGTACAGTACGCAATTTGCATGACTATTCATGTTTATGATGTCAGAAAGATGCAAAAATTAGTATGAAAATGTTGTGCGGGTTGCATAAATCAAAATTTCTGACCACTGCTACGGAGCTACAGTTGGGGTTTGAGACAAACTAAAGTTATTTATATAAGTCCCATTAAGTGTTTTATGATATAAATGCTTATGTTTTTCTCTGGTCTATTCCATTAAGGGTAGGCTCCAAGTAAGACCAGACATAAAAAGCTAACAGTATTTTGCTAGGATTGGAACATATGAGCATGTAAGAGGCTAGGCCATCACAGAATGTCACATAATTTGTTTTAGGTGGAAGGTTTGCTTTGTCGTCTTGAAGCTGCTGTGGCATTGTACCCATCCAGCAAAGCCATGGCTGCAGATCATGCTGTGTTCAGCACTGAGCAGTTTACTGCACGCCTTAAAGCTCTGTGTTTGTGGTACAACATGACTCGCTTGCATCGTCTCAAAGTAAGAGTTATACTGCACATCATGTTTCCTTGCTATATGCTTATATTGTAATATTTATATAATTGCGCAGGTAGGCATAATTGGTAAACTGCTTCACCAACTGCGCTCACAACGAGGAACTAGCAGTGGACGTGCTCAACCTTGGCCTAGACTTGATACTGAGCAAGCTTCTCCTTCCCCTTCAAGCACCAATCTCTGTGATTCTGCAAAGTCTTTTAATGTTCCTGATAGCGAAAGCACGCAAGAAACCAAGTAAGAGCTTGTTATTTTGTAGACCACCAACATTTGTTGGTTTCTTCTACAATGTCCTACAATAAAATACGCAATATCTCCACCAACAATCAGTATTCCATCTGTCAAACTGACTTGAAGACATAGAAAATCAGTGTGCATGTTTAAAACCACTGCCATGCTATGGCAAGGCTTGGATGTGATACAAAAAATTGAGACAGTATGAATAATTGAATTCAAGTAAAGATGTGCTCAGTTATTTATTGTTACTTAGTTCATGTATCTTGCATACATTTACAGAAGCCGAGTTCACTTCAGACTCAGTGAGCTTGACAGTCCATTGTGCAGTGCAAGTCCTTCAGAATCCAATAGCTCCACAAGCAGTGCACAGGCAGCTTCAGAGCCAGCTTTTTCAGTATCTAGTTCACGCAGCAGCTTAGGTGAGTGCAATACATACAATAATTTGTTTTAAATGCTGGAAATATTACAATATAAATCCATCACAGCTGCAATAGTAAACGAAAGGGATAGGCTGTACAGGTACCAGCTGCATTTGAAGTATTTCTTATATAATGGTCGCTCTATCATTGACAATTATATATTATTGTAACATTAAAATGGTTTGTATATTAAATACGGTATGTATAGAAATGAGGAAAAAACATTGCAGTTGATTTATCCAATGCACAGCATAGTAAGGTTGTATCAGGAAACAAAAATCACAAACTTTATATCCTATTATATTGTATTATATATACCTATATATAGCTATATATATATATATATATATATATATATTATATATTATATATATATATATATATATATATATATATATATATATATATATATATATATATATATATATATATATATATATATATATATCGATGTGGCCGCGGCCAAAAGACGTATCTGCATTTGGCCAGTTTACAGCAAAAGACGTATCTGCAATTGGCCAGTTTACAGCAAAAGACGTACCTATCTGCATTTGGCCAGTTTACAGCAAAAGACGTAACTGCATTTTTCGTTATTTTACAGGTTATTTATTATGTTTATATTTATAACAATAAATATAACTCAATAGTTACAAACGTTTCGCCTTCCCAAAGGCTCATCAGTGTAACGGGAAGAGTAACACAGTCACGCTAGAGATGATGCTCACACCACATTTGCTAGCAGATGTGTATATATATATACATATACATATATATATATATATATATATATATATATTTATATATATAGGCAATTTTAATATTTTCACAGCAATCTTTGGGAGTCAAGTCAGATAAAGGCATAATGCACTTTTTATAATTAATTGTCTGCAAAAGAACTGGGGATAGTTTTCCCATTAAACATAACTTATATTGAAAAACAATAGCTTACAATAATAATTATTTCAGTTAAATACAATCACAGTCGTTTTCAAAACATTTAGCCGCTTACTTGTACATAAATAGATATTCATGTAAAAGTTAGTGCAGTGAATATGTGAAATAATTTTGTGACCATTGCAAACGAAAAAACAAATTTGATTCAAAATGGACTTAAAACATTAGTAAATTTTATATAGGCCTATTCTAGCCTATATATATTGCTGTTGTTCCGCTCTATTGGCCGGTGTCCACTTGATATTGGCCGGTGTCCACTTGACCTTGAAAAATATTTTTTTCTGCAAATGACCTGAAATGCAAAAATCCAAAATCTGGGGATGATCCGACGATTTTTATTTTTTCAAGGTCAAGTGGACATCGGCCAATAGAGTGGAACAACAGCGATTGATATATAGGATAGCCTATAATATATATAATGTATATATAATATGTCCTAATTATTATACAATTATACAATCTTTCATGGGCTATACAGAAGAGAAGCTAATACCCCATGAGGTTACTGGTTACTAATATATTTAAAACTGGAAAAATAATCAATGTATGATAATGTAGTGTTTGCTAACTAATAAATAATGAAGTATAATAAAGTATTAAATTTACGCGTCATGTGAATAACACTTATTAAGTAATACATTTACAGAAGGGGGCAGTTTACATTACTGCAATGATATGCCACATCTGCGAGATGGCACTGGACAGGAAGCACCCTGCGGATCATCACCATATCGTGCTTATATAGAAGATGTGCTTAAGTCTCAGGGATTAAAACGAGCAATGCTGTATTTGGATAGACTTCATCAACACTTGCTTAGCAAGGCTCATATATCCCTTGACAAACAGCCAATACCACAGGTATACATATTTCTATAACATCAGTAGGCCTATCAGTAAAAGTACAAAGTTTTTAAAACTTCTAATACATTTGTTCATATTACGGATACCTTTTATAACAGTATAAAAATATTTTAGAAATCCCAGAACTTGTAAATTTTATTGTTAATGCAGTAAATATCAAATTTCTTCTAATATCCTAAGATTCAATATAAAGAAAGCAAGAAAGGAGGAAAACAATTGTAGTAAGGATGAATATTAAAGTAAAGGATAGAAATACCAACAAGGGTCTTTTCACAGTAGAAGTTCTATGGAGAGGTTGAGGTCTCACGAAGCACAGAGTTTAGTTATATCAGGGTTCCAATTAAAAAAAAAAAAAAAAAAAAAACGTTATTTTTTAATTTTTTTAACCCAGTTAAAAAAAACAGCAAAAAAAACAGCAAAAAAAAAAAAAAAAAAAAAAAAAAACAGTAGCTCTTTTTTTTAAATAAAAATGAGTAAAAATGAGCACGAATTATAAATTTTCAAGACTTTTGACACCAACTTGTTTTCAACTTTCACCACTTTTTTTACCTTTTCACCTTTTTGTACCTTTTTCAAACTTTTTTTACGTTTTTTCCAATTTTTTAAATCTGTTCCCACTTTTCTTCAGCAAAAGGAAAAAAAAAAAAAAACGAATTGATATTCAAAATTTCAACTTTTTTTTTTGCAAAATTTTCACCTTTTGTCAACTTTTTGTCACCTTTTTTTTTACCCTTTTCAAAGCAAAAAAATCACCTATTTTTTATCAACGTGAAAAACAATAAAAGTAAAACTTAAAATTTTTACCTTTTTTTGTAAAATTATCCTCTTTTTTTTTTTTTTTTTTTTTTTTTTTTTTTTTTTTTTTACCTTTTTATCACCTTTTTTTGACGAAAAACTTCACCCTTTGTAGTCACTTTTTTCGTAAAATAATCACCTAAAAATCCTTGCTCTAGTCATAATGAAATGTAAATTACAAAAAATAAAAACATAGTACATAAATTTTTAATTCTATTACGTATTAATAGTTTATTGGAAATCATTAAAGATAAAATGATATAACTTTTAAAACAGAAGAATTTTCATTTTTGACAAAATTAGAGTTTATTTTATGTATATTTATGGCTTCCATTAGTTTTTACATAAAAAAAAAAAAAAAAAAAAAAAAAAAAAAAAAAACGGGGTTTATTAGTTTAAAAAAAAAAAGCAATAAAACCCCTACCCAGTTTTTTTTTAAACGTTTTTTATAAACCCTGAGTGTGTGTAGCTGTTAATGGTTATACAAATATATATATAATATAGCTGAACTCTGCTATGTGAGACCTCAACCTCTCCATTAAACTTATACTGTGGTAAGGCTCTGCTGGTATTTCTACCTTTTTTTTTATATCCTATGATTGTGAAACAATAACATGCTAAAGGTACTGCCAATGTGTATGCTATTGTTAGTAAAATATTGGTTAGAAAAGGATAAAAATTATATGTGCTCCTTAACTTTGAGACAACAATAAACAAGTCCTGAAAGACCAAAGAAAATTCTTATAGCACTTTCCTCTGCCACTGAGGAAACACCCAAAAAATTTATTCTTATTTGAAGTAAGGGTGGGGTTTGCTGTATTTAATTCTACATAATGAGTTAGGGTTTATAGTAACACATTATAGACTGAAGTAATAGGCCTTATAATGCTGAAAGTGTTATTTATTTTGAGGAGAGCAATGAATTTTGTGATGAGTGGGAGCTACGTAGATATGGGCACTGGAGTGCAGAGGCTCAATCCATGGCATTGCCTACGTATCGCTCAGCATTCCTCTTCCTGGCACGTATAGCTTTAGATCTTGTTCATGAGTACCTTAGATTGAGGCTGGAGCAAAAGCCATGTCAGCCATCTCCCCTCAGCATTCGTCAGGTGAGTTACATTGGTCTATTTATTTATTTGTCATTATGATATAAAAGAATAATGCTGTTCATAAACCCTGTTCTCTGCTCCTAAAATGACGATCGCCTTTGGTTATTCAAATGGAATGCGCATTTTTTGGTGCAAGAAAACAGGGTTTATGAACAACACTTCTGACATGAGAATTATGTTTAATATAAGTCAGAAGACCATGTAAGTGGGTGTATACCTTTTGTGGCCTCTCAATAAAAACCATTTATTATTATTATTAATGTGCAGTATCTAGTTCATGATTAACATACCATTTTTGCAGCTCATGCGTGAAATGAAGGAGGGTCTAAAAGAGGGTGTGAAGCAACGACAACGTTATGTGCACCTTATGCGATCAGCTATGTGGGAGGCAAGCCAACAAGTAATTGACAGGCTTGAGCAAGATGTGGCAGATTTTGACAGAAGTATGAAATGCATACTTGAGGTAAACATTGCTCACTAAAATGACAAATGTTTTGCTTACTTCCTATTGTGTTATGGCAGGTGTATTTGGAGTATTTGCAACAGTGGGTTCTGATGGTGCAAAAAGAAAGTGTCCTAGTATGCCCTTACCAAAAAACCTTACTGGAAGAGGAGTGGAGATTTGTCAAAGCCACATGTCCATTCATTCCAGGTGGAGAAGCTCTTGCAGCAAACAGTTTCTGGTATTTATTCGATTCTTACCATTTTTACATCAGGGGCGGATCCAGGGGGGGGGGGGGGGGGGCAAGGGGGCGACCAGCCCTCAAACCAGTCAAATACATTGCGTAGTAGTAGGAAAGTAATCATAATAATAGTAATAAATAATAACAACTAAAATAAAAGTAATGTATATGTAGTGAAATTAATATTTTATACTGTATTTGTTTTAGTCGTATGGCAAGTGGAATGTTGGGAGCTATTGTGGATCATCTAAACTCTGGAGTGGATGGTCTAACAAGCCAGTTGGATGATAACAGCACTGTTGTGGATACTGATGAAACCAATCCAAAGTTAGTCTTTTACTGCTATTGTTTCATAATTTTCCTATAATTAGACCCCCTTTGATCTGGATGGGAGAAGTGGATGGGGCAGACCCAAATCATGGTGGCCTGAAGTAGTCGTAAGATGTTTGAAAAAGAAGAATGTATTTCGTCTATGAAAACGCCATACCTCCTTCCAGGATCTACCTGATAGAAGCAAAAAACATTTTACAATTGCTTAATCAGGGATGACTCGTTGTTCAGAAAATTTTGAAATTAGTGTGGTCAGAAAGATAATGTTGTCAACTATATAAAAATGTTTGCAGGCAAATTTTTAAATGAACAATTATAGGCGCGGTAATTAAAAATGTAAAAAATGGACTTGTTTTTTTACCTTTTTTGTTGAATTTTTAGAAAAAATAAAATATGCTTTTTTTAAAACTGTCATATCTCCGCAAATTTTATATATATAGAAAAACTTGAAATACCAAAAAGTTTGGCATAATATTCTCCATTAAACTTTGAAAATTTAAAAAAATAGGTGCACGGAGAAAAAAGTTATGATGCCAAACTCTAACTTTAACTTAACTTTAACGCACGCCTAAACGGTCAAGTTTATCACTATGAAATTTGTGCAAATTATTTTACACAAAATGTTCTATTTTTTGGTAATTTTTTTTAACAAACCTAATATTATTTCCAAAGTTATGATTTTTTGAACTTTGAGTAAATATTTGTGTTGATTTTGTGAATTATAAAGTCTCTGACAAAAAAAGTTTACAAGAGCATTACGTCATATGGTGCTCCTTGTTTTTCCCCTCATTTCTTACTTTAGTCGTGTCTAGTCGTGGCCACTCGTGTCTGCCTCAGAGCCGAGCTCAAGGTCCTTTTTACATACTGTCTCTGCAATATGTGCATCCATTCGTTCTCCTATTTATATTATAATATCATATTGATGATAATAATATTTTGAGAAATGTATCAAAACTTATTATACTGCCCGATTGCAAACGATGGTATTTTGCCATTTTGACATTAGTATTTATTTATTTATTTATTTATTTATTTATTTATTTATTTGTCAACCAAAAACAGGCTTGCGCCCAATACATTGGCGGTACACTCAGTACAAATAATCAAAGTATTACAATTAAAATAAATTTAAATTTAAAAAAAAAATAATAATAACACACGCATGCACATATACATTAAATTTGGATTAGAAATTAGGCATTAATACCATAATCATTGCTTTTCCACATTCCTATAATACAAACTTTTTATTGTATTACAGGAATCATTGAAAATATCAATGTTTATGTTATTGCATAATGTTGTAGCTCTTGTTATAAAAGCATTTTTGGTCACATCGTTAGTACAGGTAGGAATACTAAATAGAGATTGATTTCTTAACATTTTTTTAGGGACATGAAAGTTAATTTGGGATACAGACAGTGAATCATCAATTTTATTTCATAGTATTTTTTTGAGAAAAACAATGTCATTTAAATTACGTCTTTTTTCAAGTGTTAGTATATTTATGCTAGTACATGTTTGTACATAATTATCACTATTATATTCCATCTTTGATTTTGCCTGAAAATTTCTAACAAATTTTCTTTGTATAGATTCCAATATTTGGCTTTTATTAACGTGACAAGGTGACCATACGGGGCTTGCATAGTCATGAGTTGATAATATAAAGCTTTGATAAAGAAGTTTATAAGTACTTGCTTTAAATATATGCGTATGGCGATTAATAAAACCAAACATTCTCATAGACTTGCTTTTAATTTTGTGAATATGAGCTGTAAAAGTAAGTTTTGAGTCAAAGATCACACCGAGGTCTTTGATCTCATTGACATTTTTTAATTTGGAATTATTGATGGAATATTGATGTACAATTAACTTTTTATTTTTATTGGCAAATGTTATAGAATAACATTTAGGCAAACTTAAAATCATTCCCCATTCTAGACACCAAGCATAGAGAGCATCCAAATCTTTTTGAAATTTTGTGCAGTCGAATGATGATGCAATACATTGATATAATTTTACATCATAGGCGTACTTTAAACATTTGCAGAATTTAAAAATATTGGGAAGGTCTTATTGGAAGGAAATATTAAGAATTAAACTTTATTATTTCCTTGTACATAATTGTTTATTAAACATAATAAATTTATATTCATTAACAAAATTAATTAAATAATTTAAATAATAATTAAAATATTTAGGAGAAAAAAAACAAAACAACAACAACAACAACAACAACGATGGTTTTCATATCATCCCCCCCCCCTCTAAAAAATGGTATTTTGACTAAATTTTGACTTGTTTTTTAATTAGTTAAAAAAAATTAACATTTATAAATTTGGTTTTAACAAAACAATCAACCAATAATAATATTTTTTGTATTTTTGTATTTTTGTATTTTTTTTTTGCAACAAATTTGAACGGAAAGTTCAAGTGTTACGACATGACTTTTTCAATGATCTATAAGAAAATATTTTTTATTCATTTCTTTCATCCTATACAAGCAAAATACACAAAAGTGTATCCGCTTTTAAACTGTTCATTGACTCACATATGTAATGCAAAGCTGTTCTGTATCCCATGGTAGCCCCTTAAACTTGCGCTCATCCTGCGAGATATGCAAAACGCCAAAGGCGTAGATAACCTTGAACATAAAAGTTGTGTAATGTCCGACAATCCTGAAAATCAACATTGATTTGGGCGAAGTCATTGATTTGTAATTTATTTTGCATTCTCAAAATGCTGCTGGCGGTCACTGACGTCACAGCTCGCTCATTTTACGCGCGTGTAAACTGGGCAAGCTGGGACGTCAGTGACCGCCAGTGGCATTTTGTGAATGGAAAATAAATTAGAAATAAATGACTCCGGCAAAAACAACGTTGATTTTCAGCTTTCTTAGTATATTAGGCAAGTTTCTTGTTCAAAGTGTTCTACGCCTTAATATATTTTCTATAGTATATTTTCTATGACGTAAAAGATACTGGACGTGTTGCATATATCTCGCAGGATGATAACGAGTTTGCGGGGCTATGGAAGTGCTTTGGGGCATCATAATAATATGTGAGGCTATGAATAGTTCTTTTCATTGTTTAACATTTAAGAAGCCATGTTGTAACCTTTGAAATTCCTCTTTAATGTAAAAAAAAAAAAAAAAAAAAAAATAGGAACAAAATTAATAAAAACAGAAATAACTAATGGATTAGATAAATAAGATTTTGGGTTTAGAAAAGGAATGAATAATAGCAACAAAATAAAATTAAGACCACAATTTTTTTTTTCTCGCTAATATAATAAAAAGTTTTTATTTTCTGGCTAGGTAAATAGTCATAGCAGCCCTGAATGTGTCGCCTTACATTTTTCCTGTGACTTACTGAAGATTACAATAATGCATTCCGCTAATGATTATTCAATTCAAGTAATCGAAAGTATTTTAAAGAATTAAATAAAAATCTCTAAAATTGCAATCCTTATTTAACTACCTGTAACAAATGAAAAAAAAATCCTACATTGATAGATTTTTAGTTTCATTGTAATCTGTTATGTTCTTTAACGCAAATATTATGAATACATAATTTCTGTTGAATATTTTTGATACTTTTTGCTGCTTGTGTTTGGAGATAAAAAAATGCTTGAAACATAATTTTGCGTCTAAATTTTCCGTACTTATACTGTTAATAATAATATAATAATAACCAAGTTTACGGTAACAAAGTAAATGTTATGCTTTATTTATTTTTTTGCATATTACAAAGTATATAGTGCTGAACAAATCATATCTGGAATAAAATGATAAGTAAACATAATAAGATGAATGTGTATATAAAAATATGAAACACTGTGGCCTTAATTTTATTTTTTCACTATTATTCATTCCTTTTCTAAACCCAAAATCTTATTTATCTGATCCATGAGTTATTTCTCTTTTTATTAATTTTGTTCCTATTTTATTACATTAAAGAGTAAGTTCAAAGGTTACAACATGGCTCCTTAAATGTTAAAGCCATAGACCACATAAAACAAAATGTGCTTTTTAATGAACAAACACGAAATGGGATCTTCAAAACTGATAACAATTTTTACCTGAATGTTAATATAGCCCCAAGACAGAGCGTAAAAATACTGTAAAGTATGCAATTTTCGTGAAACTTCATGTTTATGACGTCAGAAACATGCAAAAATGAGTATGAAAATGTTGTGCGGGTTGCATAAATTGAACTTTCTGATCACTGCTATGGCGCTACTTTTGAGTTTTGAGACAAACTAAAGATATTTATGTAAGTCCCATCAAGTGTTTTGTAATATAAGTGCTTGTGTTTTTCTCCGGTCTATTCCTTTAAACAATGAAAAGAACTATTCATAGACTCACATATTTTTATGATGCCCCAAAGCACTTCCATAGCCCCGCAAACTCGTTATCATCCTGCGAGATATATGCAACACGTCCAGTATCTTTTTACGTCATAGTTACGGCTTTACTATAGAAAATATATTAAGGCGTAGAACACTTTGAACAAGAAACTTGCCTAATATCCTAAGAAAGCTGAAAATCAACGTTGTTTTTGCAGGAATCATTGATTTCTAATTTATTTTGCATTCACAAAACGCCACTGGCGGTCACTGACGTCATAGCTCGCCCAGTTTACACGCGCGTAAAATAAGCGAGCCGTGACGTCAGTGACCGCCACCGGCATTTTGTGAATATAAAATAAATTACAAATCAATGACTTCACCCAAATCAATGTTGATTTTCAGGATTGTTGGACATTACACAACTTTTATGTTCAAGGTGTTCTACGCCTTTAGCGTTTTGCATATCTCGCAGGATGAGCGCAAATTTAAGGGGCTACCATGGGCTACAGAACAGCTTTGCGTCATCATATGTGAGTCAATAAACAGTTTTTCTTATAGAACATTGAAAAAGTCATGTCGTAACACTTGAACATTCCCTTTAAATTTGTTGCAAAAAAAAAAAAAAAAAAAAAAAAAAAACATACATACATACATACATACATACATACATAATTTTGTTAACAAACCGGTAAATGATGATAATAATTTGCGATTCTCTGTTTGTTTTTTAAAGCAAGGCAAGAAAAAAAAATTATTGGTTAATTGTTCTGTTAAAACCAAATGTATAAATGTTAATTTTTTTTAACTAATTAAAAAAGAAGTCAAAATTTAGTCCAAATACCATTTTTTTGTAGAGGGGGGGGGGGGGGGGGGGGATGACATGAAAACCATCGTTGATGTTGTTGTTTTATTTGTTTCTTCTCCTAAATATTTTAATTATTATTTAAATTATTTAATTAATTTTGTTAACGAAAATAAATTTATTATGTTTATTAAACAATTATGTACAAGGAAATAATCAAGTTTAATTCTTAATACTAATGTCAAAATGGCAAAGTACCATCGTTTGCAATCGGGCAGTATAATAAGTTTTGATACATTTCTCAAAATATTATTATCATCAATATGATATTATAATATAAATAGGAGAACGAATGGATGCACATATTGCAGAGACAGTATGTAAAAAGGACCTTGAGCTCGGCTCTGAGGCAGACACGAGTGGCCACGACTAGACACGACTAAAGTAAGAAATGAGGGGAAAAACAAGGAGCACCATATGACGTAATGCTCTTGTAAACTTTTTTTGTCAGAGACTTTATAATTCACAAAATCAACACAAATATTTACTCAAAGTTCAAAAAATCATAACTTTGGAAATAATATTAGGTTTGTTAAAAAAAATTACCAAAAAATAGAACATTTTGTGTAAAATAATTTGCACAAATTTCATAGTGATAAACTTGACCGTTTAGGCGTGCGTTAAAGTTAAGTTAAAGTTAGAGTTTGGCATCATAACTTTTTTCTCCGTGCACCTATTTTTTTAAATTTTCAAAGTTTAATGGAGAATATTATGCCAAACTTTTTGGTATTTCAAGTTTTTCTATATATATAAAATTTGCGGAGATATGACAGTTTTAAAAAAAGCATATTTTATTTTTTCTAAAAATTCAACAAAAAAGGTAAAAAAACAAGTCCATTTTTTACATTTTTAATTACCGCGCCTATAATTGTTCATTTAAAAATTTGCCTGCAAACATTTTTATATAGTTGACAACATTATCTTTCTGACCACACTAATTTCAAAATTTTCTGAACAACGAGTCATCCCTGATTAAGCAATTGTAAAATGTTTTTTGCTTCTATCAGGTAGATCCTGGAAGGAGGTATGGCGTTTTCATAGACGATTATAATACTAGACGTAAAAGAATATTGAAATGCATGATTAGTCTAAATGAAGCAAGGGAAGTTTTCCATTATAGAAATTTGTTGCGAACAATCACTTGGTCAGTGGGAAGTGCTGTTGGCGTAGCCTGAAAGGGATCTGTAGCATTATGATGTGATGATGTGTATGTTCAAATCAAGGTTATTCAGACTGTTCACCTATTTAAATATATATATGTAAACAGCCTGAATTACTTTGATTGAAACTGCATAGCAACGTCTAACCTGTTGTGCATGTTGTTTTACAGGCAAGCCATGCTGAGTGCCTGCCGTGGCATCCAACTTGTATTTCATGAGGCTCGGGAACGTGCCTTGCGAGCTATTGCTTTTGCCAAAACCTTGCGTAAAGACTTAGAAATTGCTTCGTCTTTCTCTTTACTTGCACCAATGGCTGAGTTTCTTCTTAAGCTGTGGGAGGCTGGCCATGTGCGTGTTGTAGCTCCTCACTCCTGCAGCCATCTCATGTTTGTGCCAGGTAAGCTATTTATCCATGTGAACTTTATAGGCAACTAAACCACACATTTCTGTTAGTACAGCATGCTTAAAGGATCGTCCTGAGCTGGTGTGTCGCTTAGTCAATATGAATTTGACATCAAGTGGGTGTGGTGAAGATAGAGGTGAAGAGACCAGTTATTACTTAGTTCTAGCTCAGTGTGAAAACGTGAGTGCAGTTGAACTGTGCTGGCAAGGAGAAACCATCAGTATTCAACCTACAGCAGAAACTACTATTACTCTGTCTCATGTCGAGGTATATGCCAAAACCACCCCCACTCTTTTCAGCCTATATTTAATGCAAATTAATATTTTATTGTTAGTAATATCAACATATCATGCATCTCATATAGTAATGTTCTATCAGAGATTTTAGAAATTTGAGGATTATACCACAATATAATCATAGTGTATCTTTGAGAAAATGTAATTTGTTACTGCTGTAATTCTGCCTGATTGCCTGGGTCAAGAAAGAAACTATAAAAAACCTTAAAGCCCTTGTCAACTTACTATTTTATCATTTAGATTACTAGATTGATAATTACCATACCTTATTATCCATGAATTATACACCAACACGTTGATTGTGTATTTATTTTCATTTGTTTTTATTTCAGCGGTTATTTCACACATCTGACGTCACAATGTACTGATGGGGTCGTGATAGGGGTAAAGAACTAGAGGGAGGGGCTTAAATTTATCATGTGAACAGAGCGGTGACTGTGATTGGCGGTGGTACATTGTGATGTCAGATACATGAAATAACCTTCACAAAGAAAATAAATACAATATCAAAAATTTGGTGTCTAATTTATGGATAATGATGTATGGTAATTATCAATCTAGTATTCTAAATGAATAAAAAGTAAGTTGACAAGGGCTTTAACATGAATTAACAACATGCCCCATGTTTGTGCATCATCAAAGGTTTCAATTCAATGGTTTTGAAAATTTCTTGCAAAATAGGTGCTTTCTTTTTGTACATTGTTAATTAATTTTATTCATTGAACACACTAGGTGTACAACATAACATATAAATTTACAAAATAATAATAATATTAAATACTATGAAATTAATTAAATACATTTATTACATTATTCCTGAGCGTTTGTCGTCAGACTAATGCTGCGGTTAGTACATTTCAGCAAATGATATTGATCACATTGCTCACCACAGAATTTACATTTACATGAGATACCACATTTGTGGTGCTCTTTAATTATGCAAATTTTATGGTGAAAACCATGCACTGCAAATCTAGTGACATGTGCCTATTGTTAACATTTGGATTTTTCCAATTAACATTTTTAAAGGCCGGGGTATTGTAAAATGCAGGTTGCTGTCCTCAGACTTATCAACTCTTCTCTTGATAAACGTCTCAAATATAGGGGTTAAAGGCAAATTGAATTAGGATTGAAGTTCTTGGACAAATAACTTCTCATCCGTCAGTTCATAAACTAATCTACTTTTAGGGAATTTAGATACACAAATTGCTCTTTTAAGAAAGTTAGCTTTTACTGACTCCAGATTAGCAAAATCAGATAGTGACAAATATGGCCAAACTATTTGAATTCCATATGAAGCTACAGGAAACACTTTCAGATTAAATAATTTTACTGCTGTGTTAATTGATAATAAATGTAGATTAGAAATTGTGTAACATGAGGAAATAGCTTTTTGACATCTGTCTTTGATATGCTTAGCAAAAGATTTAGCTGATTGTTGAAAAGTTACCCCTAAATATTTATATGAGATGATGAACTCTAATTTTTCACCATTACAATACAATACTTCCTCCTTTTGATTCAATTTTGTGCGGCCAGCACTTGCATATTTAAATTTTAACAGTTTTAGTTTTATTTGAAAGAAAATGATAGGAGAAAACCAGCAAGGGCCTCACCATAGCAAAGAGAGTCCCATAGTTCGGTGAAAATCTTGCTAGCACAGATATAAAATAACTAACACATTGGAAATATTTCGGCAATCGACTCCAAGAGAGATATGGAGCGTGTTATGCCTTCATCAGTCCTTACAGACTCGGAGAGAAACTATGAATGATGGCTCTGCTGGTGTTACTTTGTGGTATATGTAGATGTGGTGAGACTCGCTCCCGCGTGCCGACACAGAAGCTGATGGCTCAAGGACACGCGGAAGTGAGACGCGTTTTAATGGGGATATTAACAATGACTCTCAGACACCTGCACACATTAGCGACAATAATGACAACATTCTAGAAACCAGCATCGTAAATATCTCAAAATACACTCCAACAGAAGAAGAAATCTCAGTCTTATCTCTCGGTCTTTCTTTCACACCAACTCCTAAATTTGACCACTTCTCACTTTGCAAAGATGTAGAATCATTCATCCGTAATTTAAAATGGAGGCAATTTATGGCCCACCCTGAACAGTTCCCAGAAACTGAACAGTACAGACTCAGATTTCTTCTTCCTGATGCAAACAATAAAGACAACATACGCGACTTTCTCCTAAAATTTAAACCACCATCCAGCACGGCCGACCCGCGACTCCCCCCCAACCACCCACTTGAACGTTATGCAGAATGCTTACGGCATTTTGCGGCAAATAAAAACTTTCCTAATTTCCTCGAAACCACATCCAATCTCACTGACAAACAAAAGGCTGCACTTAAATCACTACAAAATAACAACGACGTTATCATCCTCCCCCCTGACAAAGGTTCCACAACAGTAATCATGGACAAAGATGCCTACATCGAGGAGGCACACAAACAACTTTCCGACACCAACACATACACTAAACTCGACTCTGACCCCACAGAAAAACACAACAAAGAAATCCAGTCATTCTTACTTGCTAATGCCCCCAGGGAGGGATTCAACCAAAGGAAAATAGCATTACTGACACCCTCCGATCCCCGTACCTCTAGATTCTACCTCCTCCCAAAAATCCATAAAGAAGGCAACCCGGGACGCCCCATAATCTCAAGTTACGGCTCTCCCACTGAACGCATTTCAGCTCTAGTAGATCACTACCTCCAACCTATGGTTAAATCACTTCCCGCCTACATCAAAGACACAAACCACTTTCTAGAAGTTATCAAAATAAAATACCACAACCATTCCCCTCAGACTGGCTCCTTGTGACCATTGACGTTACATCACTATACACCAACATCAATCACACCATGGGTCTTGAAGCCATCGAACACTATCTGAAGTCACGCCCACAACCACATATCCCAACCACTCACTTTCTGATGACGCTTGCACAGTTTATATTAAATAAAAACAATTTCCACTTTATGAATCAACACTATGAGCAGAAACGTGGTACGGCTATGGGCACAAGAATGGCCCCATCATACGCAAACCTTACCATGGGCCTGCTCGAGTCAAGATTCATAGAGAAGCAACAATTCAAACCACACCTTTGGGTTAGATTCATTGACGACATTTTTATGGTGTGGCCACATGGTCATTCGCGGCTTCAAATTTTCCTACAAGAACTAAATAAGTTCTCGGCTCTCAAATTCACACACTCGACATCAGAAAGTGAAGCCATATTCTTGGACGTAGAAATTAAAATCTTACAAGGCAAACTCAACACAAGCATACACCTAAAACCCACCAACCACATGCAATACCTACATTACACCAGTTGTCACCCTCCCCGCACCATCCGTTCCATCCCATACAGTCTTGCCTGTAGAGGAAACCGTATTCCAAACAACACAGACTCCACCACTGCCTATCTCAACACCATCAAGAAAGCATTTATTAATAGAGGTTACCCACAATCACTTGTCCACAAACAAATTAAAAGAGCTGCACACAACACCAACCCGAAACCCAAACCCCCTCCCTCTCTCCCTTTTGTCACAACCTACCTCCCAGGGGTGGATAGAGAAGCCAGGCTAATGTTATCAATGGCACACCCCATCCTTGCTTCCGCAGCAGAGACGTCCCAACTTTTACCCAAAATTCCCACTGTTGCCCTCCGTCAAGCACCAAACATCCGAGCACTCTTATCCCATACAGATCCCACACCAAAACCAAAACCTCCCCGCAGTGGTTCATTTCCATGTAAACACAGCCAAACAACAACAAAACGAGGAAGACAGTGTGACACTTGCAACATTCACCCTCCATGCACGACATTCACCAGTCCATCCACCAACATCACTTACCCCATACGAGGCCATAACAACTGCACAACAGAAAACGTTATCTATATGTTAGAATGCAAATGCCCCATCACCAACCCACCCACGAGGAAAAATGCTCTGCATTTTATATTGGTTTAACTAGCCAGACGTTGAGGGGACGCATGAATGGTCATAGACAGTCAGTCAATGACAGGGTAAACAACATGATTGACAAGCCTGTGGCTGAACATGCGGCCTCTCATAACAAGAAATTCAACGACTGCTTCACAGTAAAAATCATAAAACACATTCCGGGCCCAGCTAACAATGCAGTATTACGACAATGGGAATTAGCGTATCAATACATTTTGCAATCCAGGAAGGCAGTAGGTCGACCTGGGCTAAATTTACGTTAACACACATTTAATCATCCCCTCCTATCCCCCTCCATATTCCTTATTTCACCTTCCCGACTCCCTTATTCCTCTGTTCCCTCCCTCCCTTATTATTATCCTTGCTCATCATATCCTACCAAACTTCCCTCACCCTCACCACATCTATATATACCACAAAGTAACACCAGCAGAGCCATCATTCATAGTTTCTCTCTGAGTCTGTAAGGACTGATGAAGGCATAACACGCTCCATATCTCTCTTGGAGTCGATTGCCGAAATATTTCCAATGTGTTAGTTATTTTATATCTGTGCTAGCAAGATTTTCACCGAACTATGGGACTCTCTTCGCTATGGTGAGGCCCTTGCTGTTTTTCTCCTATCCTTTTCTTTCAATTTATCATACCTAACCGCGATGGTTTATTTTCCTTAATATACATATTCGTTTTATTTGCATTTATTTTCAATCCCTCAATAGAAGACCATTCCGTAATTTTATTCAAGAGCCTTTGCATATTTTCTAAATTTTTACAAATAATTACAATATCATCTGCATAAATGCTAATAGTTATAGTTATTTGTATATTATTCATTAGCTAAATTGCTATGTCATGGCCTCAAAAATTCTGAACTACAGGGCATGCATATCCTTGTTACAGCAGTAGTATTTTAATTTATTGTTATTTTTTTTTCAAGATGCACTATAATGATATTGCAATTTGAAAATTAAATATATATGATAGAACATTACTAGTTGAGTTGCTCATCTTGTTGTATACTACCTGTAAAAATTTTTTTGGCTGTAGAACACTTGTGGTTCGTAAGTTTTTTTTTTTTTTTTTTTTTTTTTTTTTTTTTTTTTTTTTTTTTTTCTACCTTCTTTACATCATGTATTAATAGGCATTATTCCTATACTTTATGCACCAAATATGAAACTTTTATTGTGAACAAATAAATAAATAATGATGCTTAATGAAACAATAATAATTATTAATAATTGTCCCCCCCCTCATAAAAAAAAAAACAAAAAAACAACAACAAAAGGAATGATTGAATTTGTGAATTCATGCATAAGGAAACCAACAAACACCTTACCAAGCACTAAAAGGCGTAGAACACCTTGAATAAAAAAAAATTGTCTAACATCCTAACAAACCTGAAAATCAACCTTGATTTGGCCGGAGTCATTGATTTTTAATTTGTTTTCCATTCACAAAATGGCGCAAGCAGGCACTGACGTCACAGCTCGCCTATTTTACTTTACGCACCCGTGGACCAGGCGAGCTGTGAGGTCAGTGCCCGCTCGCGCCATTGACAACTCTAATATTCCACCTTGGACAATTACTTATGTATCTTTCTTTCTTTGATTATTATGTACATTTTTTTATGATTTGCTTCAACATGAGCTATGCTCTCTGAAGCTATGATTATATTTGACCATATGAAATGAATATGTATGTACTCTATTGTTATATATATATATATATATATATATATATATATATATATATATATATATATATATATATATATATATATATATATATATATTATATATATATACACACATATAAAGTGAAAGGAAAATAAATTAAAAATTAATGACCGGCCAAATCAACGTTGATTTTCAGGTTTGTTAGGATATTACATAACTTTTTTGTTAAAGGTGTTCTACGCCTTTAAAAGATCTTGATGGCACAGTTAACATAATTTGGATGTTTTGAGGGTGACAGCCATCTTCCTGAGTTGCTTAGTTCCTAAAAACATCTTATCAATGTAAATATTTGTTCAATGCAAATATTTGTGTTAACTGTTCCATCAAGATCTTCACCTAGCTACAGACTCATTGTGTAAGGTGCTTGTTTGTTTCACTATTCTTTTCTTAGATAATATACCCAAATCATTTGTTTTTTAATCTTCTGTAATACAATTATTAGTAAGAGCATTGTGTATTTAATTGTTTTGGGTAGTGGACGAGAGAGACTGACATAGTCAGACCTAAATCTCGCACTTCCAAAAATGTAACATATTTTTTTAATAAACAAAAATACTAATTTATTTATTTCAATAAAATAAATTATCAATGCCATGCTTTAGGTACAGGGTGTCTTGCTTGTTGTATGCGATCCATCTCAACTGTGCAGACATCGTCGACATCTTGCGCAAGTTCTTGACTGCTGTGTAGTGCTCACACAAGAGAGTTTACCTTCAAATTATACAATTGCTGAGTCTCTAAGTGAACTTAAGGTAAATATTGCTTACATATCGAGGGTGCTCCGCTATATTGTCCTAAGTCCACGTGGTTCATTATTTACTAATGTCCTGCGTCCAAGTGGTTCATTATTTACTAATGTCCTAAGTCCATATGGTTCAAAATTTTCTAATGACCTAAGTCCAATGTTGCTCACTTTTCAGGAGAAACAAAAAACTAATTATCTCAACTAATAATCACGTAAATACAAACTACTTTCGCGAGTATTACCACTAATTATGGACCCATTTAATGCGATAATTTTTATAATTAGCAAATAGCATTATTCATCAAAATAAATTATTAAATGATAATTTTTTTATAAGTTTTCAAGATAATTTTAATGAAAAAAATTATTTAAAATAAAAGATTTAACTAACAAAATAATATTTGCACCGCATTTAAAATAATTTAGCATGTGCAGCATAGTTAAAATCAGGGACCGGAACCGGAACCAGTTCCGGTTCTGAGAACCGCTTTTTTTGAGGCGGTTCCGAGAACCGTTGCCAAAAAAATGCTCTTTTTGAAACGGTTCCCAGAACCGCTTCTTAAGAACCGCTTTTTTGGAACCGGTTATGGGAACCGCTAATTTGGAACCAGTTCTGGAAACCGGTTCTTAAGAACCGCCTTTTGAGAACCGGTTCTTAAAGATGAAGTTCAGGGGTTACAACATAGCTTCTTCAATGTTAGATAATAACAAGAACTGTTCATAAACTCATATATGATGACCCAAAGCTCTTCCGTAGCCCCGTAAACTCGTGATCATCCTGCGAGATATGCATCCCGTCCCGTATCTTTTACGTCATACTTACGATTTTACTATAGGGTATGTACGCATGATGTCATTCTGAGTGCTTTTCGGTGCTCTTCTTGAGCACTGAATAACATTGCTCAGCATAGGAAAAACCTAGTTTTTAGCTATTTTCTTTGGAAAATTAGCTATTTTTTGGTCATTCTTATTTTTCTTGCATACTTGAGGTACTAATTCAACCTGTTAACAGCATCAATGCTCTCAAAAAAATTACGAAGTATTTTTAAACTGGCAAAATTTGCCATTTTCCTATACCGGTCAATGTTATTTAGTACTCACTTATGACGTCGACTTTAACATGAATGAAACCACCCTATAGAAAATGATGTAGCGGGTTGCATATCTCACAGGATGAGTGCAAGTTTAAGGAGCTACCATGGGGCTACGGAGGGTTTTGTATCATCACATGTGAGTTTATGAACAGTTCATCTCATTATCTTACATTGAAGAAGCCATGTTATAACCCCTGAACTTCCTCTTTAAGAACCGCCTTTTGAGAACCGGTTCTGGGAACCGGTTCTTAGGAACCGCCTTTTCAGAACCAGTTTTGGGAACCGGTTCCAAAGTATCGCTCATTGAGAACCGCTTTTCAAGAACCGGTTCTTAAGAACGGCATGTCTCGGAACCGCGGTACTTAAGAACCGCAAATGTTATAGGCGGTTCCGATCCCTGGTTTAAATTAATAACATAAAACACAACATATATTGCGCGAGTATAACAGCTTTTAGATAAGAAAAGTAATTTTTTTTAATGTAATTATTTAGAAATGATGTCACGGGCAGCAACTTTTTCTTATGCCCACATGCACAAAATTACTGATTTTTTAAAATTAAATAAAAATATACTTAATGAACTAAACAAATAAGAAATTAACATATCAATCGATTCAGGACGATGTCCTCTTTTAGAATATGACACTTATTCAACCTCTAATTTTTTTAAGTGTTTCTCGTTCTTTATATCCAAGAGTATTAAAAAACTGCCAAAATTGTATTATTTTTTCTTGATTTTTTTTTTAATACACTTATATTATTGCGTTTTCAGGTGGATTTCAAGTGCTTGTTGATTTTAATGTATGTTACGGAAAATGAAAAATGAAGTCATTTTGGCTCTCTTATATTTGTATATTTTTTCATTGTGTTTTTAAATCGTAGGTTCAGATAATTATTTTAATTAAGCGCAAATTTAACAAATAAAACAATAAAATGACATTTAAATCATTTATAAAATTAATATAGGCGTCATGAAAAAATACGATTTCTTACGTAGATCTGGTATTAAAAAAATATAATCCTTTGCGATTATTTAGTACCTCTTGTGTCTTACATATTAACACTACACAAGTACTATAGGAATTGTTGTAAAAAAAAATAATAAAATAAAATAAAAGTGATTTTATGCGAAAATCCCATGATAATGAAAAATTTACATGCGTCTCTGAATTATATGCATCTAATTAATTTCGGTGCAGACGCGAGGCTCGCTGTGGTCTATGAAAGCTATTCACTGGTTTCAGACCGATGACAAAAATTCTGTACTGTATGTGTCTTAGGTCGATAAAATTTCTTGACAATTCTTAAAATATTATTTTGTCATATACATATACACAAATTCAATATTGTCACAGCAATATTCGGACATCAAGTCAGAGAAATGAGTGTCAATTAAGCGTCTGCAAAAGTTCTGGGGATAGTTTTCACATTAAAAATAACTTATATTGAAAAACATTAACTTACATTAACAATAATTATTTCAGTTAAATACAATCACCATCGTTTTCAAAACATTTAGCCGCTTACTTGTGCATAACTTTTGCGCGTAAAAGGGGCGTGTCTAGAACAAATAATGACGATTTTTTTATGCCACGGCTTTATTTTTTTAGATATTCATGTAAAAATTAGTGTAAAAATGTAAAATAAGTTGTTTAATCATTGCAAACGAAAACACCATTTTGGTTCAAAATGGACTTAGGACAATATAGTGGAGAACCCTCGATATGTTCATATAGGCCTATATATTATATACATAAATAAGAATATGTACTGTGTGTGTGTGTGTGTGTGTGTATATATATATATATATATATATATATATATATATATATATATATATATATATATATATATATATATGTATGTATGTATATATCAGGGCTAAAAGTAGACTTAATGTCTTACCAGAGCACTACCCACGACTGAAGGGGAGTGCAAGGGGGCTTCCACCCTGCTGGGGAGTGCATGGGATTTGGCCGCACAATTTTGTTGTCTTTTTATTATTATGACTATTCATATCAAAAAACGTAATTTTATGCAATTTTTGGGCTACTTCGTTATCATTAATATTAAATTAACCCTATATACATATGATAAACTTAGAAACTGATAACAAAAGGAATTGAAATGTTCATAATAATTTATTATACGTATATTAAAAAAAAAAAAAAGTAGTTCTTTGGTGTTAAAGTTACATCATGAAGAAGTTGATCAATTTAAGGGGGGGGGGGGGGAAACATCCCGGTTAGGATCAATAATAAAGAAAAATATAAAATTACCAGCAAGGATCTTACCACAGTAGAAGTTCTACGGAGAGGTCGAGGTCTCAGGTGGTACAGTATTTTGTTATAAAAAGTTTATTTCATATAACTAAGAGCTTTTGTCATGTATTAATTACATTACCAATCAAAGAAGAAATATACTTGAGCACATCACTGAGCAGTATCTTGTCTTATTTGTGTCTAGTGTTCAGTAAGCTAAGTATTGAATTGATAGTGTAGTTTGTAAACCCTGTTTTCTTGCACCAAAAAATACGCATTCCATTTGATTGACCATAGCTGATCGTCATTTAGTATCAAAAAACAGGATTTATGAACAGCATTACACAAGATACACCTTTTTAACTAATAATGCTGTTTGTAAACCCTGTTCTCTGCACCAAAAATGACGATCGCCTATGGTTATTCAAACGGAATGCGCATTTTTTGGGGCAAGAGAACAGGGTTTACGAACAGCATTACTGCTAACGCTTTTTTTTTTTTTTTTTTTTTTTTGAACAAAAATTCAAATTTAAAAGGATTTTTTTTCCTGTTTATCGTCTTAATTTATATTAACATGTAATGAATATTGTTTAATTTATGTTAAAATATTATTTATGTTATTGATTACACATGGTAAGGCGCTTGTTAGCTTGCTTATCCTTTTCTTTGATAATGTATTTCAGTCAAAATGGTTTTTAATTCCTAATTATTAATGTTATATATAAATATATATAGGCCTAATATATATATACTGATATATAGTTTGATGCTGTGAATCTCCGTGATTGTGTCACCAACAGCATTCAAGAGGTAGAGAGACGTATTGATGTACGTGATATGACTGACATGGATACATTAGCATCTAGATCACGAGAGATATTGCACCAATGTTACAAATTTGGATTTGAGGTGTGCTTTATAAATATATTCTGTGTGTTAATGTACAATTTTACTACCTCAGTTTATTGTTAACAGTACAACAAAGAAGTATCTCGCCTTATCACAGGAACAGCAAAGGCACAGCTTGCAAGAGGAATGATTGAATTTGCAAAATTATGGATGCACTTTGTGGGAGAGAGGTGTGAACGTGGTCGTGGCTTGCGGCCCAGGTGGGCTAACCAAGGGCTTGACTTTCTAATGACTGCTTGTGAGCCAGATAAGACTAAATTCCTAACTGACAAAGAGTTTGAGGTAATAAATAAATGATATATTATCCAACCTTTTTATTTTATTATTATTATAATTTTTAAAGGTTGGTCCTTTTAACAAATCAAAGTCCATTTTTTCTGCAATTTTTTTATTATTTTTATCTTTTTTTTTTTTTTTTTTTTTTTTAATTTGGTTACCAGAGAAAAAGACAAAATCTAAAATGAGTCTAATATTATAGCTTTGAAGGAACACAATCATTGAGCGTTTGATTTTTAAAAATTGTTCCATATGGTTGAGTGGAATGCTGACAAGTGCTGAGCTATACAATTTGCAGCATAACAACCATTGGGTTGGCATTAAAAAGAGGAAGGTGTTACCAGCTTAAACCTGTAAACCGGGCCCACTAAATTTTGGGGCCCCGGCAGGGGTCTACACGCAAAAAAAAAAAAAAAAAAAAAAAAAAAAAAAAAAACGGGAAGGGAAGGGAAGGGAAGGGAAGGAAAGAAATGAGAGAGAGAGAAGTTTGTATATATGAAACAATTTAAAGAATTGCTTTTATAAATTTATCCATAACTTGCAATACAAAACATATAATATAATGAATATTGTAAAATCTTAAGCATTATGGTAAAATAAAAGTTTTGTAAAGAGAGTAGGTGAGGTGACCGGCTAATATCTCACAAACTGAAACAGTTGCGTAATATAAAATAACCTGACAGAAAGATAAAATGTTACTGAAAATTTATTTGTGTCTAATACATGAAAACACGATCAAATATTTAAGTTATTCCTGTTTACAGATAACATCTAAATTCGAAAATTTAAACTTTATCCTTGCCTTATATGGAATCAAATTGTGTTTTTTTTTTTTAATTAAAGAACTTATTTAATGATTTTTTTGAACAAAAGGCACATTTTAAATTTAAGCAATTTTATTTAAAAATTATAGAATTCATTCTGTTCAGTTTAATTAACGGAGAAATAATTATTTCAAAAATAAAGTTCCTGTTTTGAGTATTTCGACTCTAAGTCAGTCGACCACTATTTTAAGTATTTATAATTGATTTTTGAAATTTGAAAAATAATGTCACGCAAAACTTAAGCATGTCGGTATAGATAGGAAAAATTTACCGACCGTGACGTAATTTTGTGACTTTCAAATATTATTTAAAAAAATATTAAATGAACTCAAAAATTAAAAATTCATGTATTTATCAACTAAACACAATGTCTTCTTTCAGAAGATGCTATAAAACTGCAGCTTACAATTTTAGGTCCTCCTAATTATTACTAGTTAAAGACGTTATAGTTAATTTTTTGTATTACTTTTTGCATCAGAGCATCCCTGATAGAAAAGGTAAAAATCTACAAGATTGATATTTAATGTTTACAAGCTATTTCAGGAAAATTGAATTTAAAAGCCATATTCTTATTAAGATTATTTTAATATATTAATTGCAAGTTATGGATAAATTTATAAAAGCAATTCTTTAAATTGTTTCATATATATACAAACTTCTCTCTCTCTCATTTCTTTCCTTCCCATCCCTTCCCTTTTTGTTGTTGTTGTTGTTGTTTTTGCATGTAGACCCATCCCGGGGCCCCAAAATGTAGTGGGCCCGGCTATTTATGCCCCGCAGTCCCTTTTGTAGGCCCACCACTGCATGTATGTAAACGTTCGTACTCGCACGATTGAAACACTGCAGTTGGAAGCGGGTACTTTAGCTAGACGGAGTGCACTGCGCGTATAAATGACGTATAGAGCAATGTTTGTTAATTTTTTAAAATTACTTGTAATAAATCGTCACGGTATTTGTTAATGCAGGATGATAGGATATATTGTCTAGTACTTATCATATTTTTTTCCAAACTTTTGACGTGGTCCCGCGGATTTTACGGCACTTTTTGTATATAAAATGGCCGCCATTTTGAAATTATGACGTCACCGGAAATGAACATGGCATGTCCATATAGGGACGTTATATCATTACATGTACAAAAAGTTTCAAATTTTTATCTCAATTTATTGAATTATGGCTATTAGCTTCTTGGGCACTACTTTGGTACAATTCAAAAAATTCTAAGTGCTATATTTCCCGCCAAAATCACTTCCGGGCAAAAATATTTTGGGTAATTACTATAAGGGCACCTAGATGTACATATATGGAAATTTTGAAGAAAATCGGTGACCCCAACTTTTTTTAGTGTTGTTCCTGGATCCACTTGGTTCAAAGTTTACTAATGTCCGATGTCCATTTTTTAAAAAAAGTACTAATGTCCGATGTCCATTTTGAACCAAAAATTTTTTATTGTATTTTTCAGTCCAGAATTTTATTTTACATAATTATATATATTTCAAATTTCTTATAGATAGCTTACAAATTTGAAATTTTATACAATAAAAAATCGAAATATATTGCGAAAAAATACGTCAGCTGATCCGCGGTACGCCTCTTTTAGGAACACGCAGATATCATTTGCTTGTTAAAACTTGCATTTTATAGAAAAGATAACGATATTTCTTGAGAAATTAATTAAAAAATTGATAGCTATATTTACCGCGGCTTATTACGGTTAATTTTAAGTAAAATAATTTATGAAAGTTGCTGCAAATAATTTTATAGTAAATTTCTACAATCGATGTTATACTTTAACTTTTAAATTTACGCTGATATAAATTTAGATTTTTTTTTTAACATTCATAATAAACTAGGGCCGGGCTGGCCATAAGACTTAGGGGGCGATCCCCCCCGAGGCCCCTGGGGGCCACGTGGCCGGAGGCCCCTAGGAAAAATATGCTAAAATAAATATCAAAATTTAATATTTTGAAAAATAACACAAAAAAATCCAATAAAATATTATAAAGTATAAAATAATATATTATATTGTTATTTTCATCATATCTATCTATGCATTTCAATATATGCACAAATTAAAAGTTTCGTATTCTCCCACGTCTTTTCATCCCTTCCCTCCCGCCAGCCGCAAAAAAAAATTATAATAATTAACCAGGGTCGGAGTGGCACTCAAGGGGCTACGTCCGTGAAAGGGGCGTAACAACCTCTAGGGGGGCCACAAAAGGGGGTGTAACAACGTGGTTAGGCCCTTTTTATGAGTCTTAGGGGCCTCCTAACAAATATATATATATATATATATATATATATATATATATATATATATATATATATATATATATATATATATATATCGATGTTTACCCATCGAAGTGAACAAACTACACTTTACAAAGTTCACTCAAAATGAACGATCTACATTTGGCGCGTCTACGCGTTTTAACATGAGAACTAGATAGGGGAACTTGGAATTTGTAAAGTGTAGAACGGTCATTTTTCACAAAATTTGTAAAGTGTAGTTTGTTCATTTAAACGGGTAAGCATTGATATATATATATATATATATATATATATATATCTCCAGGAATTGAAGAATCAGATGGATGCTTGCATCTCTCATGTGATTGGTTCTGCTGAAAAATCTGGCAAACATAATTTAGTGGAGACAAGGTCCCGTGGTTCCTCTCCAGCACCACCAGGTCGTAAGCCATATCGTAGCTCTCGTTCATTGCCAGACAGACCTGAGACACCTCAAAACAAGCCATTGTCATCCACACAGCCTGTTTCTGTGCCTGGTACCCCTGAATTGTTGGACAGCCCTCTACCTCTCAGGTCAGAATGCTTATATTTTAGTATTGTAGAATATTCCAGAGTTATTATTATTATTAAGTAATTGTACTTTTCAGACGAAATGCGCTAGATGGAAATTTAGTGGAAACAATAAAAATACCATCAAAATGTAAGTACATGATATATGGCCATACAGGATCTTTTGGAATTGCAATGGTGATTTTCAAATTTTGTAGTTCAAAATGTCGTATTGCAGCATTAAAACATCAATTATTTGAAAATTGTCTGCCTGAAAGTTATTTAGTAGGCTATGCAAGTGTGAAGTTTCAGATTTTTTTGTGTTATTAGATTCTAAATTACTAATTTGTGACTGAAAATACCATTGGGTACATTCCATGAAGTGCTGAAATTTGAATGCAGAGAATTTGAACCACTGAATTAACCTGTTAATTCACAGGGATGCCTCTTGCATGGGAGCTCTTATTATTATAAGTATTATTATTTTAGTACTTTGCACTTTCGCAGGCGTTGCTAGCTGGTGCAACAGGGTAAAAGATGCTGTAACTCGACTCGAGCAAAAGCAAGATACAAAGCTACGTTCTGGGGAACTGATTGGAAGTGTCACAAGTCAAAATCCAGACAGAGTCCATATCAAGGCTAAAGCAGTGACCTTCAGCTGGCAGAGAGGCATTAAAATTGGTACATAATATATTGTTGCATTCTTATAATACATTTTGTTTACCATGCTATTTACTCCCAGAATCAGTGTGCCAATATTAGTTTAAATAAATGACAAGTAAAGGCAAAGTACAGAGTGAGTAAACAGTTACCTCAAGAGCTTGTAGCCCTCACGGAATACACAGTGATTAAGGGATTCGGAAGACTAGTTGTGAGTGGAAATGACCAAAAGTTGTAAACAGTAATGCAAGCGATAAAGGTATATGCATATAAATGTATTGTATCTATTTCCACCATAGATTTGGTGTAAAAGTGGGCCAGACATTTGTCATACCCAAATCTTGCCCTTTCATTTTTATTGTTTGGTTTGTTAAATGAAGACATTTATTGCGATGTCACTGTGGTTCAATATTTTCATGGATAAATGTATAAAGTTGTCTGAAAAGTATGGAAGTGGAGTAAACGTAGCTTTGTTAATGGTGTGGATGCTGTTGTACGCTGATGATGCTTTGATGGTGGCTGAAAGTGAGGAAAAACTGCAAGAGATGATTGATAGGTTGGAAGAAAGTACAGAACAAATGGATCTGAGAATAAATGTTGGTAAAACTAAAGTAATGGTATTTGGTGGAGAAAATGATGATGGAAATGAGTTCACACTGAATGGAGAAAAGCTGGAAAAAGTGAAAGAGTTTGTATATTTAGGAAGATTATATCAAGAGAATGGAAGTATAGATGTGGAGATTGAGAGGAGAGTGGCGGCAGGTAGGAAATTAGTTTGCAGCATGGCTGGATTGGCCAAGAGTGATGCTTTATCAAACAAAGCAAAACTTACATTGTACAATTCTGTCTTACTCCCAACTATTTTATATGGTTCTGAATCATGGGTATGTCAGAGTAGGCATATGAGTAGGGTGAATGCTGTTGGTATGAGTTTTCTTAGAAGTATGTGTGGTAAAACAAGGTTAGATAAGGGTAAGGAATACATGGGTGATGGAGAAATGTGGAGTGAAAGAAACTGTGACTGAGAAGTATGAGAACAGTGTGTTACGGTGGTTTGGTCATGTTGAGAGAATGGGTGATGAAAGAATAGCAAAACAGGTATTTCATAGTAGAGTGGATGGAAGGAGAGATAGAGGCAGGCCTAAAACATCATGGTCTGAGGTGGTTGGAAGATGTTTGAAAAATAAGAATGTACTTGGTATGAAATGCAAAAGGAAATGTATGAAACAAGGTATGAGACTGGAGGAAGCAAGTGAAGTATTCTAGTTATGGAAGTTGTGGAGGTCTATCACTGGGTTAGGATAAAACATCTGTGTTGTTGGCTTACCCCGAAAGGGATTATAGCATCATGTTATGTATGTTTGTATTTATATATGGATAAAATTATGTATTGGAAGGAAGCTGCTTATTAACTTATACTCACACAACATATACTAAATATTTATGTTGCAGGTCAAGGAAGATTTGGAAAAGTATATACAGCAGTTAACAATGCTACCGGAGAATTAATGGCAATGAAAGAAATTTCATTTCAGCCTAATGACCACCGTGCCATTCGCAGTGTGGCAGAGGAATTACATATCTTTGAAGGCATCCACCACAAACATTTAATCAAGTACTATGGTGTGGAAATACATAGAGTAAGCTGAAGATAGACAAGCAATACTGTGTTTACAGTATTTGCTTGCATAGTTATGCCTATTTAGGAATAAAAGGTACCGGTATACTAATAAATGTGTGTACAGTAATCCTCTTTTTTATTATTATTATTATTATTTGACATTCTTTCATTTTTGATCTATTTTATTTATGCATTAATTTACTTTTTATTTATACATTCATTTATTGGTTTACTTTGTACATACATTTGAAAATTGATGTAATATGAACTTCAGGAACATACGTTACAGGATATTACTTCAAATATTTTTATAGGCAGCTCTTTTCCTCTGCTGATCAATCAATTTTATGTGGTGTTTTGCACTTAAAGGAATAGACCAGAGAAAAACATAAGCATTAATATCACAAAACACTTGATGGGATTTACATAAATAACATTAGTTTGTCTCAAAAACCAACAGTAGCAGTGATCAGAAAATTCAATTTATGCAACCCGCACAACATTTTCATACTAATTTTTGCATGTTTCTGACGTCATAAACATGAAACATAATCATAAAAACGCAAATTGCATACTTTACAGTTATTTCACGCTCTCTCGTGGGACTATATTAACATTCTGGTAAAAATTGTCATCAGTTTTGAAGATCCCATTTTGTGTTAATTCATTAAAAAGCACATGTTGCTTCAGGTGGTCTATTGCTTTAAAGGGGTAGTTAACAATGACTTTTTTAATAGTGATCATTGTGCTATTAAACCTCCCGAAAACGCGATCTCAAATTTTTAATTATTAACACGCTGATAGCAACCGCCGTTTAGCGACCCCGAACCTAAGTCTCAACTACAACTTGCTCTCACGCTAGCTTGGTGCGAGCTGGAGTTACTCTTATCTTTGTATAAATTATTTTACTACATATCTGAAGCCATAAAACATTTTGTATGCATAAAATATTATGTCAAGTAGCAAGAGCAAAAACAAGAGTAAGTCATGCTCGCGTCAAACTAGCGTGAGAGCAAGTTGTAATTGTGACATAGGTTTGGGGTCGCTAAACGGCTTTTGCTCTCAGTGCTCTATTAATTAAAAATTTGAGATCACGTGTTCAGGAAGTTTAATAACACAATGATCACTATTAAAAAATCCATTGTTGACTCCCCCTTTAAATTTAAATCATGAACCATTTGATTTTTATTATTATTTTAGGTAGGAAAGTAGTTAACAGCATGGCAGGATTGGCCAAGAGTGATGCTTTATCAAACAAAGCAAAACTTACAGTGTACAATTCTGTCTTACTCCCTGATTTAATGAGTTTGTCACTGATATATTCCATACCTTGCTTTATAGGAAGAAATGCTAATTTTCATGGAGTACTGTGAGGAAGGAACACTAGAAAGTCTTGTTGCTGCCACAACAGCAGGTCTACCTGAGCAGCTAGTTCGAAGCTTCACTCGCCAACTTTTACTGGCAGTCAGTACTTTGCATCAGCATGGCATTGTGCACAGAGACATCAAAAGTAAGCAAGCATAACACAGCAGATTGTATGCATGTGTGTTTGATTGTGCCATACTTTAATACTACTTTAGGGTAGCATTTTTGTCAGAAAACTCAATTTTATATCATTTTTTAACTTTATAATGAACCAAGGAACAATTGTATATACCTTCTTCAAAAAGTTTTGGCTCAAATAAAATCTTCCGCAAATTAGCTTCAAATTTTTTTTTTTTTTGGGGGGGGGGGGGGGGGGGGGGTACTTCCACTATAGCTTGTGGAAGATACAAAACTTCAAGCTTTTCGTGCATAACATTAAATTGATCAACTTCTCAACAAAAAATACCAGCGTAATCAGCAGATCAACTTTTAATGAATTAGAGATTAAAACAGTTTTAACGAGATTTTTAGAGAGAGAAAAATTGTTGAAGATTGCATATTTAAATTAACATTTTTTTCTCGGCAAATTCATTCTTGAAAATTCTGAAAAATGATTTTTCATTAAAAGTCAACTGGAAGAAAAAGTCAGTATTTTTTGGAACTGCTGAAAAAAAATCAACATGAGTCAAAATGGGAGTTTCAATATAGATTCATTTGCATTATACATCTATGCCCAGGGCCTATTCTGGCATTTTGACGCTCTGTAGTGACGATAGTTTTTGAAGTACTATATATATATATATATTTTTTAAATTTCATTTTTGGTAAAGCTGCCATAAATTAATAATAATAATAAAAAAAATACATCCCTACCCTAAAGTAGTACCTTGTAATCCACCACTAAGATTGGTTGCCGATGTGACTTCGGCATCTCCACAAAAGTGTTTTTTTCTCCACACCAATCACAGGTCTACAAAATTTTGTTACACCCCCCTCTAAACAAGAAGAATGCAGAGATCTTGCTACCTATTTTAGTTGCTATAGTGTAAGCTCATACTGTCTCCCATTTCCCATTTTTTACAGGTCTATGTTGTTGTTGTTGTTGTTGTTGTTGTTGTTGTTGTTGTTGTTGTTGTTGTTGTTGTTTTTTTTTTTTTCCTTCTATCAAATCTTTTTTTTATTTATTAATATCTTTTAGTTAATTTAGTTATTTGTAACAGAACTACAAATGAAATTTTAAACTTTTAAAAACAGATAATTATATTAAATTTGTTAAGGAGAGATTAAGTAAAACTGAAGATATCAGCCTGGCCTTCTATATTACCCCTGCATTTACCGGCAATATAAATGGGTGGAAAGGCCCAAACTGTACAGAACGTTTATGTTCCTTTTTGCGGTTATATCACGTATCTGACGTCACAATTTACCGATGGGGCTGTGATAGGGGTAAAGAACTAGAGGGAGGGGCTTAAATTTATGACGTGACCAGAGCGGTGACTGTGATTGGTGGCGATACATTGTGACGTCAGATACGTGATATAACTGCAAAAAGGAAAATAAACAAAAATAAATACAACATCAACGTGATGGTGTCTAATTCATGGATATTAAGGTATGGTAATTATCAGTCTAGTATTCTAAATGATAAAAAAGTAAGTTGGCAAGGGCTTTAAGGAAAATAAACCATCATGGTTATGTATGATAAATTTGAAAGAAAAGGATGGGAGAAACCTTTACTATGATACGGTCCTTGCTAGTTTCTCCTATCCTTTTCTCTCAAATTTATTATAGCGTCTTTTAATCAATCAATTAATATTCAATTTTAATTAATTATTAGATTGCTAACAATCTGGTATAATTCACCCCCCCCCCCCCCATTAATTTAGCTACTATACGTATTGCAGTTACTACATATGGATAATTAGCAAAAATGTTGAAGAGGAGAGGAACACAACAATATGATTTTTTATATGTTACAGGATATGCTGTATATGTTTGTGTGTGTGTGTGTGTGTGTGTGTTTGTGTGTGTGTGTGTTTGTGTGTGTGTGTGTGTGTGTGTATGTAGGCCTATATATATATATATATATATATATATATATATATATATATAATAGGCCTATATATAAGGTCTCTTTTGTTATTTATATCATATAAGCAGTAAAAATTATTGATTCTTTTTTTTTTTTTTTTTTTTTTTTTTAAGTATGCTCTACCTTCTTTATTACATTAATATTCTGTATTACAAAACCCACAAAAAGTTTATTGTGTAATAAGTTATTATTGCAGGTGCTAATATCTTCCTTACCGATGAAGGCAACTGTCTTAAACTTGGGGACTTTGGTTCGGCTGTTAAAATTAAAGCTCATACTACAATGCCAGGAGAGTTGCAGGGCTTTGTTGGAACACAAGGTATGTTTTTTTTTTTTTTTTTTTTTTTTTTTTTTGCCCAACTGTGTAGTCTAACTCACAGAGCACTAGTTCTCCCCTAGTCTTCTGACATTGAGGTAGTGTCAGGGCATGTCTCTCCTTGACTTGTTGATGAGTCCCAGAAGGATAAAACAGCTGTTAACAGCAAGATTAGAGGTGCTGAAAGTGACTGGTGTGCTGTGTGCCCACTGTGTTTAAATCTTATGCTTTATTAAATATGAGTGGCTCTATTGACCAATAAAGTAATAACTGTTTTGAGGCCAACTTTAAGTGATTTTGCTCACATCCGTTTCCGTATCAATGTACTGCACATGTTTAGTAAGTAGAAACAGAAGCGGATGTAAGCAAAATCTCTTAAAGTCAGCCTCAAAACAGTTGTTCCGTTATTAGTCAATAGTACAGTACATACCCTTGTTACATTCTATATGTGTAACAACTATTCTATAACAGTTGTTCCGTTATTAGTCAATAGTACAGTACATACCCTTGTTACATTCTATATGTGTTTATTTTTGCCGGAGGGTTGTTCTTTCAAAAGGTGACCATAGACAAATAATTTTCAGGATAAGCAAACAGCACTTCCCTTTGACCAAGTTATTGATTTCCACAACTTTCTATTCTAGTATTGATCTCTTCATCGCTACAACAATAATCATAATTTGCTTCATTTATTTCCTTTCACACTCAGTATTTTTTTCTTATAATTTATACTTACAATAATTTAATGTAAATTATAGTATGACCTTGTTACTTTTCCCTAGCGTATATGGCACCTGAAGTTTTTATGAAGTCCAATACAGAGGGACATGGCCGAGCTGCTGATATTTGGTCTGTTGGCTGTGTGGTTGTTGAGATGGCATCAGGCAAGGTACTGTACTCTTTTAAATGCTTTTAAGCATTTGTGGATAGTATTTATATGATATGTGTATTTGCAGAGACCATGGCATGAATATGACAGCAACTATCAGATCATGTTCAAAGTTGGTATGGGTGAAGTACCAGTGTGCCCCAATTCTCTCAGTGAAGAAGGTCATGCATTCCTTGATTTTTGCTTGCAACATGACCCTCGACGCAGAGCATCAGCAGATGAGCTGCTAGAACACACGTTTGTAAAGGTGACTATAATTTGTTAACTTTTTTCCTGGTGAATACTTAACTGTTAATTTGTAGGTGGAACTTGAAAATGATGAAGAATCTGAGCATCACCATGTTGACTCAAGTGATAGAAACGACCACAATGCACCAGAAAAGAAGAAAGTTTAATGAATACTGCCTATAAAAATTTGGACAATCAACTACTTAACTCACTTAATCAAGTTAATAATTAATATATATTGTAATTCTGCATTCTATAGCTATATAGTATTAATATTTTGTCAATTCTAATAGAATGCGATTTTTTTTTTTTTTTTTTTTTTTTTTTTTTTTTTTTTTTTTTTTTTTAAGGCTGTGATATTTTGCAATAATGTCTATCTCAGGTTCATTACAACTGAAATAGAAGAAAAAATCTTAACAATTGTATGTAGCACTATTGGAGGCCTGCTACAATGATGAATAGGAAGAAAATAAAGAAAAGGATAGAATTACTAGCAAGGGCCTTACCACAGTAGAAGTACTATGGAGAGGTCGAGGTCTCGCGTGGCACAGTATTTTGTTGTTATTATTATTTTGTTAAAAATAAACTTTTTTATAACAAAATACTGTGCCACGCGAGACCTCGACCTCTCCATAGAACTTCTACTGTGGTAAGGCCCTTGCTGGTAATTCTATTCTTTCTTTATTATTGATCCTAACCGCGATGGTTTTTTCCTTAAATTGAATAGGAAGAAAAGAATATTAATATCCTTAATTATTTCAATTTTATAAGATTTTGACACTTGTTTTGCACACACACAATGATATATTAGACAAAAACCATTGCCTCAAAATTAATATTTATAATTTGTGGGTCTATATTTTACATAATTATGACTGTACACACTGTGTTGTTTTTATGATTAGTGCTATTTGAATGTTTTTTAATTGTGTAACTTATTTTCAGTAACAATAATGCAGGGAGAAAAAAAAAGTTGTATGCTAATAATTTTTTAAGGGTTGTATATAGATATCTTGTATCTTAAAATTTTAAAAGAAAACTTCAAAAGTTTATTATGCCATTTAAAAGTTAATTGTAACAGTGACCATCAGATAAGAGAGAAAATAATTATTGAAAATAACATGGGCTCTTATGGGACTAAAACTTCAAAAAATCATAATTTAAAATCTAGCATGGTGACCTTAATTTTTTTTTACATTTTTGAAGATACCATATCCTAATGTATCACTGTGCAAAATTTCAGATTTTTCTTTCTTTACAATTTTTTAGTCAAATCCCGCAGTACCTGATTTCCCGCCTTAAGCAGTTCATGATAAATAAAACAAATCTTTTGTTATATATAAAAAATATATAAATAAAAAAAAAGTGTTCTAAGAGTGCAAAGTTGTAAAATAGATAGTTAACTTTATTTTATTCATTGGAAAAGTGAGAGTGATGTGCTGTATGGTACAAATATTATATTAAAATATAATGCAAAATGAAAGAATTGCAAATAAAAATCACAAAGGAGTTTTTTCGCGATGCAAAACAGACTAAAGTCACTTTTGCTGTTGGTTCATTTTACATATGGAAAGTATAGGAGAAAATAGACTGTTGTAGGGACAAAGTTTAGAGTCTGCATTGAATGGCCTTAAAATAATAATAGTAGGCGGGAGCATATGAGTAGGAGAAAGAGATAAAGTGGGAAAGTGTTATTAGGTCAAAACAGTTAAAAAATTAAGGGTGGCTGAAATTTCTCTATATAGTTATAGGAGCAAATACATCCTAAAGATGCATTTGAAGCAATATGTTATATAAAAATGAAATTTTTACTTATTATGTTTATAGAGAAGAATCAGTAACAATTATGGATATATTGCACAGTGGAGAATATAAAAGTATATACTCTGTTGCCTAAATTATGTAGTGATCCCTTCCCCCTTTTGTAAGTGAATGCAATATGTCAAATGTGATGCAAGATAATAATAATAATCCTTTTTTTGAATATTTGTGATCAACTAATTAAATAAATATAATTGGATTGCTGTCATTATGGTTTTTTATTCTGGCCTTATTGATTTACCTAATTATTATCATACATTACCGATTTATTTATTTACTTTACACCTGCAGTTTTTTGACAAGCAAGTTGAAATAATCATGTAATAATTATCTTCTAAAGTACCTCCATCTTGAATTCTCATAGCATGTGGGTTGTTTGTCATAATGTCAAGCAGTATCCATCCCAATTAATTCCTATAACACACCGTTCCTTGCTTTAAGATTTCCCTCCCTACCGGGCCCTTGACTCCATTAATCATTATTATTATCCGACCACATTTCCACTAGAGAGGGCATTTTTATAAAAATAATTAAATCCCAACTTCCCTGTCTGATACTAGCAATGCCTTAATTTACGAGTATTGTGGTGACGTATGGGCCTAGGGCCTATTGTTGTTGTAATACACACACATGCGGGTTTGTGGCAGGGGTAGAAGTTAGGCGGGACTGCCGGGACCAAGAAAGAAATTCTGCAGGGACTTGGTCCCGGCAGGTTTCGGTAGAAGTTATAAACTCTATATATATATATATTAAAAAAAAAAAAAAAAAAAGGAAGAAAAAGAAAAGAAAAAAAGGGTGGAAAAATAATAATAATAAAAATGATAAAAAATCAAATCTATTTCATTCAAGTAAATGACTAGTTTAACTCTATAAATTTACCTTAATTTGTACAAAAGTGTGTATTATTAATGATTTAATCTATAAGGGTTCTGAAAGCATTATGTTTCCCCAATTTTTTTTTCAGTATTTACATTAAATAACTAATATTACAATATTACAGTACGTCTCATTGCATGCAATTCAATAGCTACATATTTTAAACTAATTCAAATGCAGAAGAAAAAAAAAAGGAGAAATTAAATTTATTAAAAAAAAAATCAAAAGTAATAAAAAAAATTGTGTTATAATGTTAAGTTTATCATAAAAGTACAACAATTCTTGTGAAGCTTTTGGAACAAAATACTGCCCCCAGCCCCTCCATTAATTTTCACCACTTCACTGGTTTGCGTTGTTCACATTGAACTTTTTGTAATCAGCAATTTCAATTACAAAAAGTTCAATATAAACAAGACATTCAAGTTGTTCATTTTTTCATTGGAAATCATTTCAGAAAACTCAGCACAATTTTCCGATATTATTTATTCATAAATTTCCACAAAATTATAATAATTAATGTATAATTATAATTAATTTCCTGAAACTATGTTCACATAAAATGTCATGAAACACTTTGAAACATTAGCGTAGTGGACATAAATCAATCAATGAACAAAATTCTAATTTTGTAAGTCAACACATAATATCAGGAGCTTCATTGCTATTTTTTTTTTATGACTAAAATAAATAGGTACATAAAAAAAAAAAAAAAAAAAAAAATCTGAAGTTATGTTCATATAATTATAAACAACTTTAAAACAGTAATGTGGTGGAAATAAATAGTAAAGCAAAAAAAAAAAAAAGTATTTTTTTTTTTCGACTGCTTTACCGTTTAAAAGTTTTTCATGATTTTTGAAGTGAACATAATTTCAGAAAGTTCGTCACATATTTTTTCTTTCAATGCACTAATATTATGCAAAATGATAAAAAAACTCAAATAAAATACAGTAAGGGGGCATTGCCCCCTTAACCCCCGCAGGGGGCCCTGCCCCCTTGACCCCCGCAAGGGGGCTACGCCCCCCTTGACCCCCCGTTGGCGGGGCTTCGCCCCGCGCATATCATCCTTCCTTGATTATACGGTACTATGGTCCCGGCAAAAGAATTTTTCAACTTCTACCCCTGGGTTTGTGTACATATTACTGTATTTTTAGCAACTGAATGCTAAATCATTTTTAATATTAACTTTCTTTATCACAACGTAGACCCCACACTTACTATTTTGGGCTCGCCAAATACCAAATCTGTGTATAAGGTCGGACGAGTGCTCGTTAAGGTGAAAACATGTTTCCGTTTTGTTTTAACAGCCGCACATGATGGCAGCACCCAATAGAGGGAGCACATGGTCATGCCATCATGTGAGTATAGCTATATACGCTTCAGCAAGTACTTCATGAATGAGTACGAGACTTTATATATACAATCGGTTACCCATCCAAGAAATGACCACGCTCGACGTTGCTTAACTTAGAAAAGCCTGGCAGCCAAAAATCAAGGCTATATATATGCTATAGGTGTTCAAAGGGTGATCTAAATTTAGGGTGTGTGATAGCATATGACGTACCATTTGACCATTTCTGAATGCTTTTCGCCGATGCTATAAGTATTTTTAAACTGGCAAAATGAGTTATTTTCCCATACCGGCCCATGTTATTTTTAGCGCTCACTTATGGCGTGTCGACTTAAACATAAATGAAGTCACCCTTCATAATTTATGTTGATTGTTATAATGTTCCCTGCTCACAAAACCGCGCAAAAAACCGCGCGGTTACCGTGCAAAAAACCGAGCTCGGTAACCGGGCAAAAACCGCGCGGTTACCGCGCAGTTACCGGGCAAGAACCGCGCAAAAACCGCGCGGTTACCGCGCGGTTTTTGAGTTGAAGCCGCGCGGTTTTTGGGTTAAAACCGCGTGGCTGCCGGGCACCGCCCGGTTACCAGGCGGTTCTTACGTTGAACCCAGATGGCTCTTTGGCTTACATGGCACGTGCTGTTGAACCTTAATGCCGCCTTCTCCGACACTCTCAGTGGGCTCCGCACCTTTCTGGTTCGATATTGTCGTGAAAAACTTACTTTTTATTGTCACACTGCACCTGAATTAGAACAGAACACAACATTTTCTACTTACACTCGTATGTTCCTTTGAATAAACAAAAATACCATTATTATATACTACACACATTTTCATTGAAAAAGCGTACCTTTTTATATAAATACCACGCTTTTTCAATCAAGAAAATACATATAAAAAATATTAAATACATATTATTATTGGTTCAACAAACAAAATCTAAGACATAAAAATATATTTTAATATACATACTAATAAAAACAAACCCAATATATTACAAAAAAAAAAAAAAAAAAAAACTTTACGTTCCATGATGCGTGTATAGAAATACGTTGGTCTTTGCGAAGTTCAAAGCCACTCGCCATTGCCGCGCCCCAAGGACATGTAACAAAAATCACTGTTTTAGCCCTCTACTGACATTAAAACTTTGGAATTATACATTCAGTAAATTCTTACCTCATTTAAAAACATCGAGCACTAATTTTTTAGCTTCTTTCTAACATTTGTACTTAATATTCACGTAAAAACAACACAAAAGTAAATTCGCCATGTTAGTTTTCTCGATTCTCAAGTTCACTGAGATACTGCGCATCTTTCTCACACATCCTAAATGCGCATGCGCTAGATCACGTGACCTTATTCTAAAAACCGTGCAAGAACCGCGCGGTTCTTCAGAACCGCGCGGTTTGATAAGAACCGCGCGGCTTCTGCACGGTTTTTTAAGAACCGCGCGGCTTTTGCACGGTTTTTTGAGAACCGCGCGGTTTTTTTCACTTTTCTCAGAACCGCGCGGCTAAAATCACGGTTTTGTGAGCAGGGTTATAGTTATAAAATGTTCAAAAAGTTATAATTTATAATACTGCAATGAATTATATAAATAGCTGCGCTTCACACACAATAAAATACACAACCAGAAAAAAAAAAATTATATTGCCTTTTCACTTTTTAAAAATGATTACCTTAATTAAACAATTTTCGTTCTATTCTGGGCAATATTTATCATTTATGTGATAAATTGCATGACAATATGTGGCATGTGGCGGGCAATTTATGCAACCACCCCAAATTGGCACATCGCAGTCATCGCACCCCACATATAGGCTCCGTTCTGCGTTCATCAAACTCATCCGTTTTCCCGGTAAAAATGAGCGATGATTTTTTTTAAGCGCACCCAGACTGCGTGTCATCATGTCATATGATCGAACGAATATGCGGAATATGTCTTTGCTTGTAAAGAGAAATAGTCCTTGTTTCCACTTGATATTTTGATAACAAAATAATATATAGTTGTACAGATTTACTCTGAAAGCAATACTGATTCCAGAGAAAAGATATACATGAAGGTGGGGAAATGATAATATGCTTAAGTGACGAAGAAAAGCAAAGTTAATATTTTCACTTCATTAAGAACGGATATTTTAGGAGTTTCAGAGGAAGAATTTAATACGATAATACTTGGTTTTGAGGGGTTTGATGCTTCTATGTGCAACGCTGTATGTATGTACGTGCATTTAACATCAAGCTGCAATTTTCAAATCCATTTCAACCATGGCGCTGCGTAAAGTAAAGGGAAACTTGGAGAGAATGTTTGATAAGAATCTTACTGATTTAGTCAGAGGAATCAGAAACAACAAAGAAAACGAGGTAAGTTAACGACGTTTGATAATGTGGTAAATGATGAGAATGTCCTATTCCTTGCAAACTTTTCCTGTATGTACATACATTGTGGTCCGATCACTATGTTTCTGGCTAAAAGGCCTGAATTGGGTGCATATGTTCATATGGATCAGTGGTACATATGCATATGTACACATACGTCGTATGTACACCGTCATAATTACATATTTATTATGTACATATATGAACCTATGGAGATAGCTAGAGGAGCACAACTTCACAGTTTTGAGCCCAGGTAGGCAAGTATGTATCTAGGGATGATTTGTAGGATGTAGGATATGTATCCCACACAACACAGACTGAGATATGTATAATACATATATAATATACGTATTTTGTATACGTATACCAACGGAAAATATATGTATAATATCCATTTGAAAAAGGGATAATGATCGTACGAGAAACGTTTAAACGTCCTATATCGTGCGTATATTAAACGTTTAAATGTAGATCAAAAATAAATGTATACCATACATATAATATACGTATGGGTGGTAGATGCTTTTTTAAGCAAAAATTTAAAATATTAATTGTATTTTAATTTATGTCGATCTAGCTCCAAGTTTGATACATACCCAACACATATCGTTATAGACAACGGCTCACTTATTGTTTAACACTTACCATACTGCAGCGGACTTTTATATTACTATATTTTAATATGTCAAGTTGGGTATATAAGCTTCAAGCTTTGTGGTACAGTACCTGATGGAAGTGAGTTTTCTACATTCCAAGCCATAAGGTTAATAACTACTAGCAGTTTTAAAAAGCAATACAAAATAAAATATCAATTTTATAAAAAAGTTATCACTCTACAAATTTCTATTTATAATATTTTCTAAAAGTCACTCCAAACTTTTAATTAGCAATTCTAATTACATGTTGTATTTTTTATTAAAGTTTTAAAGCTAGAGCTTTTAAAAGCATTTTGATTCAATAAAGTTTGATTTGATAAAGTGAAAAAGAAGCAAATTTTGTTCATTTCTAAAATTTGATGATAAAAATGCGCTGTAATTAGCACTTTTAAGGAACATCTACAAAACGTTTGGAGGTATACATTTAGTTAATGTATATAAATAGTATATGTGTAGATTGTAGATGTAATTTTAAAAAAAAATGCATACCAATTCTATCTGTATAATATACATTTACACTTCATATGTAAAATATACGAATATAGTAGTATACCAAATGAATAGATATATTATATGTATGAAAATAATATACATATCGTCGTGGTTCCGCTATAATGTCCGATGTCCATTTGACCTTGAAAAATATTTTTTGCTGCAAATGACCTGAAATGAGAAAATCCAAAATTTGGGGTCGGTCAGACGGTTTTTATTTTTTCAAGGTCATTTGGACATTGGACATTATAGCGGAGCCACGACGATATATTGTATCTGGTATATGGTAGATGAAAGGTATATGTATACTATCTCATTGTGTGCTGTGTGGGATGTAGATGTAATTTATGCTTTTCGGGGTTTTTAAGTTTTAATCATAAAAGCTTTTATCTGTGGAAATCATAGGCTGACATCAACATGCTTTTTTGATGTCATTTGAAAGTCAATGGTAACAACTATGATACAGTATTGTACTATGTATATGTATGCACATATATGTGCGTGTGTATTGTGTATAGTATGGTAAATGGACTAGTTATCGGCAGGCTCTTTTTACGGCAAAAGTATTACGTTTACGAGATTCTAACTAGAACCAACCATCTTAGAATTCCGTCTACTTGTCATACATACCACTACTTAAAACTATTTTATCACTAGAGGGTGCCGATAATTGCGGCAGTGTCGGTTTGGCTGCTTTTTCTCTACAAAATCTACAATACTATAGGAATTTCAACCTTAAGACACTTAAACTGCCAATAACTAGTACATTTACCATATATAATATATATATATATATATATATATATATATATATATATATATATATATATATATATATATATATATATATTTATATATATATATATATATTTATATATAGGCCCCCTATATTATTTATATGCAAGCATACCTGTGCCAAAAATGTCATAACTTTTTAACATAAGCTAAGCAAGAAGGGCTAAAGAGAGAGAGAGAGAGAGAGAGAGAGAGAATAATAATAATAATAATAATCGGTAAAAATGGGGCTTTATGACGTAAAATTTTAAATATCAAAAATCAAAACTTTGCAAAATGATGTATCAAAATATATTCACACACACACACACACACACACACACACATACTGTGTACATTTACTGGTATAGTAATTTTACACATTATCGTATTTTTATAATTTTTTGAGCATTTACTGGTAGATTGTGTGCCAGGAAAAAAAAGAAAAAAAAAAAAAAAAAGGATTAGCCAGTAATTAGTACAGCTGTGGACAAAAGTTTCCTAACGATTTGTATAGGCAACCTGCAACCACACTGTGCTATCTTTATGAGAAAACGCAGTGACCGCCGCTGCCCCGTTCTGGAACTTTTGTCCAGAGCTGTACAATTATCTTACACATAATGCATATAGGTATGCATATTTTTGTGCAATCATAAAATTTTGGTGAAAGATTTAATGCACCAGTACATTACCAGTAATGCAGCATGTATTTGGATTATAGTAAACATTACTGATCATGATCATGCAATCACAAATCTACAATTACCGTACACGTATTCTAGTGCCTTGTGAAACAGACAAGAGATCTGAATTATATGTACTACAATAGATTCCAATTAATGATAAGAATTTTTATGAATGAAGCAATAAAGGAGATAGAAAATATATTAGTAACATATTATCTGTGCCAATATAAATATATTTAGGAAAAGGAAAGGTACCTACCGGTAAGGACAAACATGTGACGTTAAAATTTGACAGGGAGAGACCAAATGAGAGTTGGCGCCAGGCAGCAGCGTCAACTGAAAATCTCAAATGGCGATAGTGGATTAAAAAATATATATTTGAAAAATATATATATCATGCCATATATTGTCTCAAGCCGTTATGCACGGAGTAAGTATGTGGATTAAAATACGTTGGTTTGAATTTTCACACGCCGATTTATTAACCAATCGGTGCGTGAGGCTGCGGGGCAGGGGTATAAAAGCTCAGTAAATTCGCAGACCACTGCACAGTCTGCTAGCAGATGTGGTGTGAGCATCATCTCTAGCGTGACTGTGTTACTCTTCCCGTTACACTGATGAACCTTTGGGAAGGCAAAACGTTTATAACTATTGAGTTATATTTATTGTTATGTAATATATTACTGTGCTTGCCACCCCCCGCCCCCTACTAAAATTCCTTTTACTCCTAATTAATTATACATGCATAAAAGTGCTCATAGCCTTGCACGCCTAGCGTGCATAGGGCCGTGCATAACGGCTTGAGACAATATATGGCATGATATATATATTTTTCAAATATATATTTTTTAATCCACTATCGCCATTTGAGATTTTCAGTTGACGCTGCTGCCTGGCGCCAACTCTCATTTGGTCTCTCCCTATCAAATTTTAACGTCACATGTTTGTCAATATAAATATAGCATTTTTCTACTTGGTAAGAACATGGTTTTACTCTATATATGTGCAATTTTACTTTCCTCACTCATTGTTGGAAGTTTAATTCTAAGTTTTTATTATTATTTCTTTTTACATACTGTAAATAATTTTTCTGTTTTAGGCCAAATACATTGCCCAATGCATCGAAGAAATCAAACAAGAGTTACGCCAAGACAACATTTCTGTAAAAGCCAATGCTGTTGCCAAATTGACTTACGTGAGTAAAATTTGATTTATTTTATAATACAATATTCTCTCCATCCAACAAAATACCCTGCTTTAAAGTGGAATCATTACGGTACATATTTATCATACAGGATGTATAGGACTTGTCAGAATAATAATAATAACAAAAAATAAAAGTTATGAACGTCATATTGCAGCAACAAGAAGTTTCTAAAAATATTAATAACTAATAGTCTAAAAGCCTATTTAGTTGGCAGTGTGTGAGCATAGTTTTAGACGTTTTATGTTTTTTATAAGCTTTCAAAAAATTAATTAGTGACGCAGTGAAGTTTTATTGTTAAATTTTTATAAGCATGCCAATTGAAACTACAGTAATATATATCCATGGTATCAATGAGACAACACAAATGACACTTTTCAGCAAACATTTTTTTCCAGCACTCTAGAGATATTTTGAAACAATAAAAAGTGAGTAAAATTTTTTGTCTCATTGATACCATAGATAGGTACAGTATATCAGTTTAAGTTGGCATGCTTATACAAATTCCACAATAAAAAGCCACTCTGAATCACTTAGGGAATTTTTTGTGATCTTAATTATTAATAACATCTGAAACTATTTTCATACATTGCCAACTAAATAGGCCTTTAAACGATAGTTCTTAAGTGATTTTAAAACCTTTTGATGCTGTGATATGACATTCCTAACTTAAAAATTTGTGATTTTTCTGATTTTGTTTTGTCTGATATGTCTTCTACATCTTGCGAGATCGATATAAACCCCATTTAAAAACATAAATACATACTAACGTTCTTAATATGAATGACATAATTGAAAAAAACTGTCAACTTAATATTATGGTATGTAACTTGCAGCTTCAAATGCTGGGCTATGATGTCAGCTGGGCGGGCTTCAATGTGATTGAAGTAATGAGTTCTGTCAAATTTACTTACAAGAGAATTGGTTACCTTGCCGCTTCACAGACATTCCACCCAGATATTGATGTAAGTATGCAATGTCCTATTTTGGTATAAATTGTTACTTGTTATTTTCAAACACTTACCGTATGTATTGATATAACATTTATGTGTTAACATAAAAGTGTTGATTTTATTGTTATTATTATGAAGCTGATTTTTATATCAACACTATTATTTTATCATCTTCTTTCATAATCTAACCTAGCCTACAACTTGAATAATAAAATGTAGGGAAAAATAAACGAACAATACATATTGAGGATAAATTGCCTGTGCAATAGCTGATTAAAAGATTTGATAGAAAAACACATAGTTTAGGAAAAATTGGGGAATTGGAGATGGTAATGAGCTTACTGTTAGATTTACAGGGATGCCAGGGTAAATAGAAAATAATTTTAACCAGGCCATCGTAACTAACGGCAAGCAAAAATCCCCTTTTTTTGTAAAGCTCGCTTTCTACATGAGCAGTATAAGTGGCTAGTATATGCTATAAATTTTTTTTATTTATTTATTAAACACAATGTGTGTACAACATACATCTAAACATTCAATAATTATCTAATTAATTATAAACATATAATAATATCCAAATCATAACATCTAAATAATAATAATGAAATTTATTATTATTTATTAAACATATCATAAATACATTGCTACACGTCTATAGTTTTGCATAATGACTTGATAACAGAGTCCAAGACGGACAGTGAAGTAAGTGGTACCTAGTACACAGTGGTAGTCCTACATATTTTGGGCCTGGGGACAGAAATCTGACTGGGCCCGCTCAATAGATGCGCGAAGCGCCAATAGCCCGCCGCAGGTGCGATTTTTTTTTTTTTTTTTTTACCACGTGACTATTTACAGGCAATTCAGTATAATTGTCAGTGCATATAGCTTTAAGAAAAATATAAATAATGTTCTTTTTATTTTATGATTTTTTTTAATAGGGGGGGGGGGGGAATGCTAAATTTTATTTTAGAGTGAAAAAAAAAAAAAAAAAAAAAAAGTATACAGAAATTCATAATGAAAAATCGCTTATTTTTTATTACTTTGCAGATTTAGGCCAGATTAAGCAAATGGAAAAAAAAGTTTCCTTCATATTCTCAAAAAGCTATTTTTTTTTCTATTAGAATTATTTTCAAATTTCTAAAACAAAAGTGTTGTTCATAAACCCTGTTCTCTTGCAAAATAAATGAATAAATGCACGTGTATATTCCATTTGAATAGCCAAAGTTGATCGTCATCATCATTTTAGGAGCAGAGGACAGAGTCGATTTGATGAATAGAAAGAGAGAAAATTTAGGAAGATTGAGCTAGCGTTTATTTATCATTGAAAATTTTTCACCTACGCCAGGCAAAGGAGGACGACTAAAAATGTTTTCCGGGTAAAATTTTATTCTATATTCTAAAAGAAGACATTGGCCTGAATCGATTTATTTGAAAATTCTTAACTTTAAGTTCATTAAGTATTTCTATTAAAAAAATTTAAAAATTAAAAAAAAATCGAAAAATGTTGATACGCAATACCTATGCATGCGGGCATGGGAAAAAGTTACCGACTGTAACATCATTTTAAGACTTAAAATTTAATTAAAAATTCTCAATGAACTCAAAAATTAGAAATGTCCATACGTATCGACTTAGGACATTGCCCTCTTTTAGAATAAAAATGCAATAAAATAACACCCTGAAAATATTTTAGTCTTCATTATAACCAGGGACCTGGTTCCGGTTCTAAGAACCGGTTCTTAAGAACCGTATTTAGGAACCGCTTTTTAGAACCGGTTCTAAGAACCGCTTTTTAAGAACCCCTTTTAAGAACCAGTTCTTAGTTCTTAGGAACCGGTTCTTCAGAACTGTTTTTTAGAACCTGTTCTCAAGAACTGGTTCTTAAGAACCGCTTTTGAAAAACGGTTCTAAGAACTGGTTCTTAAGAACCGCTTTTGAAAACCGGTTCTCAAGAACCGGTTCTTCTTTTTAAAGAACCGGTTAATAAGAACCGTTTTCAATGTATTTTAAGAAAATTCCAAAGAAGGGCAGACATAACATATTCTATTAAATTTTGAGTGATGTATATGCATGTTAAACAAAAATACATCTCATAAGAGTGCGGGGGGCACTTTTTTTTTTTTGTAATGTTCACGACGATCGCGGCACGAATTAGAACCGTAACCGGTTCTTAAGAACCGCTTTTGAGAAACGGTTCTAAGAACCGGTTCTTAAGAACCGCTCTCGAGAACCGGTTCTTAGGAACCACTTTCAAGAACCGGTTCTCAAAAATCGGTTCTTAAGAACCTCTTGTTCAGGAACCGCGGTTCTTAGGAACCGCAAAAATTAACAGCGGTTCCGGTCCCTGATTATAACTCTTGTAAGTACTTTATTTTACCTTTTTAAACCAGGGCAGCCCTTATTTAAAAATATAAAAAAAAAAAACTGAATAAAGTTGTAATTATTACTATAGTAAATTAAGAGGCCGTTTTACTCTCTGAAAAATATAAATGTAAACAAACAGTCTAAAAGATCAAAATCTAAGATAAGGCAGGAAACTTAAATGACTGAAATCGAGTTTTCATACGTAATCAGAGTGACTAATAATCACAGGAAACGAATACAATAGATTGGTATGTAAGGCAGTGATAACAGGTTTCAAATCAAGCCAGATTCTTGCAATAAAGGAAGAAAATATTTTTCATGATATTGAATCTAAGAAAAGTTAGTGAAAATTCTTATATAATCATATAATAGCAAAAAGGAAAAGAAATCGCATAAAAATATTAAAATAAACAATATGCACGGACAAAAATAACTACGCAATAATTATGCTATAGCTTAATTTCAGCACAATTTGTTCGATACGGCATAATTTATGATACACTGCATAATTACTGTGTTAAAATAGCATAAATATTATTTTGTACAACACAATAAGTTATGTTGTTCTAATTTACTATTATTTATGCTATAATGAAATGAATAGACCATCAATTTCGTAATTTATTATTTCCGTGTGCTTTTCTTCAAAAATGATAATGTGTATATTACAATAAAAAATTATCAAAAAAGCTTTTATAGTTATTTACGTACAACTGTAAATAATAGAATTACAATAATAATAATTAATAAATAATACCATATAAATTTAAAAAAATAATAATAATAAATTGGCGTTGATCTCCGAAATGTAACCGACGCACTTAACATAAACATAAAACGCATAAACATTACATATAATAATATCAAAATCAAATAACAGCATTATACATGCTGATCGGTGCCCTCAGCATAATATCTCATGCTTAAATGTCTCTTAGTACATGTGAGGAGATGATACTGGTCACACGACATCCCACATAAGGAGCAGATACAATTATTAGTACAGATATGATATTCCTTAGGGTTACAAATTTTGTGATGAAATCCGTGTACCGTGAAGCGGGTGATAACATTACGGTTCCTCTGATTTGAATTTTTCCATGTATCATTTTTAAAAGCTGGTGTATTATAAAATGATAGATTATTATCATCAGTTTTACTTTCTCTAATCTGAACAAACTTAGTATAATTTTCAGTTTCTGGTAATTTCAGGCAGTTTCTATTAATTTAAATAAGTATGTTTTTTTAATATTTATATAAATGAAATATATATATATATATATATATATATATATATATATATATATATATATATATATATATATATAGGCCTATATATATTATGATTTAAATAAATAATACAGTAGGAATATTATTGCTCTACAAACATTTACCGAATTTTATATTTTGCAATTGTGTACATATATTTAATTTAAGGGAAAAAAAAACATCTTGGTTATGATCAATAATAATAAAGAAAAGTATATAATTACCAGCAAGAGCCTTACCACAGTAGAATTTCAATGGAGAGGTTGAAGTCTTACGTGGCACAGTTTTTTGTTATTAAAAAGTTTCATAACTGAGAGCTTTCGTCATGTATTAATGACATTATCAATCAAAGAAGAGATTTAATTGAGGACATCACTGAGCAGTGTCTTGTCTAGTACTGTACACAATAAGTTCTCAGTTTTTTATAACAAAAAACTGTGCCATGTAAGACTTCAACCTCTCCATAGAACTTCTAATGTGGTAAGGCCTTTGCTGGTAATTCTATCAATTTCTTTATTATTATTAATTGTGTACAGTGTCCGAAAAAAAAAGGGTAACCATTTAAACTTGGATCATTTTTGCGGGCCACATAATATTATGCATAAGCGAGAAATCTCGCTTGTTACGTAAATAGTAAAATAGATGTTTAACACGAAGCTCGAAGAAGAAGACAAAAATTTGCAACGTGTTTTATTGTGTTTTATTTATAATTTATTATTAAGTTATGATTTATGATACATTATTACTATTAGGCCTGAAATACTCGTTGTCTAGGGGATTAATTAGGGTTCATTCACGTTGTGTATTATATTAAGAAATGCAAATTATATTTAAAGGTATTAGGAGATTAATGTTAAACAGATAACAAACATAAAATTACTTTTAACTTAGTATTTATTGATGAAATATTATTACTATGATACTAAATGAAGCAATACAAATATTCTCTCGTGACAAAAGAAATAATGCTAAATAGCAAAAATAAACTGTAATGAAATTAATTAAGGATAGGTTAAGGATTAGGTATTTCTCACCCACTACTACTGAAACGAAGTCAGGAGACAACGTCCGATATCATAGATATCGCTTACAAGATGGATGTTATATAAAAGATCGACCACTCCGAGAGTGATGGGAAACTTCATCCTGTTTAGCTTACTGCTCAGCAACGAATGCTTGTGTGAGAGAAAGACAGGGACGAGGAAGCACGGGAGGATCCACGTGATCGTGTGGATTGTATTGCAAACCAATAGAGAACTTTAACAGAGAAGCGACATCCCCATGTTTTAGGTAGAGAACTTTAACAGAGAAGTAACATCCCAAAAAGTTAGGCAGACCCGCAACACTCATTTCTTTAAAATTGGCAACGCTGCAGTCGAAATTACTATAGCGCGCTCTCTCATTGGCGCCTTGATTTGGCCACTTCTGGCCTCTGATTGGTGCTTCAAAACGCAACGTTGCCAAGTCAAAATTGTTGAGTGTTGCAGTCTGCCTAAAACATGGGGATGTCGCTTCTCTGTTAAAGTTCTCTAGTTTTAGGCAGACTGCAACACTCAACAATTTTGACTTGGCAACGTTGCGTTTTGAAGCACCAATCAGAGGCCAGGAGTGTCCAAATCAAGGCGCCAATGAGAGAGCGCTCTATAGAGTGGTTTCATTCATGTTAAAGTCGACGTCATAAGTGTGTACTAAATAACATTGGCTAGTATAGGAAAATGGTACATTTTGCCAGTTTAAAAATACTTCGCGATTTTTTTGAAAGCATTGATGCTGTTAACAGGTTGAATTAGTACCTCAAGTATGCCAGAAAAATAATAATAAGCAAAAAAAAAAAAAAAAAAAAAAAAAAATAGCTAATTTCCAAAGAAAATAGCCAAAAACTATGTTTGCCCTATACTGAGCAATGTTATTCATTACTCAAGATGAGCATCGAAAAGCACTCAGAATGACATCATGCGCACACACCCTATAGTAATTTTGACTGCAGCGTTGCCAATTTTAAAGAAATGAGTGTTGCGGGTCTGCCTAACTTTTTGGGATGTCACTTCTCTGTTAAAGTTCTCTACAAACAAATATAAACTGATGACCTCTTACGGCCATAGGTGACACTAAATATATTACATATTTCACAATTAGAAATATGAAATTGGGGTCACAAATTGACAAAGAAGATAAGAGTTATTTCCTCGCGCTCAGGTGAGCTGCTTAGCCAGCAAAGCCAGCAAGGCAAACACTCCTCATGCTGCCCATCTAAATCTCTTTCTTTCGCTTTCTATCTGTGCTACTGGCTCAAATTTCTTAACTTTTTTATTTTATTAAAAAATCATTTATTTTGGAAATAAACAAATAAACAACTGTATAACTTTTACCTTTTATTTCATTAAAATATCAAAGCTTTGCCTATTTTACAGTATCAAATATCAAAAGAATAGTATGAAGAAAAAAAAAAGAAGAAGAAGAAGAAGAAGAGACAGGTTGAGTCGGGCAAGCAAAGCTCGAAGACCGGCAGTATCGGGCAGTGTTTGGCTTGCTGGCTAGCAAATCACCTGAGTGCTAGGAGCTACCTTTTCTCTTCCTTGACAAAAGTCTTCTTGTTCTTGTTCTTCTTCCAATGTTCATGTTAAACATATATTTATTTTACTACTTACGTAACTAGCAAGATTTCTCCTCTACGCATAATATTTTGTGGTGCGCAAAAATTGATCAAGTTTAAATGGTTACCCTTTATTTTTGGACTCTGTACATATAATTATTATTCTTTTATATGCCTGAATGAGTCTATGATGAAAACAGAATATATTTACTGTAATTGAAAAATATGTTTTAAATTATTATAAATTAAGAGGAAAGCATAGATGAAACCAGCAAGTGTCTTACTATTGTGAAGAGATGTCATATTGTTTGGTTCTAATCGGGCTAGCAATGAGCCAATAAACACATATTGGTTTGGTACAATACAAAAGAAAAATATACCAGTGATCTGAGGTAGCTTACGTTATCATGACTACCATTTCATAATGTAACAATTACTGAACCAACAATTTGTTATAACCAATTTGGTTATTTTTACATTGTCCTTTACCTTTTCTTTTTCTAGGTAGCCAATAGTAGAAAGCTTACATAATTATTAATTTTTATTGCATAGTGACTACTAATAAAAAAAATAATAATAATAAAAAAGTGAAGTGAATGAAAACATTTGCAATATCAAATATTATGACAGTTTTTACGATGATTGCCCAAATACGAATGAATATTTAAGGAGGTAGGGGAGCGTAGATGGCAGCACGGTATTTTTAGATATGTTATCCAATATGGCCAACTTTTACGTATGAAAATTTCATTGTGCTGCCATCTTTCTTTCCTCTACCTCCTTAACGGTAACAAAATGCATAATTTTGTATCACTGGTATATTATACAGAGTGTTGTTTCTCTTGGAGTATTGAGTAGAAAGCTACCAATGTGTAATCTCTGTGCTAGCAAGCTTTTCACCAAAGCATATGATATCTCTTCATGATTTTAAGGCTTTTAAGCTCAAGACAGTAATCGTTTCTTATTGCAATTCTTATCCCACCCCTGTGATAGCATCCATAAAGTTAGCATTGTCCAAACTGTATCGCTGCGCTAAGAAAGGACCGCTGTCCTAGGCTTTACTGGTTTCTTCTATCATTTCCGTATCATTTTAAATTACTAGGAGCATTATGTAGAATTTTCACCAAGAATCAACCAATATTAATGTTTACTTTTTTAGTTGCTGATGCTGACAACCAATATGGTGCGCAAAGACCTCAATAGTCAAAGCCAATATGAGGCGGGTGTAGCTCTCTCTGGACTTGCATGCTTTATCAGTGCAGATCTTGCTCGTGATCTTGCCAATGATATCATGACTTTGGTAAGCTGCAGTGCATTGCTTGTTAATTGCACTTAAAGGCATAGAAAACATGAAACAACATTTTCTTTTTAATCATTAAACACAAAATGGGATCTACAAAATTTATGACAATTTTTACCAGAATGTAAATGTGGCCCCACAAGAAAGCATGAAAAAAAAAAATGTAAAGTATGCAATTTGCATGAAAATTTCTGTTTATGTCGTCAGAAACAGGCAAAAACAAAAATGTTGTGCGGGTTGCATAAATCAAAATTTTCTGATCACTGGTTCTGCGCTACAGTTGGGTTTTAGACCAATTAATGTTATTTATGTAAGTCCCATCAAGTGTTTTGTGATGTAAACACTTATGTTTTCATGTTGTCTATGCCTTTAATTCATGCTGATAAAGTTAATGAAACTTTTTTCTTCTTCTTCTTCTTTCTTCTTTTCATAACAGCTTTCCTCGACAAAACCATATCTGCGTAAGAAAGCTGTGCTCATGATGTATAAGGTTTTCTTAAGATTTCCTGAAGCACTTCGGCCAGCTTTTCCAAGACTGAAGGAAAAACTAGAGGACCCTGACTCAGGTATTCTTCATCTTTTGAAAATGTGCTTATCACGAAAAGACAGAAAATGTATATTGCATCTTTATTACAGGTGTTCAGTCAGCTGCAGTCAATGTTGTATGTGAATTGGCACGCAAGAACCCAAGGAACTATTTAAGCTTAGCTCCAGTCTTTTTCAAACTGATGACCACATCAACCAACAATTGGATGTTAATAAAGATAATCAAACTGGTGAGCAAAATTCTCATATCTCCAGAATACATTTAGTCATTTAGGAATACAAATGAAATTATACACACGAAATTCTCCATTTTGTGAAATGCATACTTGGGCCTCCAGCAGCCATCATGATAGGGATTTTAGTTTTAAGCCTTTCAGTTTTGTAAATCGGGCAATTTGTAGGCTTCTGACTATGTCACATAATTGAGATGTATCTATTATTATTATTATTTATTTTTTATTTTTTGTAATTAAAAGGAAATCCAGTAGAATGTTTTATAATAACTATCATAAAATATTTATGATTTAATAGTAATAATAAATTGGTTGAAAAATATATGGCATACTTCAGATATAGTTACTTACATGTGTAATTGTTCTCATGTTTCGTGGGAAGTAAAAGTTAAAATAATAATACAAAAATTTAGTATCAACAATTCATGGACAATGGCAGGGGGTTACATCTGATCTAAGGAATGCATTACTGATGGAATAACCAGCAGCATAGAGAAACTAAGAGTTTGACTGTTGGTTTCTTTTTGCCTTGAATTATTATTATTACGATGTAAATAAAGAAAAGGATGGAATTACCAGCAAGGGCCTTACCACAGTAGAAGTTGTATAGAGAGGTCGAGAGAGCACAGTATTTTGCTATAAAAAAGTTTATTTTATAACTGAGAGCTTCGTCATATGTTAATGACATTATCAAACAAAGAAGAGATTTACTTGAAAATATAACTGAGCAGTGTCATGTCTTGTACTGCCGTACGTGTTATGCTCCTGCTGGTTTGGAGTTGGTGGGGAGTGGTGGGGGTGGAGTTAGGGAATCAGAGAAGGAGTGTGTATGAGTGAGGGAAAATGTGGAGAGGGGAGCAGGCATAATATTTTTAAAAATTGTTAGCGAATATTAAGTCTAGGCAGCCCTTGGGCTTTTTTGGATCTTAATATATGTTTGTATGATAATTCATATTGTCGTAATGTCGCATAGTTGGCTGGGCCCGGAATTGTGCGAAGTATTGTGGATTTATAACATAATTGAAAATTTGATAAGCCATGTGAGGCCGCATGTTCAGCCATAGGTTTTTCCGTCTCATTGTTTTTTTACGGCTATGTGACATTACGACAGTATGAATTAGCATACCAACATATATTAAGATCCAGAAAAGCCCAAGGGCTGCGTGGACTTAATATTCACTAACAATTTTTAAAAATATACCCTATACCTGCTCCCCTCTCCACCTTTTCCCTCACTCATACACACTCCTTCCCTGATTCCCTAACTCCACCCCCGCCCCTCCCCACCAACTCTAAACAAGCAGGAGCATATCACGTACGGCAGTACAAGACAAGACACTGCTCAGTGATATGCTCAAGTAAATATGATGAAGCTCTCAGTTATAAAATAAACTTTTTTATAACAAAATACTGTGCCACGCGAGACCTCGACCTCTCCATAGAACTTCTACTGTCGTAAGGCCCTTGCTGGTAATTCTATCCTTTTCTTTATTAGTGATCCTAACCGCGATGGTTTTTTCCTTAAATCGATTACAATGTAAATACTAAGCAATCAATAACAATATTTGGACAATGGAAAAGTCACAATGTTGCCCTTATGTTTAGTTTGGTGTATTCACACATGTGGAACCACGCATTGGTCGCAAATTGACCCGACCATTGTTGGATTTAATTAGCAGGTATCTGGTTGAGTGTGCATACATGTATGAGTGTTAAGTAGTTGTAGCAAAAGAATATATCGGGTCTTCCGGATAGAGAAGTCATCTTAGGATTTTGATTAAATTTTGAAAGTTCAAGTTTGCATACTTGAAACGTTTTGGTAAATCATGCTAAAATATTTATAAAATAATCTTTGGAATCGTAATTTTATTGGCTTTAAGATGGTGTTTTTAAAATATTTTTAGCTTTTACAGTAATTAAGCAGGACGAAATTCTTTACGAAATAACACCATTTTTTGCATCTACGTCCGCAAATATCAACTTTGCACTTCTCTCATTGCTACAGAAATGAACCAAAAAAATTATTGTTTTTTAAATAAGTTGCAAAAAACTATCTAATTTTCAAATGCATTTTTTTAAAATCAATGCTATGCCAAAAAATGCGAAATTTTTGCAATTTTAACAAAGATTTAATATCTCCGACGTTAATTAATATATTTGGATGCTGCTTTAACAAACATTTAGGAAAGTTTTTTATGTAATTTATTTTTTATATTTGAATTAAATATACAATGTAAAAGTAATTAAAATAATTGCGTAAAAAAAGGCATTATTTTAAAGAAGGAAAAGGTAGAAGAGAAAAAAAGAGAGAGCAACGTGGCAACATTGTAGAGAAGTGATGTTACCGCGGCTCATCGCCTTGATGGATTTGCCTGCCTGTCTGTCGTTTGCTATAGGATCTTTTCATTCATGTTAAAGTCGACGCCATGCTGGATAACTCAATAACACGGGTGGCATAGGAAAATAACTCACTTTGCCAGTTTAAAACCACTATGCAATATTTTTTAGAGCATTGATACTGTAAATATATTGAATTAGTATCTCAAGTATGTTAGAAAAATAACAACAACAAAAATTGAACAGATTTTCAAAAGAAATATATCTAAATCGAAGTTTGTCCTTTGCTCAGCAATATTATTCACTACTCCAGTATGGCTTCCAAGCGCATTAAATATGACGTCATCTGCATATACACCCTAAAAAAAAAAACGAACCGTGATTTTATTCTTCTTCCCGCTTGTCTCCCGTTTTCTTTTAAAATAAAAAGTATAAAAACAATAATAAAACTTTTAAATGGCTATATTAACTGCTACACTCATAATGATATATTTAATTACGAATGGTTTTAGGTAAATAATTTTACAGTTATTTTTTTTAACATTAGAAAAAGAAAAAATATTATAGTGCAAGAAACTTTTTTTTTTTTTTTTTTTTTTTTTTTTAATTGTAAAATTAGCATCAGTTGGTCTATTTTTTGTCCTCTGTAATTATTACAAAAACTCATTCAAAAGTTTGAGTTATATTTTATTGAAAAATTAAATGCCTAAAAATACAATAATAAAAAATTAATTGACTGTAGAAATTAGGGTTCAAAATAAATTTGACACTGTAATATATAAAAAGTAAAAAAAAAAAAAAAAAAAAAAAAAAAAAAAAAAAATGGTGGTAATGAAAGCCCGCATATCTCCCAACTTAAAAAAACGGGCTTATTTTTCAATATTATAATTTCCTTTTGAAAATCTGTTCAATTTTTGTTGTTATTTTTCTCACATGCTTGAGATACTAATTCAATATATTTACAGTATCAATGCTCTCAAAAATATTGCTTAGTGGTTTTAAACTGGCAAAATGAGTTATTTTCCTATGCCACCCGTGTTATTGAGTTATCCAGCATGGCGTCAACTTTAACATGAATGAAAAGATCCTATAGCAAAGGACAGACAGGCAGGCAAATCCATCAAGGCGATGAGCCGCGGTGACATCACTTCTCTACAATGTTGCCAAGTTGCTCTCTTTTTTTTTCTCTTCTACCTTTTCCTTCTCTAAAATAATGCCTTTTTTACGCAATTATTTTAATTACTTTTACATTGTATATTTAATTAAAATATAAAAAATAAATTACATAAAAAACTTTCCTAAATGTTTGTTAAAGCAGCATCCAAATATATTAATTAACGTCAGAGATATTAAATCTTTGTTAAAATTGCAAAAATTTCGCATTTTTTGGCATAGCATTGATTTTAAAAAAATGCATTTGAAAATTAGATAGTTTTTTGCAACTTATGTAAAAAACAATAATTTTTTTGGTTCATTTCTGTAGCAATGAGAGAAGTGCAAAGTTGATATTTGCGGACGTAGATGCAAAAAATGGTGTTATTTCGTAAAGAATTTCGTCCTGCTTAATTACTGTAAAAGCTAAAAATATTTTAAAAACACCATCTTAAAGCCAATAAAATTACGATTCCAAGGATTATTTTATAAATATTTTAGCATGATTTACCGAAACGTTTCAAGTATGCAAACTTGAACTTTCAAATTTTAATCAAAATCCTAAGATGACTTCTCTATCCGGAAGACCCGATATTTTATTTGATGTGAGCCGGTAGTTTGCTTGTTGACGTTGGCTTGTGCTTGTTGCAGTTTGGCGCGCTCACTCCACTAGAACCCAGACTTGGCAAAAAACTGATTGAGCCCCTCACCAACCTAATTCACAGGTAATCTCTCTCTCCCTCTTCCTCCCTCACTCTGCTAGAACCCAGACTTGGCAAACAAATAAAAAAAAAAATAAAAAAAAATAAAATAAAAAAAAGCTCCTCACTAACCTAATTCACAAGTAAACCCTCCCTCCCTCGTTACTGAACAGATAAAATTTGTTGCTTAAAGTACAAGAAATTATTTAGTGTGCATATGAAAAGGGTTCATTATGCTTATATTTATTAGTGTTATTCGTAAACCCTGTTTTCTGCTACTAAAATGACAATCAACTATAGTTATTCAAATGTAATGCACATTTTTTAGTGCAAGATTATTATGACTTATGAACAGCATTATTATGAATATAATAAATAATAATTGAATATATAAATGAAATAACCCTAATTTTTTTTAAATAGTTACAAAAATAATAAATAACTATAGGTACACTAAATTATAATTAATATACCTTTTTAGCTGTTCTAGAGTCTGAAATAAAGCTTAAATTGTAAGAATTGACTTTATTATTATTATTATTTATTTATTGGTTATTTATTTATTTATTATGATGATAATATAAAAGAAAAGGATTGAGAAAACCAGCAAGGGCCTTATCATAATGAAGAGTGTTTTATAGTTCAGAGATAAAAAAAAAAAACTAATACATATTGGAGTGTTATAATATAACACACATAACAGATTTTGTTTCTTCGTGCTTGCAAAAATTTTATTCAACTATGGGACTCTCTTCATTGTGGTAAGGGTTTTGCTGGTTTCCTCTGTCCTTTTCTTTTATATTGTCAACCCAACTGCCATGGTTTATTTATCTTAATTTTGCCTTGTATGTATTTAGCATTGTTATTATTATTTTGCAGCACATCAGCTATGTCCCTGTTGTATGAGTGTATCAACACTGTGATAGCTGGTAAGTACTGGTGTAAATATGAAAATGGGTGTTAAATTTTAAATCATGCTATTATGTGGTTGCAGTACTTATATCCATCTCCAGTGGAATGCCAAACCATAGTACATCCATCCAGCTTTGTGTGCAAAAATTACGTATCCTCATTGAAGACTCTGACCAAAACTGTAAGTGACTTTGTCAAGTATAAATGAAGCATAGTCTAATAATAGTGTGTGTATGTTCAGTGAAATATTTAGGCCTGCTTGCCATGTCCAAGATCCTCAAGACTCATCCTAAGTCGGTGCAATCTCACAAGGACTTAATTCTTCAGTGCCTAGATGATAAAGACGAGTCCATCCGACTCAGAGCTCTTGACTTACTTTATGGCATGGTATGCTAGAATTAAGATATACTATAGGCTGGCCAAGTTACACCGTGTTCACAATGATCCGAAAGTTGTCTCCAATAGTCCGACACTTCCGAACTCGTCGGACGACGGAAGAGCCTTCCAACATCCGCCGTCCGTCGAGCTCTCCAACGTTGACGGACGTCGGAAGGGGGGCGTGTCTTTTTAGATGGGAATTTTTCTGAATTTTTTAACAGATTTTCTAGGGTTTTTGGTTTTAATTTATGTTGGGACCAAATGTTAAAATTTACCCTTTAATTTAGGGGTGCCAACCCTGTTAATTAAAGTTCTCCGATTTTGAGACAACCAACGATGTCACTGTGGTAACTTGACCTGAAAAAGATGATGGTGACCACTTGACCCTTTGACCAGGGTTCAACTTGACCCCTGAAGAATTTAGGGGTGCCACCCCTGTAAATTCAAGTTCTCCGATTTTGAGTCAACCAACGATATTATCGTGGTATCTTGACCTGAAAAAGATGATGGTGTCCACCAAAAATTTTCAACTTGACCCCTGCAGAATTTTAAGGGTGCCACCCCTGTAAATTCATGTTCTCCGATTTTGAGGTAACCAACGATGTTATCGGGGTAACTTGACCTAAAACGTTCAACTTGATCCCGGCAGAATTTAAGGGTGCCACACCTGGAAAACCATTTTTGTTCTTCAATTTGGATGCAAGCAATATGACGTGTGGGACGGAGTGGGTCGCTATGGTTCTATAGCCAAGAGACGGTCCACACTTTGATGGGGGGTTCGGGGAGCAAAGCTGGTATAGCCCATGGACGCGGTGCTATATCAAAAAATCATTGATATCTCGGCGGCCAATTCGTCCGATGACGTTGCCGCGAGGACCGAGGTAATCTGATAGTGGTGGTGACCACAGAAAAGGTTAACCTTTACACTCCCTGACAATTTAAAAGTTAAATATAACCACCCCTAATTTGCCACTGGGACTAATATTTAACAACTTCTTGGTCACCATTATCTTTTTTTTAGGACAAGTTACCACAATAACATCATGGTTTGCTTCAGAGTCGGAGATCTTGATTTACAAGGGTGGCACAAGGGTTAATTTTTTCATTTTTAGTGGTCACTATTGTCATTATTTGCAGATGAATAATAATACGGGTGAATGCTGTTGGTATGAGTTTTCTCAGAAGTATGTGTGGTAAAACAAGATTAGATAGGGTAAGGAATACTTGGGTGTTGGAGAAATGTGGAGTAAAAGAAACTGTGACTGAGAAGTATGAGAACAGTGTATTACGGTGGTTTGGTCATGTTGAGAGAATGGGTGATGATTGAGACTGTGACTGAGAAGTATGAGAACAGTGTATTACGGTGGTTTGGTCATGTTGAGAGAATGGGTGATGAAAGAATAGCAAAGCAGGTATTTCATAGTAGAGTGGACGGAAGGAGAGATAGAGGCAGGCCTAAAACATCATGGTCTGAGGTGGTTGGAAGATGTTTGAAAAATAAGAATGTACGCAGTATGAAATGCAAAAGGAAATGTATGAAACAAGGTATGAGACTGGCGGAAGCAAGTGAAGTATGTCAGGATAGGAAGTTGTGGAGGTCTATCACTGGGTCAGGATAAAACATCTGTGTTGTTGGCTTACCCCAAAAGGGATTTATAGCGTCATGATATGTATGTATGTATGTATGTAATAATACGGTAAAAGCATTGGTTGCGTCAAAACCAGAGAACTCTCAGTGGTTGCACACCCTCGAAACATTTCTCAAGGTTAAAAAATAAAAATATAGAACCTTTTTGCTCTGATGCTTCCTCTTTTTTTTTTTTTTTTTTTTTTTTTTTTTTTTATTATTATTTTTTTTTTTACACCACTACAGGTGTTAATTTACTTCCACCACGAAATAAGGCATCTATTAAAAGTACCTTCAAATCTCAAATAAAGGAAAATTCAAATATTTTAAATAAGGTCAAAATGCACAAAATCGGGTAGTAAAAGCGTCAGAAATCAAAAGGGCAAGGTTTTTTCTCTAGACCCTGCAAGTTTCACGACTTTTTTAATTTAAGCAGGTCAAATAAAATTGTCTTTTAGTTTTAAATAAGCGAGATTTTATAGTTTGAATGGAAACGCGCCATAAAAATAGATGGCAGCACTAATTTTTGTATCCGGAAACGATGGAAGAGTCATCCGTTGCCGGACCCGAAATTTCGGACCATTGTGAACACGGTGTAAGTGTGGAGTCACAAGGGGAGCAAAGGTGGAGTCATCCATCACCTGAGATTTTTTTTTTTCTATTTATGCATTTTAAACTGAGGACTCAGGTGACAAGTTTGCGTGTTTTACTTGAGTGATATCTATCATTTTCTGATGTTGGTCAGCCTATCAACTATATTATGTTTTGCTCTGTTGGTATAGCATATCTAAGCTACCATAAGCTGTTTGCGTCTCAGTATGCAATTAATAATAACTAATTATGTGTCATTCTCGTAGGTCTCCAAAAAGACATTGATGGAAATAGTGAAGAAGTTGATGGTGCATATGGATAAAGCTGAGGGTACTACATATCGTGACGAATTGTTATCTAAAATTATTCAGATCTGCTCTCAGAATAATTACCAATTCATCACCAACTTTGAATGGTACTATTTTTTACTATCGTTATTTATTTATTTTATTATTACCTATTATTTAATTTATTATTATTATATACTGTAGTATTTAAGAAAAGGATAGAATTACCAGCAAGGGCCTTACCACAGTGTTCTATGAAGAGGTGGAGGTCTCGCGTGGCACAGTATTTTGTTATAAAAAAGTTTACTTTATAACTGAGAGCTTTCCACATAATATGTTAATGACATTATCAATCAAAGACAAGATTTACTTGAGCACATTACTCATCAGTCAGTCAGTAATGTGCTCAAGTAAATCTCTCTGTGATTGATAATGTCATTAACATATGACGGAAGCTCTCAGTTATAAAATAAACTTTTTTATAACAAAATACTGTGCCACTCAAGACTTCGACCTCTCCATAGAATTTCTACTGTGGTAAGGCCCTTGCTGGTAATTCTATCCTTTTCTTTATTATTGATCCTAACTGTGATGCTTTTTTCCTTAAATTGATTATATAGTATTTATTTATTATTTAGACTATAGGAGAGAGGAAACTAACAAGGGCAGTACCATAGTGAAGGAATATCCTGTAGTTTCTTGATAAATAAACCTTGCCAGCACAGAGATACTAAACACATTGGTTAATTTGCAAAAGCTATCCAATATGTGTTTATTATTTCTGTGCTGGCACAATCGTCATAGGCTAGTCATAGGCATAATCGGGCTAGTGCCATATTTATAAAAGTGGCTCACTTGTTTAACATTGTAGAAGGTAGAATCTTACCTGAATTTATCTGGTAACCGGAAGTTGGCCAGTAGTTCAGTGAGCAGAATAGGGGCATAGTTTCCTGATTACTATCCTTTTAATTATTTTACCAAACTGTGATGGCTTCTTTACTTAAAGTATCGTTATTTGTTAATTCATTTATTTGTAACCATGCTTTATAATTTAAAACATTGTTTTATTCATTGACTGGTCAAATAAGGGTAAAATAATTTAAGGAAAAAAACATTGCGGTAAGTATAATAATAAAAATAGAAATACTATCAAGGAGTAGACGTTCTATGTAGTGGTCATGTGGCACAGTTATAGTGTTTTTATAACAGAGCTTTTGTCATATTACAGTGACATTGTCAATAAAAGAAAAAAAAATACTTGAACACATTACACAGTAGCATATAATCTTGTACTGGACTACATGTTACTCTGTGATATGCTCAAGTAATTTTCTTTGTTGATTGATAATGTCATTTTAATGATGAAAGCTCTCAGTTATATAACATTAACACCTAACTCTGTGCCAAATTAGACTTCGACCTCTCAATAGAACTTCTTCTTTGGTAAAGCCCTTTGGCCCTTGCTGATGTTTCTTTCCTTTTCTTTATTACAAATATGGGTAAATGAAATTTATTATTTGAATTAACTTCATTGTTGTTTGTTATAGGTATGTGAGTGTCCTAGTGGAGCTGACACGTATGGAAGGAACAAGACATGGTCCTCTGGTTGCTGCTCAGATGTTAGATGTTGCCATCAGAGTGCAAGCCATACGAGCATTTGCAGTTGCACAAATGTCATTGCTTCTGGACAATGCCCACTTCTTGACAGGCTCTGCACAGCGTGCCAGTATGTGTGAAGTATTGTATGCTGCTGCTTGGATATGTGGCGAGTTTCCAGAGTAAGTTAAACTTTGTATTACATGTAACTATGTACCCACAAAATTATATTTGATGTTACTGAGCAATCAATCTAACCATGACAAAAGACTTACATAACTCCTTGTAAATTAGTGTACTAACTTTTGACTTAGGTTTCTGCCTGATGTGAGAGGAACTCTAGAAGCAATGCTGCGGGCTCGTGTCTCCACTTTGCCAGGTCACATTCAAGCCGTGTATGTGCAGAACATAATGAAACTGTATGCTCGAATTCTCAACTCTGTTGACACCCAGCTCAATTCTGACCAGTTTGCTAAAGACACTGCGGAGCAGGTAAGCCATAAGTATTTGTCATAGTTTTAATATGCTGGCCTAGCTCTATGTTTTATGTTATTTTTATTTTCTAATATTAGTTTTCACATAGCAAATTTATCAATTTAAGGAAAAAACCATGGCGGTTAGGATCAATATTAAAGAAAAGGATAGAATAATCAGCAAGGGCCTTACCACAGTAGAAGTTCTATGGAGAGGTCGAAGTCTCGCATGGCACAGTGTTTTGTTATAAAAAAGTTCATTTTATAACTGAGAGCTTTCGTCATATATTAATGACATTATCTATATATGACGAAAGCTCTCAGTTATAAAATGAACTTTTTTATAACAAAACACTGTGCCATGCGAGACTTCGACCTCTCCATAGAACTTCTACTGTGGTAAGGCCCTTGCTGGTTATTCTATCCTTTTCTTTAACATAGCAAATTTATCACATTTTATTTCAAAAGTAAAGCATATACAGGAATAATAACTAATTGTAAGGCACTACATTACTACATTATATTACTGCATTACTTTATTACTAATTGTAATAGTGAGCAAGTGACCAGTCAGACTTGAGAGACAGGTTTACTGTATAGATTCTGCCTGCTCAAAACCCATTCAAATCAATGTAATCATACTTCCATGCATACTCCATAACCACTGGACATAAAGGTGTTAAATAGGTTGCATAGGCATGATACTGCCTTTTTGTATGCTTAGGTCAAAAAATAGTACTATTGCTGCTTTTTTTATATTTTGTACATATTACTACAAACAGTAGTAGCACACACAAAAAATGTCAAACTACCTCTTTACAAAAATGCTTGCGTCATTTCGAAAAATGCGAAAATTAGGGCACTCATGTATGCAGCACTTATAACTTCCTTTAGAAATTTTAATATCTTTTTATTAAATTTTAAAATATTTATTCTTTATAACACACTAGGATATATACATACATACATATCATGACGCTATAATCCCTTTCGGGGTAAGCCAACAACACAGATGTTTTATCCTGACCCAGTGATAGACCTCCACAACTTCCACAACTAGAATATATGCATTTGATAAATTTGAAAGAAAAGGATAGAAGCAACCAGCAAGGGCCTTACCATAGTGACGAGAATCCCATAGTTCAGTGAAAATCTAGCTAGAACAGATATAAAAAAGGAAACAATATTTTCACCAAACTATGGAACTCTCTTTACTATGGTAAGACCCTTGCTGGCTTCTCGTATCCTTTTCTTTCAAATTGATCATACCTAACCTCGATGGTTTATTTTTCTTGATACATGTCTAGGATATATTTGTGTTAAAATTCACAAGGCTAAACTTAAAATTGGGGTTGCAGGGGGGAGAAAACTGACACTCAATGGTGGCATGATTGGAAAAATTGGCTATGGTTTGAAAAATATGCAAGTTATCAAAAAAAAATTATTGTAACAAATAAAGAAGACAGTCTAAGAATTATTTTGGTATATTAATTTTCAATATTGGACCAGTGGTAAAGGTTGATATACAGCACGCTAATCAAATTAAGAGCTAAAATTACATCTTATAGCCTTAAAATAAATTAAGCTACCCTTATTTCTGCCGTTGTGAAAATTTGCAATTTTTTTTATAACTTTTCTAATTCAAAAGGAATGATGATAAAAAAACAAACATTATGTTTGCATATCATGTCTAAAATGACTAAATATTGGGTCATATTTACCCTCCAAGTACAGTACAGTACTTGTTGTATCTGAGCATAAATATCTGACCTTCAGTGCGCTGTATCTCCTTTACCCCTGGTTCAATATTGATAATTGATATACCAAAAAAATAATTCTCAGACTGTCTTCTATATTTGTTATAATAACTTTGTTTTTGATAACATGCATATCTTTCAAACCACAGCCAATTTTTTAATCGCGCTGCCATTTAATAATTTATTTGTGAGCAATTTATTTCATTTTGTTTCATTTACAATTATTTGTATAGCTTTCTTTCCTACAAATGAATTAACATACCATGTTATGAAATTTATAACAATCTATTGTGTATAGATGATTCCCCTGTTTTTACACTAATTAAATGCATTATTATATTATTTTAAAAATATGCATTGCACTACATGTGTAGGATAGATACAATATTTTATAAAATTATATCTTGTTCTCATTTGCCTGTAAAACTTCCAAAGCTTTAGCTTGATTGCAAATACAGTAATTTATCAAAACCTAAACCTATTGTTGCTATCTATCATGACAATGCATTGTATTTGTTTCCTTTGATTGTTAGTCACTGTTTATTAACATTTAACTATGATCAATTGTGCATTAATCATCAATGCAATTGAACAAATATTATATCAGTTTGTTGAAACTTTTGAAGGCTACAAATTATTGTACCTTGTATCTTGACTGGCAATCTTAAATGTAGCTTCCTCATGACAAGAGGTTAAGAATATGTATTACTATTACAACAATGAGTGCTAGAGTTTCCTCCCCCTTCTTCTAAAATTACTTTTATATACTTCAATTTAGAGACTGTTATTGCATACTGAAGTTATAAGATATAAGATTCTATTATGGTCAATGTCTTAACAGATTACAGCAAGTCATAACTTGCAACATTCATCTTTCAGTAATTATACAAATAATGTAACTGTAGGCTATATATCCAATGTAGTAGAATGCCATTAAAAGCACACATTCTTGTAGTAAAATAAAAGTGTAAGCTTGTAATTGGTGTATGTTGTTGAAACAGGTGTCCACCCTGGTTTCTGAGCGTATGCCTGCATTTGTATCAAGCAGTGAACTCGAAGTTCAGGAACGGGCATCAAGTGCTTTGCAACTTGTGCGCTACATACAGAAGCAGCTAGTCAAGGATCAAGCACAAGGTCTAGGAGCTGAGCTAGCTGCTCTATTTGAAGGGGAGTTGAATCCGGTTGCACCTAAAGCTCAGCGCAAAGTGCAGCTTCCAGATGGGTAAGTGAAGTGTGTTAGGCTAACAGTGACATGTTACATAATATACTGATAATAAATGTGTGTGTCTAGATTGGATTTGGATACTTGGATTAATGAACCTCCCTCAGAAAGTTCTGACAGTGAGCCTGAAGAAGTTGAGAGTAGCAGAAGCAATTTGTTCATGACAACAGCAGCAGATGGAGACAGCTGTGGTTATCAGAGTAAAAATGTGGAGCTGACACAAGATGAGATAGACAAAGTAAGTTTATTATTATTATTATTATTATTTTTAATTTTAAAGTAAAAATTGTTACACAAAAATTCAGTGACAAAACCCAAGGTGCTGGTTCACTTGATTTGTTAGTGAAGGTACCTCTTTTTTAATTCCATTATCAGTGATTATGAATGCTATTTATCTAATCCCCAAATAACTGTGTATTCTATTTTAACCAGAGGTGACTCTACTTCATATAGAAATCTAAGACGTAATCATGTGAATAATTTATCAACGTATCATTTCTCTAACCATGGTACACTAAAGACACATATTGTTGCAATAGAACACAAACGATGTATCTGCAAAAGCATCAAAGTTCAAAACACTTGACAACAAGATAATAGTTTTGACTTTGCTGCTTTTGCTCTAATGTGACAGTATTGTTTAAACATTTTAATTTGTTGCTGAAATTAATAGTGTTAGTATAGTGACCTGTTCACACAGATAAATACTTAAATTGTGCAATAAATTTTATTGAATGGAAATGTAATGGTTTTAATTAGAGATTGTATACAGTAAGATTTATTGTTTGTGGAAAATATTGCTTTGTGTGCACAGGAATTAACAGTGCTAAAAAGTTTAAGTATACCTATTATTTTAACAATTATCTTATCACTATATTTAAGATATATTAAGGAAAGTAAACCATCGTGGTTAGGTATGATAAATTTGAAAGAAAAGGTTATGAGAAACCAGCAAGGGCCTTACCATAGTGAAGAGAGTCCCAAAGTTCGGTGAAAATCTTGCTTGGAGATAGAGTGTGTTATGCCTTCATCAGTCCTTACGGACAAAGATCATTCATGGTTTCATAGTTCTGATTTCTTTTTTGCTTTTGGTCCCATTCGATTCAAATTTAGTGAAGTTGGTCTTAGCATGAAAGAGGTGATTGCATTGCACAACACATTGCTATTGCTTCACAGCAACAGCTTGCAGTGGTTAGCAGCAGCAGACTTGCTACCCAAAAGCTGGAGCAGATATATTGCCTGGCTGGCAGAGAAGATTTTGTCATATTAGAAATATTTTATTGGTCATTACCTAGCCTAGTCCTTACTGCATGATTCTTAATTTAAAGTATTAACTTTTTGTTTATTTTAATGCATTGATTTTTGTTCGTTTTGCAATTTTTAAAATATCAGCCTCTGAACTTTCTCCTTAATGTGACATGGTTTGTTTTCAGAGGAGAGAGGCGCGCAAGTTGGAGCAAGCAAATAACCCTAATTACCTGAAAGGTGATGCATCAAATATATTAACAAACAGCTATGGAGTCCATGAAGACATTCCTGTTGCCACTCTGGACCTACCAATTAGTCTGAAAATTCCAGGGCTTGTCTCCTCTGACAAATATCTCAAAGACAATGTTAACAGTAACAAGAAAAAGCATAGAAAAAAGCGGAAGAAAGGCAAGAAAGAAAAAGGTAAATGTATTATTATTTTATTGTCAACCAAAAACAGGCTTGCGCCCAATACATTTGCGGCACATTCTGTAAATTACAATTAAAGTAAAAAGAACATTTGCATGTACATGTACATTAAAATAGGATTCCAGATTGCCTGGCAGGGGCTGCACTGATCAGATTTTTACTGTGCAGCAGTTGATTGAGAAATGTATGGATGCAAGAAAGAAAGTATTTGCTGTGTTTGTAGATCTAGAGAAAGCATATGATCGAGTGAACAGAAGTATGATGTGGAGTGTATTAGATGAATATGGGGTGAGAGGGAGGTTACTTGAGGGTGTGAAAGCCATGTATGCAGGTAGTAAGGCATGTGTGAGAGTAAACGGAAAGTTGAGTGAGTGGTTTAAAGTGGGTAGAGGCATTAGGCAAGGATGTGTGATGTCGCAGTGGTTATTCAATATTTTCATGGATAAATGTATAAAGTTGGCTGAAAAGTATGGAAGTGGAGTAAACGTAGGTTTGTTAGTGGTGTGGATGCTGTTGTACGCTGATGATGCTTTGATGGTGGCTGAGAGTGAGGGAGAACTGCAAGAGATGATTGATAGGTTGGAAGAAAGTACAGAACAAATGGATCTGAGAATAAATGTTGGGAAAACTAAAGTAATGGTATTTGGTGGAGAAAATGATGATGGAAATGAGTTCACACTGAATGGAGAAAAGCTGGAAAAAGTGAAAGAGTTTGTATATTTGGGAAGATTATATCAAGAGAATGGAAGTATAGATGTGGAGATTGAGAGGAGAGTGGCGGCAGGTAGGAAATTGGTTTGCAGCATGGCTGGATTGGCCAAGAGTGATGCTTTATCAAACAAAGCAAAACTTACATTGTACAATTCTGTCTTACTCCCAACTATCTTATATGGTTCTGAATCATGGGTGTGTCAGAGTAGGCATATGAGTAGGGTGAATGCTGTTGGTATGAGTTTTCTTAGAAGTATGTGTGGTAAAACAAGATTAGATAGGGTAAGGAATACATGGGTGATGGAGAAATGTGGAGTAAAAGAAACTGTGACTGAGAAGTACAAGAGCAGTGTGTTAACGGTGTTTTTTTTCATGTTGAGAGAATGGGTGATGAAAGAATAGCAAAACCGGTATTTATTTCATAGCAGAGTGGATGGAAGGAGAGATAGTGGCAGGCCTAAAACATCATGGTCTGAGGTGTTTGGAAGATGTTTGAAAAATAAGAATGTACGCGGTATGAAAATGCAAAAGGAAATGTATGAAACAAGGTATGAGACTGGAGGAAGCAAGTGAAGTATTTCAGGATAGGAAATTGGTGGAGGTCTATCACTGTTTTAGGATAAAACATGTGTGTTGTTGTTTTACTCCAAAAGGGATTATAGGGTCACGATATGTATGTATCAGTATCAGTGGCGTAGCCAGGATTTTACCACAGTGGGGGGTTTAGGATAGAAATGTTGGGGCAGAGCCCCGAAAAGCCTGCCGCAGGCGTGATTTTTTTTAGGCCACGCCCCCTTTTTTGATGAAATTTGCACTTAAAACGTATTCATGATGCATTTAATTTTAATTGAGGTAAAGTTTAGATTTTGGACATGCCAAAATGTGGATTTGATTCTGACAATACAAAAATTAAAATATTTTCCTTGCTACATTATTAATATTTTATGTTATAGAGAAAAAACTTTTTGATATTTAGTCAATGTCTTGACTGGGACTATGGAGTGGTGTAGCACAATAATACAATATGGCAAGCAAAAAAAAAAAAATAATAATAATAATAATAATAAATTCAAATGCGGAGCTATATAATTAGGCAGACCCTTTGCCGAAATTTGCCAAAATACAGTTCTTACATTCTTTCAATGTTTTCAAGCTCATAATATTTTTAAGCGTAGAAAAATTATTTTAAATTCAAGTAAAAAAAATTATGAACTACTGTATTGACTGTATTTCATTTTAGCACTGCATTTACGCAGCCCGCAGTACATAACACACCTGATGACCGCAACCCGAAGTACATAGAAACTTTAAAAATATATCACTAACCGTTACTGAAAGAAAATTCTTACGTTACATTGTTAAAAGATCATTTAAGGAATTCAAAATTACAACCATAAAATAATTTTGAGCTACAAATCATTGATAGAACCCAAGATTTATTTATTTATTTATTATTATTATTTTTTTTTTTAGTGTAGATTTTGACTTTAGTTTTGTCTGTTTAGTATAATTTTTTTTTTTAATTTATTAGTATTAATATTATTATTATTTTAAGTTCAAAAGTACTGATCAGATAATATTGTTTTTCAGCAAAATAAAAATCAATCAAAATTAGAAAGAATTACTCTTGTACGCAATTTTTGCTATGCTATGAGTTTACTTCTATTTAGAATTTTCTTTCTGAAACTGGCTAACATTGTCCTGTCCTGTTCTTTTGGTAACCTATATATCAATTCTGCTTCTGGTGATTTCTTTTTAGAATAATACAAAATTTTCAAATATTATGGTAATGAGTAATAATTAATTCATATCTTTAAAAAATATTTGCCATTCAACTCTTCATTTTCTTATACTTTTTTTTTTTTTTTGTATTTTTAAACTTTTTTTGTTAACAACAGATTAAAAAGAGAATGAGTATATATAAGTCGGAACAAAACTGGACAATTTGAAATAAAACTCAAGAAACTAATGAAAAATTACAAGGGAAATTAAATTGCAAAGAATGTCTCTAATAGGATTGAGTTATTATCGTTTTGCATTTTTTTTCTAACTTTTTGCAACAACACAAAAATAAAAATCATCAAATATGGACTAGTATAAACTTAATATGCTTGAAAACTGGATAGTTTTTACTTTTATAAATATTTTTGTTTCACGAAAAATAGAAAATTTACAATTAAATAAAAAACATAGTTATAGTTACTCGTTTGGTTAGTACGATACTACAAAATATTTGATATTATAGCTTTAAAGCTAATATAATTATTGTCTATACCGCTGTACTATGTTTCAGTGGAGAATGTAAAATTAGTAAAAAATAAAAATTTAACATATATAGGCCTACAGTATTCGAGTGAAGCGAGAAATTTTGGAAGATTTTTTCCCTAAAATACGATTTTTGTTGCACAAATTTTGTTCAATTGTGATATATTTTTATATATTTTCCAAATCCACAGGGGGGGGGGGGGGGGGTGAACACCCCTGAAACCTCCCCCCTGGCTACGCCACTGAAATGTATGTATGTATGTATTAAACACAATGTGTGTACAACATACATCTAAACATTCAATAATTATCTAATTAATTATAAACATATAATAATATCCAAATCATAACATCTAAATAATAATAATGAAATTTATTATTATTTATTAAACATATCATATCGCACGAATAGAATGAAAAGCTCGTATTAGAAATTCCCGTGTTTTCGAAGTTTGAATCGCTAGAACTCAAAAATTAAAAGTCAGAAAAAATTGAAATTATTTTTGTCCTGTGACTTATATATCTGACAATACATTTGATAAATTTCAAAATTTTATTGCAAACAGTTTGCTCACAAATTAGTAATTAGTAGAGGCCGGATTTTTAGGTGAAAATTATGATTACGCCTGCAAGTTTGATGGTTAGGCTTTTTGCTTCACAATCTACTGTCTGTTTATAAAAAATTGGTACTTCATTGCTATAAAGCTTGGAAATATAAATTATGTAAACGCACAGTAGGTTGTGATGCAGGTAAATAACTTACAATTTTTTCAGGTGCAGCCGCCATTTTCACCTAAAAATCCGGTCTCTAGTAATTAGTAAACTAAAACACCCTGTTTTGAACTTTGTTCAAAAAAGTGAAATTAAAGTTATTTTTCCCATGCAACAACAAGCAATAAAAATTTCAAATTGATATCATAGATTCAAGAAATGTTACTTATTCTTAATGTACAGTTGAATTTTTTTTTTTGCAAGCAACCCCTTTGTCAAAATTTGCAAAAAAAAAAAAAAAAAAAAAAAAAAAAAACGGATTTTGCATTGTATTAATGCTTTGAAGCTGAAAATTATTTTAGGGGTGCAATTTCATATTCTTAAAAGATTTCTTTGCAATATACAAAATTATTTTAAAATTAACTAAACTTATGAATTAATTAATTTATAACCTCTGTATTTACGCAAAAAGCAGTACATAAAATGCCTGATTACCGCAACCAGCAGTACATCAAAATTTTAAAAATTCATTTAATATTATGGAATTAAGATATTTACATTATTAGCAAAAGAATATTGATGAATTGTGAACGAACTGTTTGCGATAAAAATATGAAATTTATAAAATATATTGTCAGATTTATAAGCCACACGATAAAAGTAATTTCAATTTTTTGTGACTTTTTATTTTTGTATTATAACGATTCAAACTTTGAAATCACGGGAATTTCTAATACGAGCTTTTCATTCTATTCGTGCGATATATACATTGCTACACGTCTACTGTTTTGCATAATGATTTAATGACAGAGTCCGAGGCGGACAGTGAAGTAAGTGGTACCTAGTACAGAGGCTACCACATAACGTGCATACACATTTATTACTACAATCGTGATATTCTTTAATCTCACAGATTACATGGTGGGAACCATGCACTGCGTAACAGGTAATGATATGCCTGTCTGTACAGTTTGGGCCTTTCCACCCATTTATATTACCGGTAAATGCAGGGGTATTATAGAATGCCAGGCTGATATCTTCAGTTTTACATTATATTATATTTGATAATAATTACCTGTAAATTTCTGACAACTTTTCCTTGTATAGATTCTCATACTTGAGTTCTGTTAATATGACAAAGTGACCATATGGGGCTTGCGTAGGCATGAATTGATAAAATAACACTTTGATACAGAAGTTTATAGTTACTTGCTTTAAATAATAGCATATGGCGATTAATTAGTTTTGTGTTTTTATTTATTTTGTATGATAGATTCAAGTGAAGAAGCAGAAGATGAGGGTGTTTCACCACTACATGTTGTAAACACAGATGTGGGTGAAATGCCAGAGGGAGCATCACTGACTGATAATGAGGATGAGGATGCTCGAGCTAATGATGATCCTCACAAAGCTCTGGATATAGATTTAGATGAGTAAGCTATTTTGTGTGTTATTGTAAATTCTGGAAATTAAGTTTTTGTTTTGTTAGGCCCCTGCGTGCTGAGGAGCGATTGCCTGTGAGAAGTCACCGTTTGCCTCCACCTCTTGGAGAGGAAAAAAACAATGCAAAGAAGAGCTCAAGAAAACCCTCCAACAAAAGGAAGAAAAAACGTCCTGCAACAAGTGTTGCAGGTTTGTTGCATAATGGGGAAAATGGCACTCAGGTGGATTTGTGGCTGTCTCACAATGACTATGAAATGATGCCAGACACTACCAACCAACTTTTACAAGAGAAACCCAAGAAAAAATTAAAGTCAAAAGAAAAGACTGCAACAAAGGTTGGTACTAGTAAATCCCATGCTGTTTTATTATGTTGTGCCTAATTTAATTTTCAATTCAAAGTGCTCTAATCTCTACCGACTATTTTCTTATCGTCGCCTTAGAGCACAAACCATGTATCTACAAAAGCAGCAAAGTCAAATCTTTGTGTATATTTGTTTGAACTTTGTTTCTTTTGTAGATGCATGGTTTGTACTGTAATGTGACAATATATTAAACATTTAAACTTTTGTTCACAAATAGTCACTCCACTGTTTTATCATTGTATCATTGTTTTACAGATGTTTGTGTGTGTGTGTGTGTGTGTGTGTGTGTGTGTGTGTGTGTGTGTGTGTGTGTGTGTGTGTGTGTGTGTGTGTGTGTGTGTGTGTGTGTGTGTAAAGTTTTTAGTTTCTCTGATGAAAAATAGCATTTTCATGCCTCGGGGGAAATTTTAGGGTGTTTGTTTTATTATATATTTGCCTAAACAGAGATCAATTTACTAGCCATGTCCTAATTCTAATTACCTGTACATTTGAGAATTGGCGCCTTCAATTAATTTTTTATTTAAAGTGCTTTATATCTTTATATCTTTATTTATTCTCTTCAGTCCCAGTATACAATACAGTGGACATCAGATAATTCAATAAAAAATAGAAGAAAAAAATCAAAAAAATTGAGATAAAAATACAAAAATTGAACCAGAAAACGCCCCTGAATTTACGCGATTTTTAATGCTATTTTGAGCATTCTAGAGTGAGTAGGGGCCCCCTACTAGGGGGTCTGCAAAAGCAACAAAACCTTTTTGACAAAAGAAGCATATTTTTGTCATTCTAAGAGCCACACAAAAACGTGGTTAAAATTTACGACAATAAAAAAGTCGGGGACTGAAGAGGTTATAAAGCTGTCTCAGCCACATTTTGTAATGTGCCAATAGCTTTTTGCTAAAATTACATGCTGTAACCTGTAAGGAACAACTCTTTTAGTGCTAATCTGAAGGCTCAATGTTTTCTGCTCTCTCTCTCTCTCTCTCTCTCTCTCTCTCTCTCTCTCTCTCTCTCTCTCTCTCTCTCTCTCTCTCTCTCTCTCTCTCTCTCTCTCTCTCTCTCTCTCTCTCTCTCTCTCTCTCTCTCTCTCTCTCTCTCTCTCTCTCTCTCTCTCTCTCTCTCTCTCTAACTCTAATTGCTCTTAATCTGTCTCTAGCTATGAAATCTTTTTGATTTGCTATTTATTGTAGCAGCTATTTTTTCTTAATTGGTATTTAACAAAACAAAAAACAAATAAATCATAACAAGAATAATCTAAACACGCATAGAAAGAAACATTGTCACTTTTTTTTTTCAGCATATTTATTACTAGCTTTATTATTGTTTGATTTTAGTAGGTGTGAATAGAATTTGAAATTTCTTTGACTTTATTAGGACAAGAAAAGTAAGAGCAGGAAGGATGAAAGTCTGCAAACGAAAGAAGGTTATGAAGAAGCTGCAGGTATCTCCACACCAAGCAAGGAGGTGATGATGGCATCAAGCAATGATGCTGTACTGCTGAATCGTTTTGCACCCTTGGCAAAAGATAAGACTCTTAACTTGGCAAGTATTCACTGCATTGATAAGTTAATTTTTTAAGGTTTTCAAAAATGGAATAATGAAAATCGCCCTCGCCCCCCAGCAAATTAGTATAATAATATTGTTTACATGTTTTTCCTCCAGTATTTATTATTATTACTATCGAGAAGCAACCAACAAATTGACTAAATTTTTCCAAAGTCAAGTAGACATCTGACATAGCAGGGTACCCTCAATACATATTTGTTAAATTGCCGAGGTTGAAATTGAATTGTTTCAGAGCTATGAAACGAGGTTGTCATCTAATCAAGTTGTGGCATGTATTTTACTATCCAATCACAGCACATGTAGTGTGAAAGAGCTAGAATTAAGTGTTTGTGATACTACAGAAGTGAAATTGGTGCTAGATGAGGTGAGTGTTTATTATTTAACTTTGTGTGTTTGTATTTATTACATTGAATATCTGGTTTTGTATGTGCTGCAGGGTGGTAATTGTGGAGTGCGTCTTGGTTTCGGACTTCCACCTGCCACAAGCAGAGAGGCTCAGTTTGCATTCCAAGTACAGGACACTGTGAGATCACACAAACTTCGGGCTACTCTCACCTACATGGTGGAGGTAAGTGAGTGTTTCTTACAGTTAAAAAATGAAAAAGCTAACGATATATATTTTTCAGTCTGCCGATGGTTCTTCCCATGAAAAATTGGATATGTCGCTCCCACTCAGTATTTCTTCCTTCCTGCGAGCTGCTCCTCAGTCTGGAGAGGAGTTTGCAAAATTGTTAGCAAGTGGTGAACTTACCAACCGAGCTTCATTGCAGCTTCAATCTAGTTTAACCTTTCAGCAGGTGAGGTGTACATTTATATTAAAAATATTTAATAGAATTGGGGGTGGGGGGGTCACATTTAGGCTTATAATGTAAATCAACGGAAATAAAATAGTTAAATCATTCAAGTACCCCATACAGAAAATTATATTACTTATAAATTTTTAAGGAGGTAGGGGAGCATAGATGGCAGCATGGAATTTTTATATTCGAGAGTTAATAGTGACCAATATAGCCATCTCTTGATCATAATTGAAATTAAAGTTAGTGAGGGCTGACGCATCGAATCTCGTCAGCTGTTCAGCGCGCCCTAAAGACATGAGTCAAATTGGAAACCAAATTGACCCTCAAAAGTGATAAATTGGAAATATCATTTTTTGTTAATTAAATTGATTTAGATTATTTTTATTACTATTTGCTGATTTTTGGAAGGAATTATAACTACTTTTTGGAAATTATCAGTCTCTAAACGGACTGTGTAGTCGCGCCCCAGGCTATCGCTGCGTGACCGTGTAATAATTTTTTCCCTGCAGAGGCGCTGTTTTTGTTGACTATGTACTCTCGAATAGGAAAACATCAGCTGTTATCCAATATAGCTGACTTTTTCGTATGAAAATTTCCCTGTGTCATCTACGGCCCCCTACCTCCTTAATTGAAGAAACAAAAATAACGAGACTTAGGATTATCTGCAAGCTCTAAGTTGCAAAATAGAAATTTTCTTCTTCTTCTTCTTCTTTTTCCAATGCCAATGTTAGTGTATGACCAAATCAGTCAGTTTGCAGACATGTATTTCAGTGTTACCACTTTCAAAACATCATATTTTATTTATTAATATTATTCTATACATTGTATGTATATAAACAATACATGATCAATTTATCATAATACTTAGTAAGTGGTTTTGTACCTCATCAGTGCAACAGATCAAGTAGAAGCTGTGCTATATCTCTACTGTGCAAACACTGGTGACAAACTGAGTTGGCCACTTGCTTACACACATCCCCTGCTCTCCCAACTGCACCTGCTTCCCCAGCAGGTTGCAGCAGGAGGGGGGCAATAGAAAAACCCTGTTTGTTTCTCTATTTTGCAATGTTGAGCTTGCAGCTAATTCTAAGTCCCATTATTTTTGTTTCTTAAATTATAGATTTTCCATCTGATGTGCTTTAATTGTTAATTTAAATGTATACTGAAGTTAGAAGTGGGTGTGTTAAGGTTTATATAAATTGCAGGTGCTGAACACAGTATGTAACAAGTGTCATCTCAGCCTGGTAGAACAAGTTGGAGACACAGCATCTCTTTCATCTCAACATATACATGGTTACCCTGTGTGCTTGCTACTTAAGGCTCAGGTAAATGTACATATTTCTAACACATTTTTGTAATGTTTGCACTGTCTTAACATCTTATTATTTCTTTGCATATCACTGCTTGTTTCATTATTTTACACTTTCATATTTTGTTATTTAAATGACATTTGTGTTATAGGGAGGTGATGTGTTGATTGATGGCAAGAGCAACCACGAGCAACTGTTGAGCAGTGTTATGCAAACTCTACAACATGTCCTAAGCCCTTGACCTACACCAAGTTGTTATTTATTACCCACTCTACTATCCAAGTGACACATACTCAACTTTTTATTTAACTTTTATTTCTACTCAGTGCAGTTCAATGTTGTTTGAGTCATGTGGTAACAGCTGCTTATATACATGTGATTTAAGTACCTTGATTGGTAATTTAAGTTTGCCTCTCACCGTACAGGAGATAGAGGAGACACAAAAATATGAAAGCAAATTTGTAATTTATGCTTTTGTGTAAGAAATGTATTGTAAATTAATGTGTATCAATTTTTTATACACTAAGATTGCCAATTGATCTTATTGCTGTCATAAACAAATGCGCGGAATATAATATGTTATTGTTCAAAAAAAAAAAAAAAAAAAATCACTTCAAAATTATGCATTCTAAGCATTAACTAAACCTATGTGTATCAATATCTGAAAGTTTGGCATTCAAAGCTTAAAAATGCAGTGACAAATTATTAGGCAAAAAAAAAAAAAAAATGTTGGCCTGTGTAACTTAAAATCACCCCTAATCACCCCCTGATCTTATTAATGTAATTCTTATTTTACTTTATTGTTAATAATTAAAACATATGATAAAAAAAAGGTTAGGAAAAATTAGGGAATGGGAGATAGTATAAGCTCACCCAAAAATCTTTTTTTTTTTTTTTTTTTTAAGCTTGCTTTCTATAGAGTAATATGAGCCACTTACATAGGCTTTTAAATTTCTTTTCGGACTGGGTTAGAATATTTTCTCTACCACGGCATCCCTGTTAGAGCAAGCTCATACTATCTCCCATTCTCCAATTTTTCCTAACCTATTTATGTGTTTTTCTATCAATCTTTTATTTATCAATTATCGCATCGCACAGGCAATTTTTTTGTAATATTTATTACTTTTATTATTATTATTTCTATTGTTATTAATTCTTGTACGTGACATAATCATGTCATATATTCTTTCATGCACAATCCTAATTTCCTGTTTAAGTTAAAGGGAACTCCCCAATTGAGGGTTGCAAGTTTTCTTAAAGGCATAGAACACCTTGGACAAAAAAGTTGCGTAATATCCTAACAAACCTGAAAATCAACGTTGCTTTGACCGGAGTAATTTTATTTCAATTTTATTTTCCATTCACAAAGTGCCACTGCCGGTCACTGACGTCACAGCTCGCTTGTTTTACGCGCGCGTAAACCGCGCGAGCTGTGACGTCAGTGACCGGCAGTGGCATATTGTGAATGGAAAATAAAATAGAAATAAATGACTCCGGCCAAATCAACATTGATTTTGAGGTTTGTTAGGATATTACGCAACTTTTTTGTCCAAGATGTTCTACGCCTTTAAGATTTCATATTTAATCATTTCTAATTGTTCAATTGATGTAAGGCAATGTAATGTATAATTAAGCAGTGTTGCTGACTAGGCAAATGAATTATTATTTTAGTTAAAATTATGTTTTAAATATTATCATTCCTTATTAGGTATAAACTATATCATACAATTACATAGTTGACTTTATCCTATGCTTTATGATACACACACACACACTCATGCGTGTATATATATAATTATATGTGTGTGTGTGTGTGTGTGTGTGTGTGTGTGTGTGTGTGTGTGTGTGTGTGTGTGTGTGTGTGTGTGTGTGGAGAGGATGCTTCATTATAATACTTAATATCAATTTGACTTTTGTTATCTTTTTTTTTTTTTTTTTTTTTTCCCCTATGTCAAGTGGACATCCGACATAATAGTTGAGCACCCTTAGCATAAAGGCTAGGTGGATACTTGCACCAGTATGGCTGGAAGCTGGTGCCAGTATAACCAAAGTGATTGTATGCTAAAAGTTCATAAATAATGTTTAAGGTTTGACAAACTCTTCTCTCGCATTTATTAAATGGAAAATATCTAATAAAACTAAAAATCAATAAGCTTAAATCATTCAAAAATGCATCCTTCAACTCCTGCTTATTGTAGATTTCTTTTAAACTTATATCAATATGCAAGCAGCAGCCAATATCTTGTATAAGTACTTTTAAGTTTCCTTCCATATATTGCAAACTGCAGATAGACTTAAACTTTGGATGCACAACAACCTTGTGTACTTAAAGCTTTGATACTTTTGAACTGAGTATAAAGAAGTAATAGCTTCAACATATTACCTAAATATTGATATTTAGTTTATAACCATACAAATGTAACTAAAATATAAGCTAAACTATGACAAAAATTGTGATATGTTTAGCAGTCTTATCACAAAGAACAACTGAAGTAGACAAGATGAAAAAAATTGCTACTTCTAACCATGCATGATTTTCTTCTTGATACTGGCCTTTTCAGAACAATACTTATAGTAATCTCTACCAATGTTTTTTTTTTTTTTTTTTTTTTTTTTTTTTTTAATGTATTAATACCAAAATTAAAAATGTAAATTTAAATTATTTGCATGATTCCCTTCACAATTGATTTGTGATGCACCCAAAAACATTTGATGTGCCTTAACATGTAAATATCATCAGGAAGATGCTATTTTAAGGCGTAATGTTGCTTCAAATGTTTTTAGATGCATAATATTCTGAAGGGTCAATGTATTGTTCATGCTGTAAATTTATATTAGATAGAAACATTCCCATGGGAACATAATTTTATTACAGTTAATCCAACAAATATAACTATATATAAATATGAAAAAACCATCGCGGTTAATGATACTAAAACAATAGGATAGAAATAGAACGAGAGAAATTAGAGCACTATGTATTGAAAGTTAATGCAAAGCGAAGTTCTCTAATTTTGATAGTTACAATGGGATGGGACTCAAATTAATTCACTAGCGTTTGCTAGGACGTTTTTTATGAAAGAATTTAAAAGGATGGGTTATTCTGTGCGAAAACTAGCCATACATACCAAATATCGTCACGTAAACTATCTCTCAATCTGGCTGGACGCGTTTCGACCTATCCATTCCAAATATTGTATATTAATAAAATTAATATACAATAAAACATCGCTTTAGAACATCGGTTCTCTTCAGCAGCCCATGGTAGTACAATATGCTCACCTATACCGAGCATCACCGCTTGGTACGTGTGGTTCATATCGCACGCCATGTGAAAATGAGATTTAGTCAGAGCGCTTGCTGAGCAGTGTCCGCCGCGCCCCCCCTCCCTACATTCCCCAATGCAGAGAAGGAAGCAGCCGCGACCACTACCCCGCAAAACGACACCTGTTTCGTGATACATACTTGTATGTTTGGCGAGTCTTTGCACAGAGAGGAGAGGAAAAAACTTTTTCCGTGACGATATTTGGTATGTATGGCTAGTTTTCGCACAGAATAACCCATCCTTTTAAATTCTTTCATAAAAAACGTCCTAGCAAACGCTGGTGAATTAATTTGAGTCCCATCCCATTGTAACTATCAAAATTAGAGAACTTCGCTTTGCATTAACTTTCAATACATAGTGCTCTAATTTCTCTCGTTCTATTTCTATCCTAAATATAACTATATGTAAAACTTTTTTTATTATTTGTTTGTGAAGGGCTCTTCATTAGCTCATAAAATAGACTAAAATTTTTAAGCTTGTTTGCAGACCATATTTCCCTTGTCCCCCCCCCCCCCCCCCCCCAAGTGAAATTTGCTTAAAATGTTAAAGTAGCTTGTCATTTTTCAATTAACTAAGAATGTGGTTTGCAACCAAGCCTCTCCCTTAGAATGTTTATTTCATTATTGCAACTTGGGGGGGGGGGGGGGGTCTGCTATGGCATATGCAGGTAAAATTACAAATATGTTGACTTCGCTTTTAATTTCAATGGCGCAGATACTTTTATTGCTCACTTAAAAATATAGAGAAATGAAGTGAGCATTTCTAAAGAAGCCAGCATGGTGCATGTTATATTGATTAAAAATTTTATGTCCCTCATGCTATAAAAGTGTTATGTGATAATAATGAGTGGTCATAAACTTATTTTTAAACACCATGCATCAACACTTACAAGTTTCCTTACATTATAAGCCTATAGTAACAAATTGTTATTATTTTTATGAATTGTTACTTGTGTGGGCATAAGTCCATAAATGTAAGAGTTCAAATTACCCATACTGGGTATATAACCATGAATAATAGTGTTATACATTGTATTTCTTATAACTATAAATGTAGCTTGCATAAAAGTTGGGAGAAAAAGAAAAATAACAAGATACAAATATGATTAGAAATAAACTGATCTTTTATTATATAATATTACAAAGGATGTGCATTTTTATCACCTTATTCCCATATATATTTATTTATACAGTAAGCCTTAAAAGCTAAAACTTTGCTAGAAAAAATATTTAGTCCAAAAAAAGAAGAAGAAAAAAAAAGTATTGACTGATAAAGGAAACACTGTTTTGAGGCCGACTATAAGCAATTTCAATCACATCCTCTTCCGTTTCGACTTACTGCGCATGCGTAGTAAGTTGAAACGGAAGCGGATGTGACCGAAATCGCTTATAGTTGGCCTCAAAACCATTGTTCCTTTACTAGTCAATAAGAAGAACACAACTTGTCGGCTTGGAATACATGTTGTCGTATATGGAGATATTTTTTTTTTTTTTTTTTTTTTTTTTTAAATAAACCTTGGTATATACCATTTTACATGAGACAAAGGTCAAAATTCGTGATGTTTTTTTCTTTTGCATGTACGACAAATGTATTCCGAGCCGGCAAATTATATATCACTGTTGTTCCGCTCTATTGGCCGATATCCACTTGACCTTGAAAAAATAAAAATCGTCGGATCGACACCAAATTTTGGATTTTTTGCATTTCAGGTCATTTGCAGCAAAAAAAAAATATATTACTCAAGGTCAAGTGGACATCGGCCAATAGAGCGGAGCATCAGCGATTTATGCCAGACCAATACTAACCAGTTGCCACTAACAAGTAACTAAGCAACTAATAACTTATTAATTTGTAAGTTTAACATGGCACTTAATATTTCTTAACTGGTTAGTTAGTCAAGCTAGGATATTGTAAAGAAGTAACTAAACAAATCACTCATTGTTTTAACGAACACTACCAATTTATAACGATTTCAGTCTTAAAAATATATTTGCTCATGGTTGTTTGAAAACCTAAATACATAATAATAATTAACATTCATTATTATTCACCACTTAATGTATTTAGCACATAATATCTAGTCAATCTAAATATTTCATAATAGTGGTATTGCTGTACAGTACATATTGCAAGAAAAGGCTCATGTTTATTATTTATCAGCAACGATCAATTTAAGCATTTATTGTACTTTGAGTGGCACTCAAAGATCATTACTTAATTGAGACAAGGCCAAATAAAAAGAAACCATGGCCCCAATTTATTGGATAATATGACAAATTGCATTTTGTAAATATTAATGGCAAACTCTCGGTGAACAAAAATCATGTTTGTTTTATTTTGTACTAGCTTTACAAATTGTTTTAAATGCCCGTATTGAATTTTATGTCAATTTTAAATATCCTAAAGTTTACATCATTATATATTAAAAATATATACCACTTATAAACATGAATATTATATACCATCAAAAAATTTATGAACTAAAAATAATTATGCCAGGCTATAAAAATATGCATATGAAATCTTTACTTGTACTGTACTCAGCTTGTGCTATTTCAACCTACAGTGTCTATTTATTTATATTATTAATAATTTAGTGAGGGAGGGGATGTTGTGCGTCCCTATTATGGGGACAATGTACAATATACAGCAGTTCATTTAGCTGGATACCTACATTAATTTAGGAACATATACTTAATTAGCTTAATTTTTTAATATTAACATTTGGCTGGCATTAACTATAAAACATTAAGCAACCACTTTGATCACACTTTTCAATTCCTCAAGCTAGGTGTTACATACACACATCATAGAGCACAAATATCCACGTTTCCAAACCAGAGTTTTGTTTATCGTCATATTACCACAACATGATTATTTTGTTATATTTGAGCTTCATTTGTTGCTTTGTACAGAAATTTTAATACTTAAGCTAAATTTGCAATACCTTCACATAATTTATATTTCTTTAAAGGAGGGAAAAATATTCAGTATACTATCAAGTATTTGTTAACAAAATAAAATAGGGGGGAGGAATAACCACCCAGTTAACACATGTTGGAGCGCAATTTATAGATATTGCACCTTTCATGTGTTGTAACTTTAAATGGCAATTGTATGTTTCAAACATACAAATAAAGAACATAAATAATCGGGCTGTACACACATTTCATCCTATCCACTCAGAACATACTAAATAAATATAAATTAATCCAGAATATGATAAAATTGAAAGGGTAGGAGAAACCAAGCAAGTGAAAATCTTGTTAGCATATAAAAAAAATAATAAAATAAAATTAAAAAATGTGCAACACCAACAATAACCATCATTTGTAGTTTCTCTCCAAGTCTGTAAGGATTGATGAAGGCTTAAATCACTCTGTTTCCTCTGTAAGTTTAGTGCTGAAAGCAATCAATATATTTTGTTTCTTCTTTTTTCTGTGCTTTAGCCATATTAATTTACGATGTTCATTCATTTAACATTGTAAAAGGTAGGGCCTTACCTCAGTTTAACAGCTAACCGGAATTTGGCAAGTGGTGAAGTGAAATGAATAGGGGTATAGCAAGATTTTACCAAACTCCGGGGCTCTCTTCATTATGGTAAGGTCCTTGCTGGTTTTCTCCTATCCTTTTCTTTCAAAATTATCTTAAGATCGTAATAAATGTACTCTGTAAGGAGGAGCATTGCCTTGATACAATGGTGGTTTAGAATTAGTTTTTTGGTGCCCAGACGATTTGAGGTGTGGCATCCAAATTGTCACCATGTCTGCAGATGTGGTTCAGCCTAGTCCTTTTTTTTTTTAATCGTAAAGTAAATTTAGGGGTGGTTTAACTCTCAAAACCACAAATATTTTTAAGGTATATAATTGATACAAGATGCTGCTTAATGTGTGTTCCCCCCCCCCCCCCCTTCTCTTTTTTTTTCTCTCTCTCTTTTTCTTCTTCTTTTGCAATTAAAGCTTGACCAGGTTTCCTTAAAATTTCATGAAACTTTTACGGAGCCTGCAATGATGTAGATGAAGATAAAACCTTCAATAGATGACAGTACGTGTTTAAAGCCCCCCCACCCTTCCCCCACACCTTAATGGCTTAATTTTTTTTTTTTTTTTTTTTTTTTGTGCACATTGCTTTACTTGTCTAGAACATGAAGTTATTACAATGTGGAGACATGCGTAACTGTAACAATTAAGTAATAATAATAAAAATCCCCTTACACACAAACTTACGAGAGAGAGAGAGAGAGAGAGAGAGAGAGAGAGAGAGAGAGAGAGAGAGAGAGAGAGAGAGAGAGAGAGAGAGAGAGAGAGAGAGAGAGAGAGAGAGAAAGAACTAGTGTATTAGGCCAAATTGCTTATTCAAATACAGTAAAGGTTACCAGTCCCAAGTTCAATATTGGCATTCTATTCTGTTTATAACACATTCCTGCAAATTATGACGGTTGTAGATTATTTGCATCACATTTCTGAGCTGTACATCAAGCAGCATATTCAATCTGTGGACCACTAGCGAGAGGATCTTGAGTTTTTGTGTCCTTCAAATGCATCATGGGCTTGATTTGCTAAACAAAGAAAGAAAAGTGTTAGTAGCGAAACACATGTTTTCTTAATTCACCAAGATGTTTTATATTGTGTGTGTGTGTGTGTGTGTGTGTGTGTGTGTGTGTGTGTGTGTGTGTGTGTGTGTGTGTGTGTGTGTGTGTGTGTGTGTGTGTGTGTGTGTGTGTGTGTGTGTGTGTGTGTGTGTGTGTGTGTGTGTGTGTGTGTGTGTGTGTGTGTGTGTGTGTGTGTGTGTGTGTGTGTGTGTGTGTGTGTGTGTGTGTGTGTGTGTGTGTGTGTGTGTGTGTGTGTGTGTGTGTGTGTGTGTGTGTGTGTGTGTGTATACAATCTTGACATTTTTTATTTTATATTATTATTATTATTATTTATTATTATTATTTTTTTATTTTTTTTTTAGTGCATCACAACTGGCTTGCGCAAGCTAGAGACAACAACGTAAAAAAATGAGGCTTTTAAAAAAATCGCAATTTTTTTGTGCTGTAGCTGTTCAATTGACTTCGTTTATTGGTGCTATTTTTAAACTGTTAAAAAGTCACCTGAGGTTAAATAGGTGTAACAACTCTTTGCTGGTGTCCTACAATTATTAAAAGTTAGCTACAGTTAACCTGGGGTAAAAAGGCGTTAATTAAAATGTGATCGAAGAGCAAATATCATGATTATAAAGCAAATTTGCTTCTTTTTTCTCTGAACTCTCAATTTTTTTAAGAAAGGTTTCTTCTGGACGTGTTTTTTCTTATTTTGTTTATTTTTTTTTTATTTTTTTTAATAATAAGCTAGATTCTGTTTAATTTTGAAGTCCTTTATTCATTTCACAAACTTCAAAGGTCGTGCTGAGGAATAAATCACTTTACACTTGAGTGCACCCGCAATTTAATCATAATTTTCCCTCTGTCTCTCTCCTACAAATGAGTATTAAGAAATGCGTATTAATTTCAATATCCACAGCATTTATTGTTTAACTTCATAATCATAACGAATTTTTGTTGTTTAAGTTTCAAAGTGTTGTATTAACGCGCATTAAAATTAGTCAAATTAAACTCAATAAATTTAGGAAGAAGATAAGGTGAAAAAGATGCGAATTTGCTTTAAAATAATGATTTTTGTTCTTCACATTTGATTTAACGCCTTTTTACCCCAGGCCAACTGTAGCTATTTTTTTAATAATTTTAGGACGCCAGCAGTGTAAAGGCACCTATTTTACCTTAGGTAATCTTCAAAAAAAAAAAAAAAAAAAAAAAAAAGGAGCGCCAAAAAATGAATTTAATTGAACAGCTACAGCAGAAAAAAAAAGTGATTGGAAAGTCTCTCATTTTTTACATTTTTGTCTCTAACTTGCAAACCACTTGATGCATTTAAATTTTAAAAGCATTTTCAAACATTTCAAGATTTAGGCTTTAATTTGATATACATTAAAAGTTTAAGAAAAATTAAAATTCTAAATTTTTTAAGTATTTAAAATCATGCTGTTTTTTAAAAACACTCTGTTTATATAATAAAGGCATGTATGTATCCACAATTTAATACACATATACACAAACTTGATTTGTAGGATAATTATTGTTAACTTTGGAAAAACAAAAGTTTATCACTAGCTAGTGGCTTTTGCTCTTGCCCCTATATTGACCTATATGTTTGATACAAAGCAGTAAGAATAGATTTCCATTTATAAAGTCATTTGATTAATCATTGCATCAATGAGGAAGTTTCCATAAAGTTAAGGCCCTGTTTTGAGCACATTTTTAGAAAGAGTATAAATAGTAGATTACATTGAAGTCAATATTTACCTTTATTAATTACATTTCAGCGATTAATTCCCCTCTGAAAAGTGCCTACCACGCCCCTTTAGCAGACCCTTTCGTTCTTTTTACGCTCTTCTTCTGCAAGCGTAACCAGGTTTTAACGCGCGAATTTCAAAATTAATGTTAACTTAATGTTAATTTTGAAATTTGCGCGTTAAAACCTGGTTATGCTTGAAGAAGAACGTAAAAAGGACGAAAGGGTCTTCTAGAGGGGCGTGGTAGGCACTTTTTAGAGGGGAATTAATCACGGAAATGTAATTAATAAAGGTAAATTTTAACTTGAATAGTATCTACTATTTATACTTCTTAACTTATGTCTTAACTTTATGGAATTTCCTCATTGCCACTGAGGGGTATACTTTTTTATTGTATTGACATTATAGTACAATATTTTCAATACTGTTTTGGGGTATGGCACCTACATTTAAGCTGATGATCAGTGATTCTAACATATTGCTATAGTATCACTATATTAATAATTCAAAAATAAAGATGCAAAAGTACATACACTATTTAAATTACTTTACAATATAACAAGGGGGAAAAAATGCTTTGAAATTAACAATGTACCATAAGCCATTATTGCTTTTGATTAAAATATATTCTCTACCTACTTATATCTCCCTCTGAATCTAAAAAATTCTTGTTTTATTTACTAACATTTGTAAAACTCAGCAGTAAAGTGCAGGTTTGGCAACAATTTGTGAATAGCAGGTAGAACTGTTGCTTTAGATGCTACTTTAGCATTGGTGTTCCAGATTTGGAGCAGATCATCTTCCCTCCTTGCTGACACAGTCACGCCACAAATTTCATCTCCAGGAGCCACACATTCAGAGAGCTGTTCACCAATAGCAGCCAACAGGATCTCTCGCCATGCAAATGCCTGAATAACCATGCAACTTTGGTTATAATTACCATTGTTGGTATTAAATTCATACCAACTTAATACAAATGCTTTTACATGTAATTGCCAAAAGCTATGTATGCTCTACATTTATATTAGAATTTTGTAATCTTTAGTAAGATTTTAAAAGACACGCATAATAACAATGCAGAGTCGTCTCCACCTACCAGGTATGAGACAAGCTACGAGTCAGCTGTTAAACAAATGAGTGAGCAAACCGCTGAACTCAAATTTGTGGTTATCAAATGGGCACCTACAAGGGTTTTAAAAATAGAAATAAACCAATTCAAGCAAATCTTTTTTGCTCTTCCAAATATTTAATTGGTAATTTCCATGCTATATATATATATATATATATATATATATATATATATATATATATATATATATATATATATATATATATATATATATATATATATATATTCATTAGAGAACTTTAACAGAGAAGCGACATCCCCATGTTTTAGGCAGACTGCAACACTCAACAATTTTGACTTGGCAACGTTGCGTTTTGAAACACCAAACAGAGGCCAGAAGTGGCCAAATCAAGGCGTCAATGAGAGAGCGCGCAATAGTAATTTCGTCTGCAGCGTTGCCAATTTTAAAGAAATGAGTGTTGCGGGTCTGCCTAACTTTTTGGGATGTCACTTCTCTGTTTAAGTTCTCTAATTTTCATAAGAAATAGTCGGCTACAGTATATTGGATAATAGCTGATATTTTCCTATCTAAAAATACCATGCTGCCATTTATGCTCCCCTACGTCCTTAAATGAAGAGTTCTCCCGAACTCTTCAGGATGGCTCGTTGCCATAAGAAAAGCATAGAGAAGGTCATTCCATGGACTTTCGCACGGTTCTGCCAGCTAGCTAGTGGAGGGGGGTAGCTCAGACCTGTTAGGTGGAGGGGACTCTGAACAATGTTATGTATGCTGGTTATTTACAAACTATAACACTTACTGAATCTTCTTTAGAACATTTCAATCTCCATGTTCCTCCATTAGTATTTGCTGGATCCTCCCACAATGGAAGCCTGTCTCCTCTCATGAGATGATAACTACATCGTTCTGCTAACTCTTCTACTTTAGGAATGTGATTGTAAACTGCCCAAAATCCTTGCACTGTTGACACACTGTAAATTCGCTTCAAACTCTCCTGATATTCTGCAGCAGTGGTGCCTCGAATTGCCCTGAAATTCATAATATTATTAATCAAGGAGTACTCCTGGATAGATTATGATATAATAATAATAATAAATGTCTCTATGTATCTATAGCGGCAAATGTATGTACTGTTATAAGTACGGTGGCTCGCTTATCCTTTAAACAAAATATACGTAATAAAATTTATATTAGAAATTCTCCTAATGTGTTTGTATGATGTAGGATTGTTATGCATCTACTAAATACCCTATATTTATTATCCATGATTATTCATAAAGGCGCTTGTGGCTTGTGGCCGATGGGCCTATGGCCTAAATTATGCAAATTAATACCGGTAATTTTTTTTTAAATAATCAACACATCATGTATGGACATACATTACATATGTATACGATATGGATAAACACACCTATCGAGATAAAAAGTCCATGTTGAATCTAAGGGCACGCCGGTGTTTTCTTTGTTTCTGAGATTGTCTAGGTCTACTAACGAAAACACTGGAGAACTTGATAAATTTATTGACTCTGGAGCAACAGATTCAATGGATGCGTGTTCCATATTTTGACGACGATTACGTTTGAAACACTTAGGCAAGTTCCGCCACAGGAATCACTCTTTATATGTATAATTACAATATTACCAGACAAATTACGAAAGTTAATAATAAGCTATCTGAACTCAGGTTCAGGTGGTCTGATTTTTGTGGAAATTTGACAGGAAATTGTGTGCAGATTTGCAGATGGTATGCCTTGTCGTGGGTCGTGGTTGAACTGTGATCTCGGTGGCTCGGTGGTGAACTCAGAACTCAGAGAATTTCAACGATTTCAACTTCCAAACGTTCCGAATTTCAATAATCAGATTTCAATCAGCTGCTGATATTGCGTCCTTTTTTTTTTTTTTTTTTTTTTTTTTTTCCGTCCCACTCCCCTCCCCACTCCTTTTCACGAGTTGGCACGAGTCACTCGACTCGAGTCACACTCGCACTCTGCTCGCACTCACACCATTCATTCATGTTAAAGTCGACGCCATGTTGGATAACTCAATAACATGGGTGGCATAGGAAAATAACTCATTTTGACAGTTTAAAAACACTATGCAATATTTTTTAGAGCGTTGATGTTGTAAATATGTTGAATTAGTATGTCAAGTATGTAAGAAAAATAACGAATAACAAAAAATTAAACGAATTAACAAAGAAAATTGGCTGAAATGAAGTTTGTCCTATGCTGAGCAATGTTATTCACTACTCCAGTATGGCCTCCAAGCGCATTAAGTATGATGTCATCCGCATACACCCTTATATCCGCAACGCCGCAACCGCAATGCTATAGCTAACGCCTAGGGGGAGCTTTGACCGGCTGGCCGTCGGGTTCGGTCGGGTTTGCTCGCTCTCGCCAGCTCTTCGCGCGCTTCCCATTTCGATCGGATTTTAAAATTTAAAACATGGGAAATTTTCGTTTTTATTTTTTGTATTTTTTCGTAATGAAATGTTAACATTCATTTTTTCAGAACTTTATCGTAATATGTTTCCGGTTATTTTGCATATAATTTTATTGCGAAATTCACATTATTAACAAAGTAACATAAAATGCATATCAAACGATCCGGATAATTATATGCTGATTATAATTTCATGATTTTTATTGTTAACATTTCATGCGTTCAGAAGTTTTTGTGCGTTTTCCCTATGCTTATACATAGAGGCGCTCGTTCGAAATGGGAGAGCGGGAAATTTTATTTGAATCCGCTAAGTGCGCTCACAGTAAATTATACAGTAGTCCATCTCCTATAGCGGGAATGTCAGATCGAATGCGCGCCATAATTCCGACTGGGTGAAGTTGTCAGAACTACACGTAACATTACTTCGAATTACGGCTTCTAGTTCTGTCACCTTCACCCAGTCGGAATTATGGCGCGCATTCGATCTGACATTCCCGCTATAGGAGATGGACTACTGTACCATCTACTGTGTAGTGCGCTAACACGGCTAACACTATGGGTGCGTACCGTATTCACTTGCGAGCGCTGAAAGTGCTGACAAAACGTACCGTATCATCTGTCAGCGCTTCACAGCGTTTACCGAAGAGACCCGAACGGACCACAGCTGATGCTGATAACCTCTGCGCGCTTCTGAAGGTAAATAGGTGAGGCGCCTCACAGAGGTCTGGCGTACCCAAAGAGGTTATATAGGTGTTCAAAGTCACCCCGGTTGACTGTACCTGTTTTGCTATTCTTTCTTCACCCATTCTCTCAACATGACCAAACCACCGTAACACACACTGCTCTCGTACTTCTCAGTCACAGTTTCTGTCACTCCACATTTCTCCATCACCCATGTATTCCTTACCCTATCTAATCTTGTTTTACCACACATATACTTCTAAGAAAACTCATACCAACAGCATTCATCCTACTCATATGCCTACTCTGACATACCCATGATTCAGAACCATATAGGATAGTTGGGAGTAAGACAAAATTGTACACTGTAAGTTTTGCTTTGTTTGATAAAAGCATCAATCTTGGCCAATCCAGCCATGCTGCAAACTACTTTCCTACCTGCCGCCACTCTCCTCTCAATCTCCCCATCTATACTATATTCTCTTGATATATAATCTTCCCAAATATACAAACTCTTTCACTCTTTCCAGCTTTGCTCCATATAACTTACATAACTTTATTTTAAATACCATGTTAAATATGATTAAAATTAATAGTAATAATTATTATTTAAAGTAACAAAAAATATTGCCACTGTTAATTTTGCATTGGCAGTGCCTATATTTTCACAAAAGTTTTCTGCACCATTATGAGTTTGTTTTTCTTCTTCTTCTTCTTCTTCTTCTTCTTCTTTTTTTTTTTTTTTTTTTTTTTTTTTTTTTTTTTTTTTTTAATTATAATTTAATTATTTTACTTTATATACAAATTACAAGTCATAATAAAATTGAATATAATTTTAATTATGGGGCTAAAACTTTATGAATAAAACATTTCTTTTGACTGAATTTACCTAGATTTTACTAATGGAAAATGCAAACTAAAGGAATGAATTATAGGTTTCTATTACTTTTGGATAAATATTTTATAATTAAAAATAGTGAAATGTATACAAAACAAAGGCTTTACAATAAAAACACAATATAATACTTAAAACTCTTTCATTGTGTGACACAAAATTTTTATAATAATAAAAAAAAAACATAGTGTTTAATTCACAATCCTTTGCTCTTTCTCTCAAAGTTTATTTTGGATTTTCAACATGGTATCATATAAATGTGGGGAGTGGGGATATTTTGTGACTAGAATTTGCTTTCTATTCTATTCTAGTGTGTGTGTGTGTGTGTATATATATATATATATATATAGGGCATGGCTTATAATGGCCTACAAAAACATGAAAAACTTAGCAAATTAACAAAAATGTGTTGGTAATGCCTTTTGTCTTTATTGAATACCTTTCAATAATAATTATATTTTAACACTTTGTTTTTAATTATAATTAAAAACAAAGTGTTAAAATATAATTTTATATACTTATTTTATATTTTATAAAAAATTTATATTTATTATATATAATGAAAAAGAATTGATGACCTTATTTCTGTACTTATGAACCACAAAATTGTTAAATGATTCTATGCAACTGCAATAAAAGCAACAAAAATAGCAAACTTTTAATATTGCAAGGTGATAGACATTACAATTTTAATTTAAAAAGTAATGTTAACCAATGTCCAGAGGCTTAAAATGCAGCATATTGAGCTAACCTACACACATCAGAAACAATTAACAGAGTACAGAGTAAAACAGCAACTTGTAACAAAGACACTTAATTTTCACAAACAAAAGGATTCAAAAGTACTAGCCTGGTATATAAAATTAAACTCTATGCCTTTAGGCTATAAGGCAATATAGAATTCAAATTCTGTGACACTACAAGTACATCAAAATCGTTTCTTTTGAAAATTAATTGGTTCCAGTGCCTGCAACTGCTTTTTTTTTTTTTTTTTTTTTTTTTTTTTTTTTTTTTTTTTTTTTTTTTTTTTTACATACTGACATATTGTTTGGATTAAAAACATAGGCAGCTAGGTAGAATATTGAATACATATATTAAGCAGAACAATGAGCATCAAACTCTCATGATACAATACAGGGCCAATTTGCCAAATTAAGGAGAGAGGATCAAATCAATTTTAATTGCACTGATTTTAAAACTCTGTTTATATGTTTATATAATACTTAATTCTAGTTTTAAATGGATAAAACCAAAATTTGGTAACATTCAATTAACTGTGTCTCAAACTTTCTCTTCTTTTCATATCTTAAGGCAGTTAGAACTATACGATACTACTATAGCCAATAATACTTCTGATTTTTCTTATTATTATTATTTGTTATTATTATTCTATAACACCACTATTATGCCATCTGGTATCTGGGGTAGAAAAATGTTGTTGTACGTTTAAACAGGATAATAAACTTAACACCACAAGAACACATTTTCCTCATTACTCTTTCAAAATTGTGCCATTAAATTTAAGAAGTTACAGTTGAATAAACACGTTATTACTTGATTAGTAATGTACAAAAATAATAGCAAGTTATATTATTGTGCAGATGACATGTAGGTCATAGAGATTTTATGTATAGAGGAGTTAATACAGATACTGAAATTAACAAAGTATACCTAGTGGGAGATAGGTACAACTGGCCCATTAATCCAAGGGAATAATTAAAAAAAAAAGTATATTGCATTCAAGTACACAATGATTTTTAACAGTGTAAAAAATTATTACATTTTTTTATTGACTTAATATATGCAAAAAGAGCATATTTTGTGAATATTTAAATATCTCGGTCCCAACAGCAGCAGTTTTCTCAAAAATCGCGTACAAGATAATCCAGAAATGCAAAAGAATAGAAAATTAAGGGTCCCTTGCTGTTTTTCAGCACACTTTTGATTTGTTACACGCCATTACCAGTAACAAGCATTCTGTGGTTTTACTCAAGGTACTTTTTACATTTACTTGGTGCTTTGTGGTTTAAAAGGCTCTCTATATATAATATTTCTATGATGTAGGAATTTTGTATCCTGTTCAAACTGTATCCTGTACAACCAAGGTTCTCCAATTTATTTAAAAAGTATAGGTACTTTGTTTCCCTTTCCTTTCAGTAGTCTATATAAATAGACAACATTATTATTATCATTTAAATAACACATTATCATTTGATTTGCCTCTAAATGATGCAGGAAAGTAACAACGTGTGCTTTTGAGTCCAAAAGAATTCATCAAATATATCTTAAATGCAGTGATTTTTTGATAACAATGAAAGAGAAAGAACTTAATATTTAATTCTAACATTTTGAGCAGATATATCTGAAAAATAAATTAGGTAATTAAAAGATCACATAATTTCATCAAAAAATTTAGATTCACTTAGTAACGAATCTCACAAGAATCATTCTTTAACATACATAATTGCAATAACATAAAATTAAAATCTTCACTCATTCTTGTATGGTAAATAATATGTAACATTGTTTTAATTAAAAGTATTTTACAGTAACACATTTGGCCACCCTCAACAAAACATACAACAAACTTTCAATTTAAGGAAAAAACCATCGCGGTTAGGATCAATGATAAAGAAAAGGATAGAAAAACCAGCAAGGGCCTTACCACAGTAGAAGTTCTGTGGAGAGGTCGAGGTCTTGCATGGCACAGTATAATGTTATAAAAGTTTCTTTATAACTGAGAGCTTTCGTCATATGATAATGACATTATCAATCAAAAGAGAAAATTACTTGAGCACATCACTGAGCAGTGTCTTGTCTTGTACTGCCGTGTTATGCTCTTGCTCCACCAACTCCAAACCAGCAAGAGCATAACACGGCAGTACAAGACAAGACACTGCTCAGTGATGTGCTCAAGTAATTTTCTCTTTTGATTGATAATGTCATTATCATATGACGAAAGCTCTCAGTTATAAAGAAACTTTTATAACATTATACTGTGCCATGCAAGACCTCGACCTCTCCATAGAACTTCTACTGTGGTAAGGCCCTTGCTGGTTTTTCTATCCTTTTCTTTATCATTGATACAACAAACTTTGTTAGTTTTAACTATAAATATTGAGGTTATGGAGGAAAAAAAAATCATTAAATTATAGGTAATGGAAGAATAACAGGTAAGCTAATACAACAAAAACTTATAATTAGAGACGATTGGGCAGAGAGATTTTGAGAAAACTTGATGGGCCATGGCAAAGTGGGTCTTCATGGGCTTTATCAGTAGTTCACATAAACAAAAAAAAAAAAATAATAAAAAAAAATAAATAAAAAAAATCAAAAGAAGAACATATCAAGATACTGTATCCCAGGGCTGCAAGTACAAAATTTCTTTTATCGCAGCTATCAATGCTCAAAAACTCAAGATAGCTCCCGAGCTCCCATAAGCTCAATTTTAAAGTTTAGACCTTTTACCAGAGCTCTGCTCCTGTTAGCCCCGTCTTACTTTAAGCCCTGCTTTATGTATCACTCTGCAAAATTTCAGATTTGTCTTTCTTTACAACTTTTTAGTCAAATCCCACAGTAGCTAATTACCCATCTTAAAAAATAATAATAATAAAAAAAATAAAAAAACGATTATTCCATTACTTTTTGTAGTCTTTTTAAATTCAATGGTTACAATTAAATGATATAGGATTTAGGATCCATAACCTTAAGATAGACAAGAGAGAGAAAAAAAGAAAAAAATAGGAGCCACATATCGATGTTGGGATGCAGAAATGCGACCGATGAGAAAAATCATGAGTAAAAACCTCATGATTTTGCTCATCGGTCGCATTTCTGCATCCCAACATCGATATGCTTCATTTTTTTTTTTTCTTCTTTTTTTTTTTAGTCTTTAGGCCTATAATTGAAATTATCTTACAACAGAATAAAGCCTTAATATGAAAGGTTTTATATGGCACACATTTTTATTGCATTTTTTTTTTATTATTATTAATTTTGTTTAATATTTTTTCTTTATTGAGATTTTTTAAATAAAATTAAGGTAGTTGCATTCATTTTTCACTTTTAAAGGCAAAAGATGATATTTTAAACTTTAGCAATATTTAGAAAATTATAAAATTAATAAATAGGCAGTTTTTACAATCGCTTTTGATCAACTTCAAAATATCATAACAATTACCTTTATTATTTAACAACTTTGCAAATCAATGCATTTAAACAAAGTTTTTACAACAATTGGTTATTTCAATGTGATTCTCTCTCTCTCTCTCTCTCTCTCTCTCTCTCTCTCTCTCTCTCTCTCTATATATATATATATATATATATATATATATATATATATATATATATATATATATATATATATATATATATATATATATATATATATATATACATATATAATTTATACCTAATATATTAAGTCTCTTAACTTTTTAGTTTTTATTCTATTTAAGTATCATTAAGAATAAAAAGATTTGTTCTTTTATTATAAATCACTGCATAGTCAATTTTTCCTTAATATTATTTATTATCATTAAAACATATTTAAAAAATAATAATAATAATAAAAATAATGGTAATATTGTGAAGAAAATTGCCTCCAGCAGACAAGAGGGGTCAACCACCTTGGACCTCCAGGCAGGGGGTTTACGCTCTCCACTGGAGCTGTCCCACTTTGTTTTCTCGATGCTTCTGAATCATCACAACCCAATCTGTCCCCGATTATAATTGTACCAATATAAGTCAATACTTAGGTCTCACCAATTACAACTCAATCATTCTTTAGCCTTTGTCATAGAAGCATTAAAAAAATTAAATACACACATACAAATAGATATATAATATATATCATATATATATATATATATATATATATATATATATATATATATATATATATATATATATATATATATATATATATATATATATATATACACTCACACACACACACACAACAGGTAAATACAGACATAATTTTGACAGTTCTTTTCAAAGCAAAAACTTATACAATTATTATTTAACTGCATTGCTGTGCAAAAGCAAAATTCTTTACCAAGA